>VZTX01028088.1:26023-77143 GCA_013400915.1 Pardalotus punctatus
TCCTGCCGAGGTGGGTGCGGGGCTGAGGGCCCCGGCGTGGGGGCGGGCGGTGCCGCCGCACCTACGGAGCGCAGTCGGTCCTGCCGCCTGACGGGGCCCGGGCCGCCGCTGGGTTCGGGCGGGGGGCTAGGGCGCTGGCCGCCCCCGCCTGCGACGCGGCCGGAGCGAGGCGAAGAGGAGGAGCCTTTAGCAGCAAATGAGCGAGGGCTGCCAGGTTTATAAATCTGCTTTTCTTCCCACCGCCGCCGAGCTTCACTGACCTCGGCGGGAGCGACCGCTCGCTCGCCGTTTGCGGCTCCAGGTGCGTGCCCGGGGCGGCGGCCGGGCTCCCGCTGCCTGTGCTGGGCCGCACCTGCCGCGAAGACGGGGGCCGGGGGCGCGCCCGAGGGTGGTGAGGACGGATGCGAGGCGCTTTCGCTCGGCTGGGGAGCGGCTGGTTTCCAAGGGCCAGCAGCCCAGGTTGCCGGGAGTGCGTTCGGGCGGTTCGGGGAGGCAGCTGTGTGCTGAGAACCGCCGTCCCTCATTCAGCGAAGAGCAGGACGCTGTACTGGGTGCTTGCTGTCGGGTAATCGGCTGCATGTGTTCTTAAGAGCTGTTATGTGCTGTTTTATTTTTCAGCTCTCAGGAGGGTTTAAATCAGGTCTCCCCAGAGGTGCTGAGTTTGCAAGGTACGGGTGAACTGAGAGTTTTCTGTCCCCATTTGCCCCTTAGCTAATTCTGAGGGGATGTCTTCACTGCTTCCCGGAGGTGTGGGCTGTTGCATGGTATTTTCCCCGAATATCAAAACTACGCATCATGGGCGTTTAAGGGAGAAGGATTGAGTGGATGAATGCAGCCGTGGTAACTTCATTGTTGCAGCTCCTTTCTATTACGTGACTGCGTTTAGCAGGGAGGGGAACAGGAGCTTGATCCTGCCCTGGTGTGGGAGGGAACCTGATGGATCAGTAGGTTAAGGGCTTTTTCAAGGCTGCTTTTTGGTTTAATGCTGAAATATTTCCCTGTCTTCGTTCATGTCTTTATTATGTACCTCTTATGGGGAGTTACTTCGGCTGAAAAATGTGAAACATCACCTTTAAGTCTAAGGCACCCAAGTATTTCTAGCAGCTCCGGAAATTAATGTAGTAATAAAGCCTCTTTTTTAAAGAAAATTAAAATTCCTACAGTAATTAGCACTAGGCTGTTGACTGCTTTGTGCCCATCAGGCCTAGAAATAGCTACTGATCTCATGCTCCCTTTTGGATACCTGTATGGAGGTTTTGTTAGAGAGCTGTTTAATGACTTCTTTTATTAGAAAGAGTGCGAGCTCAGGCAGTTACGCAAGCGTGCCTAAAGGAAGCTGTGCTGGTTGCATGGATGGTGAATGTGGAGGCCGTGCCGGGGTGGGAGTATCATTTACAAACTGAGTTAGAAAGGGGCATTGTAAGAAAGAACCGAGTAGCTCGTGTAGGATGAAACACTGTATGTACCATGTTCCTCACTGCGGGGAAGAGCATTAGTAGAGTGCGCTGCCTGGAATGAGCGGGCTATGTATGGATGGGCACTCATCGTTTTTTCTGGTGGCAGAGATGACTTATAGGTGACTTTTTTCCTCTGAAAGCAAATGAGTGGCGTGGGAATATGTTTCTACGTGTGTTCTTGTGTGGGGGGAAATGTGTTCTTAGAGGGAGGAGAAAAAAGGAAAGCTTTGTAAATGGGGAACTGGACTGACAGATGAAGCCTTTGCTGTGTCTTTATTGTGATCTCTTGGCTTAGAGAGGAAGTATTTCACCATCTCTCCCCCCTCCCGTGAAGCAATTACTTCACGTACCTTTCTCGATGGTCGAGGATTGCTATGGAGTCTGCTGACAAAATCTGCTTGCATTCTTACTTACCAAAATAGGTCTATGGCTGTTTTTTTAAATTTCTTTTTTTTTAAGAAACAAAAGTCATTGTAGCTGGTGGGGAGGGCGGTAGCTACTTCAACAACAAATGAAGTGTTTGATGTGAATGGATCTATTTCAAAACTGTAACACTGATTCATAGGTTTTTCTGGACACTGTAAGTACAGGTGTGCCCACAGACTTAATTTATTATGCTGTGTTGTCATCTCTTTGTTGGTATTATGATTCAGTCCCCTCTTCTCTCCCCACCCCCACCCCAATTCCTGTATAAACAGCTAGTATATTGAACACTTGATAACCTTTTTTGTTAACCTTTAATGGATAAGCGGTACCCTGCCAAAAAGTGTGGATTAATACCACTAAGAGGTCCTGCAAGAAGGAGGGATGTTCTGATCCCCTGGTGCTTCCCTTGTTGGCCTGCCTCCTGAGCAGCTGAGCTTCAGAGTTCCCCACTTCTTGCTGCTTCTTGTTGGGGAGGAACTGGAGAACTTGAAAGGATCTGTCATCTGCCCAAGGCCACTTGGCTGTAGTTGGAAACTGCACTGTGCTTGCTCTGCTGTGCACTCTGCCCCTCTCTCCCAGCTGTCTTAGGGAGTGTGTGTGAAATAAATATTTTTGTGCTAAAATACATTGTCTTAGATGTTTTCTTGCACTGAAATAAGTGGGAGGTCTCTTTCAGTCATGTCAAAATTAATTCTTGTTCTGGGCTGCTAGCATTAGATGTAATGCTTGCATATGCTACCTAGTTTGCAAAAGGTGTTGGATAAGTTGATAAATGGTTGTGCCATAATCTCATTATTAAGGATGTCTTTTCAAAGTGGGACTCTACTTTACATCATTAGAAGTAAAATCTTGGAGCATTTCTATCACAGTTATGTTGCCTTGGAACTCTGCCAGTTGTTTTGTTTTAGTTTTGATTTTCTCCAGGAAAAATGGAATCTCAAGCCAGTTGTTGCAATAGGGATTTTGTAGATAATGAGAATATAAGGTATTTCCCCTGAATGTTCAGAGGTGAAGTTATTTATCCTGGTTTTTGCTGTGCAAAAGTAACTTGGAATAATTGCCAAAGCTGACTAACATTTCTTGTAAACCTTCAGTGCTTCCCAGTGTTGGATCTTGTTGGATTCATATTCTGTGATTTAAATTAATTGAAAAATAGTTTCTGAAGGTATATGACCATGAAAGCGTTATTCATGAACAGGTGTTGATCTCCTATACTTCTTTTTAAACTGAGGATTAATTATTTGTAGACATGGCTGAGAATTTTTCAGTGTTTTAGATTCTGGGTGGCATGTGAGAATAAGGTTGGAGATGTAAAGATGACAACAAAAACCAAGAAAAGCAGATCATAAACTTTCCTTGTGGTAATATTAAACAGTTTGGGGGGGGGGGGGGNATGGATTAAGTAGTGTGGTGCGCGCTGGTGTGTTCTCTCTTATGCTCTATACTCAGTTGCTGTATGCCATATTAATTAACTGAAGAAAGGTATGCTCATCTGGGAAGCTGCATAATAAACAAGGAGCTGGAAAGTGCTTTTGGCTTTTTATTTGGTTGTTCTTTCTCTGAAGTTTTCTGCCTCCTTTCTGACTAGTCATTTCTCTGATGACAAAGTAGCCTTTTATAAGGCCTTCTTCATCTGGCTTTGCATAGTAGTTCTGTGCTTGAGTGTCTAGGTAGACTGGTAAAAGAAGCATATTGAAAAGAATGAGGAAAGTCCCACTTACATTACTTGTGTCTTGAGTTTGGGAAGTTGAAGTGGCTGAAGAGTTGCTTTTCAGTGGAGCATACTGTTGGTTGTGTACCGAAAGGAGCTTGGGAATGCCAAAAGGCACTGCTGCAGCTTCCATTTGCAGTTAACTTGCCTGTGCGTTGATGTTGCTGTGCAGGCTAGATGTGGAAGCTGTTTTAATTGTTTCCCTTCTGATATGAGGGTTTTGTCCTTGTTTCTTGGATGAATTAATGAAAGGAACCAAAAATTACTTTTGCTGTTCCCATAGTTCTTCAGCTACAGAGAAAAAAGTAGTACCTTGTATTTCAGACTAATGTGTGCCATCATCCTGAATTGGGAAGTTACAGATCTTGCTGTCAAGAACTGGATAAATGAGGTCTTACATTTAGTTGTATTCTGGCCAAAAAGCGTTTATGTTCTTTTATCTGCCTGTAAAGTTCCAGGAATGTAAAAGGCTGCTTAGCCTTCTGGAGGTGCTGCTGCAGCCTGCCTTACTGTGAGGGAGGATATTGCCTGTATTGAGAAGTGCGCTGTGCTCCACTTCTAGCCAAGGGTGTCCAAGAACTGCTCTGTTTCCTTCTGCTTCCTGTAACACCAAGCTGTGGTGCAGCAAGTTTCTGTGTATGTGAGTGTTTCTGAAACTAAATTAATAACTGTGCCAAAACTTATTTTTGGTATGTGTAGTGCTTTTTTTTTTTTTTTTTAAATGATGGGATGGACTTTTATTGAATGAAGAGGCATGCATGTTGTTTTCAGTACTGTAACTCTGAGACTTTTGACAAGTCAGTCTTTTAAAGCACCAAACTGCAGCTTTTACTTCAAGAGTGCTGTTCTGTCTGAGGGGGCCAGTTCTCGTGGCCTGAGGGGGAAACAAGACAGATGACAGAATAATAAAAGTCTGTAGATGTAAGCAGATAAGGAACTTGGAACCTTTGTAAAGACTGTAAATAAAGTTAAGTGAACACTTTGTATCAAGTTTAGAACCAAGTTTGTTGGTACAGGAAATAGTGGACACACTTTTTTGTCTTTCCCTGCTCTTCCACCTATTTCTTTTTGTCTCTATTCATGTGCAGCAGTGAGCTCATAATCCACTAGGCATTTTGTGCATTGATCCTCTTAAAAAATTAGTATTAGCCTATATATGAGGCAGGCTAAAGAGGATTGAACACTGCTGTAAAATTAGTACCTGTTGTCCTCATTGCAAGGACAGGCAGCTTCGCTGTCTCTTGCAAGGAGCGTGGGGTGTTCCTCTGCAAGGTTGTGCATGCTAAGCAGATGTGTAGGTGATGGAACACTGGTATGGAAGCAACTGGGAAATACATGGAATTAGCACACTGGGAAATTGTGACATTGTTAGTGCATCTGATAACTGAGCTGGGAGACAGGAATAGGATATGCAGAACCGGGAAAGGGGTATGGAGATGGACAGTTCCACTGGGAAAGCAGGGAAGAGAGGAAAAACTTTCACAAACTTGGTTAGCTCTTCGCTGGTGTGCAGAAGAGAGACCAAAGGTTGTCTGGAAGCTAAAGCAGGTCTGACAGAGCTGCAGCAAGGCGAGATAGTGGGGAGGCTGGTGTTCCCCATGCCTGAATAAAACCTCCAGGTCCACACAGATTTGCATGCATTGCAAATGGCAGAGCGGAGGAGAGTAGGGGGAAAAATGCATGAAACGTGATTATAGTTCTTGCTTTGTTCAAGAATAGTTTTCACAGACAGGCTTTTAAGTGTACTTCTGAGTTTTCTTCCTTCTCCCAATATGAAGCAGGCATTCTTCTTACCCCAAATAATTGATTTTATAAGTATATGCTCAGTAGTGCTTGATTTTTTAATTTTTTTTAATAGACAAATGATACTGTATGAACTTTTTCATTGAATATACAAAGGGATGCATAGAAATGTGGAGGCTTTTTGTTTTTTATAGAATGTCTTTGTTCTCATTTCCACTAAAAGAGATAATGAGTTATGGTTATGTGTTACTGGAAAAACAGTGCAGGGAAGAGACCTAGAGATATGGAAGCTCTTGGATTTGTGTTTGAGTTCTCTCTCTGTGTAAATTTTATGTGTTCTGGGGAGAATGGAGCAATATAGACTTTCTAAAAAACAAAGTGCACATTGAATTGACATCTTAAATCAGGTCATTGAAGTTGTGCTTGACTTTGGTTAGGTTTGTTGTAATTAAACTCATAATTCTGGAATGCTTCAAAAGTCACTGTCTTTCGTTTTGCTGAGCATGATACAGACTGGTCAAAGTTTGTGTGAGGACACAGTTAATTCAGTTATTTATCTTGATCTGCTCATACAGCCAGTTGAAATCTGGGTAGATGTTCCAGAAATTGTTGCTGGTTACCATTCTGGTTTGCACCTAATTTCTTGTGACAGTAGGAAAGACTAAACAGGCATTACCGTGTGGTGTTTTGGACTGCCATATGGACATGGATAACCCTGGTTTGTTTGTTAGAGTTTCAGTAACTTGTAAGAACGTATGTCAGTACAGTATTTTATAGATACTCTTGTTTGTGCTTTCACCTCATCTACTCATGCTTGAATTTATTCAGAAGACATTAAGTCACATTTCACAAATAAAATCCCAGTTGTTAATGCAAGCAGAACATTTGGCTGTTCAGTGAAATCCGATGAGACTCCTTTTGGTTGTCTGAGTATGTGAAGAAGACAGAGTGTGTGGAAAGAGGATCACTGGACCAACCGATTCAATGACAGGCTTTGGGACAATCAATATTCTCTCAACCTAATCTTATAAAATATTTATTGCCCTTCTCTCTGAGCCCCATCTTGGATGTTCTCAGTAGACTGTGTAATTCATGACAGACATTGCAGTGTAGGCCGTGAGATACTGCTGTGTCTAAATCTGTACTTAATTCGAGTATGGTAAGAATTGTCTGCAAAGCATTTAAGAAGAGAAGCGTGGTCTGCACACAGAAGTTAATAATCAGGGCAGGTTTGTGTGGGCAGAATGTAGCTGAGGCTGGGCACATGCATGCAGAGGTTTCCGTGTGGTACAGGGCCCTGCGCAAGCATACTCTCCTGACCTCTCAAAAAAAAAACCAGCAAAAATCCAAACTAAACAAAAAAACCCTTAAAACAACAACAAAAATACGATCCAAACCAACCAAAAACACACACATGCAACCCCCAAAAACCAAAAACCCCCAGTAACAAGCCTTAGTTGCTTTAGGAGTGTGCTGGACGAATGCTGTGCTCAAAGCTTTTTTTTTGTTCCCTCCCATGTATCTGTTGTTTCTTTTCACAAAAAGTGCCTAAAATAGCCAGAGGCAAGAAATTAGGCATTCCTGTTTCCACTCAGCAATTGCATATAATTACTAAGGATTTGCTAGAGGTGCATGTGTATGCGCACACAGATCCCTGTCTGTATATGGCTGTAGATGTACCCCACCTGAAGGGTCCATTTGTCAGAAAATTATTCCTCCGTCAGAACTGTAGGTGTAAAGAAAATAAGTACCTTTGATGGAATTAATACGCCCATCAAGAAAGCAAAAAAACATAAAAACCCTGCCAAGCTGTTATAAAGTGTCTGTATTTTGCTAAGTAGTAAGAGTTGAATTTTCCTTTCTTGTTAAAATCTGGTTAAGACTTTTAGTTGACAGAGTGACTGCCTTTTTCTTCATTAGATGATTTGGGTTGTTGAAAATCTGCAGTTAAATGTTTAGATGCTTGGCCCTTTGGAAATAATTTACTATTCAGTTGAATCTGATTTAGGTTTTACTCAGCATCAGTGAAATTGATAAACTGCCTTGAAAGGTCATCCTGATTATCTTCTAGGTGAGACACACAATGTCATTTTCATTTCACTTCTTTTGTACTGTAATTAGTTGTGAAGGATTGTATGATGAATATGTGAGACAGACCTTTCCATAGGCCTAAGAACTCTCTGCAATTTTCTCTCTCCAAAGAATTAAAAAGTAAAAGAACCAACACATAGGATATATTGACAGTATATTAGTTGTTTGAAATATTTGACTGGCTATTTTTAATCAGTGTGGATACCACTGAAGTTCCTTTCTTCAGATATGTAGATAGATTAGTTCTAAATGTATTTTGTATCTTACCTTTATGTATCTAAGGGATTTATTATTGCAGTGTCAGAGGATATGTGACGCAAATCTGTATTTCATGTGAACACATGACTGCACAAATTGAATTCATATATTGGCTTGTCTGTATTAAGATGTTGATAAGAAGACATTCTCAGATGGTTGAATTTGCCTGTTTGGAATTGATTTAAAAATAATAAGAAAACACATCTGCATTTGCCTTGAAATGGGCCTCCTGTGTGCATAAATTGATTATGCATCAAATGGTACACACTGATATCCAGTAATTCCACTGAGGTTTTTAATAACTTCTTTTTTCCCTTTCTAGCACTGACAGCTACCAGAGGTAAAAGTAACCATTATTCAGAGGCTATCTTCTGTTCTCTAATTTAATTGTTGGCTTTTATGAGAGTTCAGTTCCTGTTGCTGCGTGTCTGCCTCTGTTTTTCTTCATAGCTCTGCTTTTCATCTTCTGGAATATGATGTGGATTTATTATATGTCAATTGCTTTGGAAAAAGAAATTTCTCAACAGATTATGAAATGATGCTCTTGATCAGGTGAAGCATCTGATGGCCTCTTTAACCTCTGGTTTCTGCTTAGTGTTTGCTGAGAAGGCAGCATACATTGAAGATGAATTTGCTGTAGTGTGAAGGATGGTGCTGAAACAGATTTGGGAGCATGTCCTGGGGGAATGGGCAAGTGCAGCAGAAAATCAGTTGAGCGGGAATAGTTACTGTTCGGTCTGTAGAAGGTGAACGGAGTCAGATGTGCTAATTTCTATGCAGTAAATGGGCTTTGAGAGTCAAAGGTGCTAATGTGACCCTGTCATTACAAGGCACCCGGCAGTGAAGGGAGCTTTGAGGTTCCCACAGAGAGATGTTGGCCTACATATTTCCATGGCAACAGCCATCCCTTACACATTTATAACCTTTTATTAGAGAAATATAAAGGAGGGGGAAGAGTTAAAAATGTATAGCTTTAACTAGATCTTTCATTTTTACAATGTCTTATTTACATTCCTTGTAGTGTACAGATTTTATAAGGAACACAGCTGTCCTTTCCCCATTTGGTAGACTTCAAGATGACGTTTGGGGGCAAATGTGGTGTTCTGGAGATGGCTATCTGGCTTTGATCATAGCTGCACTAACATCACTCTACCAGTTTAGTTGCTATTTATTTACATTAGTGTATTTTCTACTAAAATTATACTTGAAGTCTAGTATGCAAGGTGATCTGCTACTCTGATTAGAAGAGTTTGAGGAAAAAAACATCTAGTTATTCTCTCTTAGGTAAGACTTACTTTCAAAGAGGTGGAACATGATGTATAGCCTAAATGGTAGTTTCTTAAGCAGCATAGTGGCTGATTACAGAAACCTTTTGCTAGTGGGGAGTGCAAGCTGTTCCTGCAGAAACCTAGGCTTGATCTTGGATTGCAAGGTATGTGGAAGAGCATGTTTATGCTTGGTGCATCTTTCTGTCTCTCCCTCCTTTACCCACCTCTGTGTTCTTGAAAGTATTTTACTTCATGCAGTAGTGGCCAGGTATCAGGATGGTGAAAGGAGAGCTCTCTGTGTTAGCTGTTCTCATGTAAAATACTCAGATGCAACATGTTGCACTTCCTGGGAATTTTTGTTACTGAAAAGCAACAGAATTTTGCCACACATCACTTTTCTTGAGTCACCCTTGTGAAGAAATAGTGAATTACTTGTGGGTTCACATTTATGCTAGAAGAAGTTGAGCTATAATACCGGAACTAGTGCAGTGGGACCTCTGCAGAGGGATGAAATGAAACTGTGTTTCTTCGATACCTTTACTTTGGACAGCTCAACTTCCTTTTTTGCTTTAGACTAATCAGTGCTGGTTCTAGGTGAGGGCAGAAGTGGCTGGCCATTACTGTCTTGGTGAGGGGAAGTGACAGATATTTTGCTGGCACTGCATGCAGAGTTTCTCCAGCATTTCACCATCATTTCTTTGAGAAGGAAGAGGTGTATGGATGATACTAAGCCTAGTGGTTTGTGATTGATAGTTTAAATGGACAGAGTTGCCTACAGTTGCCAAAACTGGGGGTTTTAGTGCTACAAATGTATTCTTCATCTGAATTGCTAAGGCTGAGCACGCTGTGTGGTTACTAAGAGCCTCATGTGCTGCTTCTGCCTTGACCATGGAGTGCCCTTCATACTGCTCCTGTACAAATCCCTAACATTGCTCGAGTGTGTTTTTGATAGTGAAAGATCCAGTTGGTTACTGTAGAAAGTTCACAGTGACTGTGCAAACAGGACTGGAAAGTTCATGATGCTGGGATAGTTAGAGGGATATTCTCAATCATGAAAGAGAAAAAAAGAGAAGACTTGGAGGAAAAATTAGAAGGTATTACCAACTACTTTTTTTCATTTAGGCTAGCAATGGATATTGATACTGTTATTAATCCATGTAGTTTTGTATTGGGAATGGTTTACACTGGCTGTTGTGATATTCTGTGTATTTCTGGCCACTCTGAAATAAGAGATAACTGTTGTCTGCTTAGGATTAAATTGAAGCTGCAGCAAACAGGTCATTGTGATGTCAGGACCACATGCCAGATGCACTTGGTGGCATAGTTGCAGCATTTCCATCTGTTTTCATGAATCAGAAAGATGAGGTTTAGCACTAGTCAGTGTGGATGGCTTTTTGTTTTTAGTAGAGGATAAGGCATTGTTTTGACAGTTTTTGGTTTTAACCAGAGTTAAACAGATGCATTTTAACGCCAAAGTAACTTCTGGATCAAGTTGCCTTACTACCTGAACACAAGACATTATGCAAGTGAATACAGTTACACCCATGAAGAGCATGATCATTTGTCTTCTGAGAGAAAAGTGCTCTCAGTAAAACTCCCAAGTCACAACCCCCCTCTCTGAGGTTTTGTTCTAGTGGTTACCACCAGAGAAGGAAAGTTATTCTGTTTTTGTCAGCTTCTGCGATGTGGCAGAACATTCTCATAGCAGTTGTACTGTGCCAGAAGTGGATTGGAGTAATGCTTGAGAGTAGAAAACATTATTTGTTAGCTAGCTTCTGTATCAATTAAGCTAAGATTCTAAACGTTGTTTTAGGGTCCTGAAAATTTGTGTGTAGGCTTTGTGAGAGTTTATGTCCTGTTTCACTAAGAGAGAATAAAACCAAGCAAGGTCCAGATAAATAACATTAATTGGAGCTGCCTGAACAGCAGATGGAGATGTGTAGAGGTGGGAATCAAGTGGTCAAAAATTAAGGATACTGAAAGCAGGTGTTAGAGCTTGAAGGTGGGTACATAAAATGCTGGACAGACTCTGATGATTTGAACACATGATTTTGACTGGAGAGGTATTGTGGCAGCTCTGAACTTGAATGTTCAGACCATGATGTTTGGGCAGTCTTTTTACAGTCCACCCAGATCCTGAAATGTCTGCCTGGATAAAGCTCAGCTGGAATAGATATGCATCTAGAAGATAGTACTATAGCCTTTTTTCAGGATTTGCAGGTTTTTATGTCAGCTTCCGAAGACTGTTTTAATGTTCTCACGAGGAAGAGCAGTGTGGATTTTTAATGTACTACTTATATTGCAGCCAGTAGCGCTGTGAAAATGTTTAGTTAGATGTCCTTGTGGGATTGCTGCTCTGACTTCAAAACTTCTTCAGATGTGATCAAATGACTTCAGCAGGCTCTTTTGAGACCCTTCCTGAAGTGTTGAAAATCCTTCGTGGTTGCATGAGTTCAAGATGTTCAAGCCTTGAGATTTAGGACTTTATAGACATGAAAATTGTAAACTTACCTGGGATTCTATGTTTGGTTACTTAGGCAGCATGCTGTTAGTTTTTTTCTCTATGCATTGCCGTCCCTGAGTGTGCCCTCTCCTCACAGATGGAGGAGCCTTTGGTTAGGGTTAAAATTATTAAATTATCAAATATTGACAGTAAAGCCATAAACTTTTTTTTTATAGGCCATACTGTCTGAAGGTGGCAATATATTAAGATTCTTGTGGGAAGCAATAAAAAAATGAAGTTTCATTGCCGAGATACCGGTAATAATGATGTATATCAATTTCAGCATTCAAAGAGGGAAAATACAGTTTTGAGGTGCTGTGTTTGTTTTGGGAAGCCATGTTTTGAAAATATGTTGGAGGAACTGTTTGTACTGTTGTGAGCCAGAACAATGTCAGGTGGGTACTGCCTGTACTGGAACAAACAACTTTAGTGTTTCCTGAATCATCCTCAGTATAGGAATGTGAAGGACAAAACTGTAATAAAAACAGATGATTATTGCTTTTCACTCAAAGAGAAAAGCTGTAGCTAGAATTCAATTTAGTTTGAATTTTTGATGTTTCATTTCCTTTACTAACCAAAGCAGTTCATAAAAACATTGTTGATACCTTGCTTTTGAAGACATGTATATTCCATGGGACTTAGAAGTCAGGCATCATTAAAATTAAAATCACTTTAGAATAAATTTTGATACCAAGATGTTTGAAATTGTTTTAATATAAATTTTACTGTCAAACTACATAGATAGCTACAGTTGATTTAGTAAGTTTTTAGTGACTAGTATATGTAGCTTGTGTAAATTGGGTTATACATGTAAGTATTTCTAACACCTAGGACAAAGAAGTGTTGTATATAAAGCTTGCTTTTCAGTTGCCTTGAATTCCTAGTACTATCATGTACAACAAATTACACACATAACTGTTTGTTCCCTTTGCACGTTGGCACAGATTTTCCAGGCTTATCATGCTGAACCAGTAGTGGGATTTGTGCCAAAGGGTTAAATGTATAGAATAACAGGCAAGGCATGTAATATCCAGGACAGCACCAGCAGTGTGATGATTGTCTTTTCTGGGGCTCTGTTGTGATTCATAAAATCTGTGTGGCAATCCTTCAAAACCTTGTATTTATATTAGTACTTCGAGCATGTGTGTTTGTGGCAGAGGCAGGGTGAAAGCTGTTAACTTTCCATAAAATGCACAGCAGGATGCAGAATTCATCAGAAGCTCTGTCTCAGCCCAGCTGTCAGACAGCAAGTTACCCACAGGAGTAAAGTACTTGTGCTTGTTTTGGGGTTTAACTTTGTGGCAGGTGGAAACTGGAGCTTACTAAACCAGCTCAGTGTTTGCTGTGGCGATTCTCGCGTGTGTCAGAACTTCGACTGTAACCCCCTGCTCAGCTCTTTGTCAGGAGGACAGCGTGATGTGGTCCAAAGCGTGAGGTCAGCTACTCAGGCTTTTACATCTCTGAGAGGCATGTGGAACAGCCTAGCTCTGAAACTGCTAAAGGGGGAGAGAAACTGTGATAGCAGTGAGGATCAGTAATTAAGCTTAATGCTTCTTCTTGGGGCCACCTGCAGACTTGAAAACTCTGTTGGTGAGGATTACTGTGCATTGTGTGATAGCTGTCTTTGTGCTTGGGGGTCATGTACACATGCATCATACAGGAATACATTGATTAATGAAGGAAGTGTTCTGGTGTGAACAGGAAACACTTAAAAACCTGAACTTTTCACTAGCACTTCCCCTTCGCTGTATCGCCTCTGTATGATGAAATGAAGTTTATTTACTTCTGGACTTGAATGCCTTAAGCATTTGGCAAAACTTCTTGTACTCAAGCTTTCTCTATATGCTTATATTGCTGCCATGTTTCTTCAAGTTTCTCAGGATGCCTTGATCATTTTCAGGGTATAAAGCACTTCTCTTTTTTTTGATCTTCCAAAGCAAAAATTGCTTTCTTAATTTTCAGAACTTTGCTTTAATTTTAATACCTAATTGTATTTGTTTTTCAAAGTTTGTGTGAAAAGGTTTCAAGGCTTCTGTGTTACTGTGATGTAGCATGAAGCAAGGGCAGTTTAGTCTTTTGTAGTTGATGAAGATGTGAGCTTAAAAAGCATTCAGGAAACAGAGAAGAAATACAACTTTTTTGAGAGGTTATGGAAGTGATTATGAAGGTTTTGAAGCATTCCACCCAACAGTCAAACTATGCCTGACATAACCAAATTAGGTAGTTCCCTTTATGTGGAGAAGAGGGATTTGCAGGTTGTGAAAATATGGTGTTTGTCACCTTCACAATTAATGAGTTTAATTTTCTGCAAAAATCTGAAGACTTTAGGCTCAAGTGTAATTGATGGCTTTATGGTACTACCAGAGCTGTTATAATCTGGTGGCATTTGAGGGCCCCAAACAGGCAGGTGTGTTAAGAGTTTATTATATCTAAACACCAGTGGGAGACATGGTCACTGCCATATGTAGTTCAAAACAAGAAGAAAAGAGAGCCTCATGGGAGGAGGAGAAGTAGAATTTTGGAAAATAATTAAGTGGTCCTGCTCCTTCAAGTCACTCGATTTTGCCTTTGGCTGTTTTATTTGAAAATGTTTTCCAGGTAAGTCTTTCTGCAGGAGTGGATCCAAAATGCTTGAAGGAGGGAAAGGTGGCAGTAGCTGTCAGTTTGTTGCATGAATTGCAAAATTAAGAATGTGGGGCAGGAAATATAAGTATCATACACATGTCTGAGCTGTGTGGCACAGACATCAAGAGTGGATAGTTAGGAAGGGCATGGAGTTGGGAAGGATGGAGAACTGAATGAAAAGAAAGAATTATGGGATTTAAGTGTTCTCACAGAAGAAGTGATTTTGGTGTCTCTTTGAGAAGGAGGATAGGAAGGATCATGTCTAGATTTTCAAGCAAATGTGTCATGTGAAAAGAAAAGGTGACTTGCTCTGAAGAAATGTATCCATGCAATTTCTAGATGTTGATGTTTCATTGTGGAGTGAAACTATAATGTGTATTACTAATCTGATGAAAACTAAAATATGTATTACTTTGATTCATGCATTACCTCCTTGGTATTCCCATTGCAACAGTATTAACAAAGCTCATGATCACATTTTTTCTCTCTGCATCTCCAATTAGCTGAGAAATAGATAACTAGTTATTTTCTAAGGTATTTGTGCAGAGAGGTAAATTCATCACGTTTTGTGAATCTAGTAGAATTTTACTGGTATCGTTCCTATGCCAGGGCATTAGAACTTGCAGACCTACTGCTGCTCATTACCAAATTCAACTATGATAAAAATTTTAAGATAATGCAATTGATTATTGCTTGTGCTTTTGTATGTAGGTATAACAAACATAGGAGTTCATTTCTACAAATGGATTTTCCCTGAGGTTTGTATTCAGGCTGCACTGATTGATCCTTGGCAGTAGCTGTATCAATAAGCTAAGTCCTAATAGGCAGCTGGTAATAGAACTGGGTTTTTAGAGGGCAGCCTTATTGGAATATGGCTCTCATTATGGGAGAATACTATGTCTAAAGTCATTTTAGTTCTTGATGTTGCAGTAGTGCCTTGTGGAGGTGATGCAATTGCTCCAGGGACAAGGTGGAAATGCCTCACATCATTCAGCTGTTCTCCTGCTGGTTGAGGAGTGACGCTGTCGGAGATGCCTTTAGGAGGCAGACAATTATTTTCAGACAGAGAGATGTTAACCAACTGAAGCCTTATGGGAGCAAAGGGTAAGCAGGGCTGGAGAGGGAGGAGGCCATTCTCAAAACATTTATTTTGCTGCTTCTTAGTGTAAGTGTCTCTTTAGAAAGCTTTTCCCATTCACATGGTGAAGCATTTAGCACTTGTGAGCTGACAATGTACTGAGCTGAGTGTTCTCTGTTTCATACTGTTGTTTTTATACTTGCTCAAATGTAAAACAACCTAATGCTAATTTGCATCCTGTTCGTGAGACCAGCACTGATGCTTTTTATTCTTTCTATTCTTTTCAGGTACTGTTAGGGTGTTTATTTTGTTTTAATATTGATCCAAAATCTAGTTTTAAGCAACAAAGGGATTTATATTCAGCAGGCCACTGTCATGTGGTCATTCTTTTTGTGGCAGGCTCATTACTTGATGACAAAATTCAAGGCATTGCCAACTGCTCAAGGCAACCTTTTGCTACGGTCCTTGTATTAGAGCTTTGAGAACAGCCATGCAGCTTGAGTTGCAGGTAAGAAATCAATTTTCTAGATATTTTGTGAGGCAGAGTAAATTGAAAGCTCATCTAAAGATTCTTCTAGTAAATTATTTGTCACAATAGGGAATAATTTAGTGGCAGTGGAAAATAATTGTTTTAACTTGTAAAATGCTGTAATCTAGCTTCCAAATGGGAGAGGTTTACATAGTGTTGTCACTGTTGACTGGTCAATTTCATTACATTGTAACTAACAACGAAGTTGTTTGAATTACTCAGTAGATTGAAATTTCTTAAACTGACTCCTAAGTCACGTTTCCTATGTGAAGATTAATGTGTGTGTGTACATTGGGATCTCTTTCTATGACTAGTTTTCATCCTTTCTGTAACAGCCTTCATTCAGCTGGAGGCATGTGTAGGTGTAGTCCTCAAGAGCAGCAATGCTTAAGTGCCTCAGCGTTGTCTAAGATGACCTATTGTGAAGCTGTCTTCTTTTTGTTGTTGTCAGTACATTGTTTATAGATACTGTATGTTTTCTGTTGCTGTATAGTTTAAGTGTGAAGAATTATTGAAAAACATTTTGATGCCTATTTACGTAAATTGTAGCTGAACAGCTGGCTGCTTTGTTTACCCTATGAGTGTGCAAAACTGTAACTTGAATCTTGAAATTTATTTTGCTCAGGCTTCAATGTGATTTGTATTAGTGTATACAGAATAATCTGTGTTTACAAAAGTGAATCGCAGTTGAATATCAGTATTTTTTGCCCAAAGACATGCTGAAGTTAGATGAATAAATGGGGGCTGGGATGACAGGCACAGACCTCAATTGTGCTTGTGCTCTAGAATGTATTATTGCTTTTTCTGGTTATTGCTTCTAAATCACGCCAGTGTTTTTGCTTTTTTATTAAAACTTATGGTATTTATTGTATTACTAGTATTTGCTTTTTCCGGTTTTGTGATTTTAAAAATTTAGCTGTACCTTGATTATCAGCATCACTGAAGCTCACTTGAATAAATAAACAGCATGCACTTGCAAAACAAAAGGCAAATGAAGAATAAAATCTGCTTTTTATAAGACATCAGAATAATCTTTTATGTTTCTAAAATTTCTCTTTTCCGTAATAACAAGATTCTATTAAATGCTGGAAGGATGCTGTTATATTTTAATGATGTTGATGCTTCATCTATTAAAAAAAAAGAAACCAAACAGGGAGGTCAATCTCTGAGCACTTTGAGAAGCTAAGAATGTAAGAAGAAACTTACCTGGTGCTTATTTAACATGTATATTTTCTTTAACATGTTTTTTTTTTAATATGTTAATGTTGTTCTAATGTGTTTAATATGGCCTTTAGTCAAGGTCTCACTGAACCTATGAATTCCCAATTAGCCTTTTTTTAAAATTTGTTCAGAAAAGGAATACCAAAACTGTAACAATGACAGAAAAACAGATTCAGAGAAATGAACCTTTGTCACTGAGTTTTTCTGTGGTGGTTGGGCATGCAATGCTGTCTGAAGTTTGATATCTTGAAATTTTTTTTCCTTCCTACTCTGACAAAAAGGATGTACATATATATATATGTTTATTTCTAGGGAGATCAGCAGATAGCGGACTAAATAGGGCTGATGATTTCGTGTGCAAAATGGGGAAGGCTTTTACAGTACGTGAGACCATGGCACACACAAAGAATTGGATACCTCTCTAGGGGAAGTCCATCTTTGTTGGGAAGGGAGACTTTCCTGAAGAATGTGGCTGTGTAGGTGTTGTCCACAAATCAGTGTGCAGTGAGCTCTCTATGGGTGCAGGCAGGGAAGTAAAAGTTTGGCCTGGTGGTGCTAGGTCCTTCTCAGAGAGTTTGCCACAGCACGCTTTTCTTGGTTTTGGTTTGGCTTTTGGGGCTGCTGGGAGATGAAAATTGTTTTTATGGGTGCAGGTAGTTTTTGTTTGCACTCAGGGTGATTTGAGAGTATCCTCAAGTCCCATCTCTCAGTGGGAGATGTGTGTGATACAGACATGCTTTTCTCCTGAATGGCTGAAACCTGGCATATGGTGTAACTTTCTTTGGGGAATGGTAAGCTGATGCTTCTGATATGGAGTAGCTGTCATTGGTGTTTTGCCCTCTCAATTTTTTGTGTGGGTATGTAGCTGTGTCTGCTTTTTCCTATTCCTTTCCCATCTTAGTATTCTTTTTTTAAAGTTAATGCCACATGACTACTGTCTTGCATAACTCTCTACAGCTTTGTTTATTGATGCACTTCAGTACAGACTATTCTTTTGTCTTTGCTTTTGTCCCCATTGCTTATGTGGTAATTAGTTTTCCCCTGAGCTCTGCAGGTGCTGGCAGACAGAGGCAGAGGTGTAAGTGCTGTGGGAGCCTCACTGGGGTTCCTGCCTGCCTGTTGACCATGGCCTCTTTTCCAGCCTGCCCACTCCAGGAATAGAAGCACCAGAATGGGCTGTTTCAGAGCCTTCACAGAGGGACCCACTGGGCTGCCCAAAATGTCAGGGCATAAACCACAGCCACTTGGTAGCAAGCGGAAATAAGCACGTTCCTTATGTTAAAGTTGCATCTCTCTCCACTGCTTCTCTCATTTTACACAAATCATGTTTTGCCATTGTTTCTTTTCGCTTTTAGCCCACAAAACCTTGAATTTGCCAAGTAATTTTCATAATGCAGTTTTTATTTGTATGATGAGAGTTGCTGCTTTTTAATGGCAGAATTGTGCCGTAAACATCACCTGAGGAAGTGTAGGTGCAGATTAGAAGTAGAGAGTGTTCAGGTTTCATTTCTCATTATTGGGTCAAGAGCAAAATGGTTAAAACAATGAGAGGTTTCCAGTTACCATGTTTGTATCAGCTGACTGCATGTTTTTCTTATTAATGAAATGTGGTTGAATAGTTGGCATCTGCTGTGAGGGAGGGTGAATGGGAGAGGGAAATTATCAACCATCAGTTTTGTGACTTTGCATTGTAGACCAGCTATTTAACATAGTGCAGTAAAACTTAGCAATCTTGGCAGTTAAAAACAATGCTGGCAGTTTCACATTGTTTTCTGTGTGAACAAAGTAGCTCTGGCTGTTCTCGTTGTTGCTGTTAACCTTCATCACTGTAAAATAAGGTCCACAAAAACTGCTGTGAAACTAATGATCTCTTTTGAAAAAAATCACAAACATTTGGGATTAGTGCGGCTGCTTCCGCAGTGTGACCAAAGACCAGACGGGGGTGTGTATCACAATGTGCCAGAGCAGAAGCCAGTGGTGCATGCTGGCTTTTGCAGTTAAAATGGCTTGCAGACATAGTGCTGACAAAGTCACCCCATTGCATTAGCTACCAGAGGTCCAAACAATCAAGAAGTTTGGGGAGAGCTGCAATGACTTGAGTTGCCATGCTTTCTTTGGCCTCTGGGAAAGTCACAGTGTAACTAAACAAAGAAGTTTGTTTCAAAAAGTAATTTGTTCTAAAAAGTTTTAAGGGACTTGGGTGATAGCCTCATGAAATTAGGTTATGTGGACAATATAAATTTGCTGTTTGAATTTTACAACTGGGAGGAATATTTTCACAAAGCTCTGTAAAGTAAGGCACTTAAATTTGTGTGAAAGATCAAAGTAAAATGAGTGCATTGCCCTATTTTCATGACTGTTTTCTCCTTTTATATTAAATATTGCTTTAAACTTTAACAGCATCAGTCAATGAAAGAAGTCTATACTTTTCAAAATTTTTCTAATGAATATAAGTAATTATATCACTGTATTAATATGCATTGTAGTACCTAACAGAGTATATACTAATATATTATAAATAATTACAGTAATTTCATTATTAATCATGTAAATACAAATTTTCTTGTCTGGAAATCTAGTGAAGGTCAGGATCCTGAAGGGTCCTATTTGCTTGAAGTTCAGATGTTGTTCTGAGGATGCATGAAGAACTTAGGGAAGAAAAAACAAGTTATACCTGTTTGATTTGAGAACCTGCTGGTTACAAGCTCAGGAGTGTTTACTGCTCTTATTATAGAATCTGCTTTCTTGATTTGGATTGGGTGACAGAAGCAGATGAAATATTTCAGGAAGTAGTCAAGAATGGAGAAGGGAGGCTGCTTGAGCTCAGTGTCAGCTGGCTGTGTTTTGTCCATCTTTCTGGGTGATGGGGATTCCTTACTTCCTGAAGGGACCATGCCTGCCAGAGGCTCCAGACATACAGGTCTTCTGGGAAAGGGACTATGTTTTTAACCCTGTGTTAAGAGTAGCACTTTGATGCCAGGCACTAGATCAGTGGTCCTGCTCTGTTTGAGAATTTGTAGTCTTATGAAGGGAAAGACTGGTGTAGGAGGAAAGATCCTTAGTTGTGCTGGCACTTGCTGTTGACTTCAGTTTGGCAGATGAAAGGCAGAGTGAGGTGTTCTGTTAGTATATTTTCAGTAACCCTTTGGGTCATGTGCCTTCTTCAGGATAGTAACAGTACAAGCACAAATACTTTAGTCAAATGATAATTTGGACAAGATATGTGGTACTGAGAGGGATGAGAGAGTTCCTCCAAACTGTGTAGCTACCATAGGCAAAATATGACATTATTCTGCTTTTCTTTTGCTCCAGACTGTCCCAGACAATTCCAGATCCCATGTCCGGTTTTCAGATAAAGTTTTCTGAGGTCTGGCATGCATGTGGAATGCACGGTGTATTAGGCTCAAACTTACTTTCCCATTTCTTTGATTTTACAGTCTATTACTTTCGTGTTCTGCAGTGAAATTTTTCTTCACATGTGACTAATCATGAAGGCTCTTAAATATCATGTGCAATTTGGAGAGTTTCCTTTGCATTAAATTTGAGCTGATGTTCTGTCAGTGTACTTTTGTTGTATTTTATCTTGTGTTACAATTGCAGTTTTTGAACTATACCTGCACTATGCTAGAGTTTATCTAGAAATTGAGAAGTAAGTGGTGTAGTATTGTGTAAGCATAACACATGAAATAAATGTGCACTGAGACATTTCCTTTGCATTGGTATGGAATCTCTCAGTTAAATATGTAAAGATATGCAGAGAGAACATTTGTAATTACGTCATGCAAGGTTGAAGGAGTTAATATGGAGAACTTGTATTGAAATGATTCATGGCAAATAAGAACAGATGTAGAGGAGTGTGACTTTATGACAGAGACTTTTAAAAAACCTACATGGGATTTTTCAAAGCTATGTATACAGCCAAAGAGAAATTAAGAAGGTTTTTTCAGAATAATTTTCAGATAGGTCACTGAGTAGAACTTTTCTCTGTAATGACTAGACATTGTTTCCAAAGCATATATGTACTGATGCTAGGGTTTAGCTTCCAACTTGGCAATGGATTGAGCAGATTCATAATGAAAAAAAAACTGTGCTGTAATGATGAATTAGTCTTTTTTTGGTGTTGTGTAGGTTGGTTTTTTTTGTTTTGTGTTTTGTTTTGGTTTTGGGTGAAATAATAGAGAAATGTATTCAAAACAGCCATAAGACTGATTGCTGCCTTGGTCTTTGTTGTGTCTTTCAGAGATATACAGATGAAGTCTTTCTGAGCACTGCATGGGATGGTGAGGCAGCTGCATGTGTAGCAGCAGACTGCTGAGTGGGTTTTGCCCTGGGAAGGGGCTGTGCATGCTACTGCTGCAGCTGTGCTCTGTCCTTCATTTCTTCTGCAGCTTTGTGGCATGGCTGCATTGTATAACTATGTAAGAAATGTAAAAGAGAGGAAAGTTCTTCATAGAGCTGCGAAATCAGTTTTCTTGTGGCACCCCAGAATTACAGCAGCTGGTGTGCTACCAACCCCTGCAAGGCCCTCTGTCTTGCCGGAGACGGGGTATTGGGGGCATAGGGTGGTGAGCTTCAGATAAAGGTGAAAAGATAACCTGATGAAAAAAGTGATCCAGTGCTTCCCTGAAGAAAAACAAAATAAAGGTGTTACCTTAGCCCCTGAGTAGCATGGACCTCTGGAATGACTGAGTAAAATTCTTTACCCCAAGCCTTGTCCACTACTCTCATGTTCCTCGTGCAGAAAATGTATCTCTTCTCATTTTGTTTCTAATGATTGCAAATCCCCCATGTCATCTTATTTCCAAGCATCAATTACTCTCCTCTGTGACAGCCTGCACATTATGTTGTTGATCATCGGTTTCTGGCTGCTGGATCTTTTCAGTACCTTATTAAATGAATGACCATGCTATTCAATATACACCTTCTCCTGTAAATACGATAAACTCTTAAATTGTTTGTATATTGCTTAGGCTGATAGGTGTTTTGTTTGTTTTTCATAGGCAAATGGGTTACCGTTGGAAGTGTTGATCTTTGTGTACAGAGAGGTGTATAAATGTCTATCATTTGTAGTGTTAGAATTCCAGAATATATTTTTGCAAAAGTGGAAGCCTTCAGATACTGTAAAAAGAGATAATAGGAAAGACGTGACTGAGCAAAATAAGTACTAAATCTTGTTGGGTTTTTTTTTCCCCATTGATATACTAAATGTTATAAATACAGTGCTGAGTAGTTCACCATGTGAAAGCACAGTCCTGGAACAATCAACCTGATTATTTGGTTCTACGTAAATAAATCGTTTTGCTGCTTTTAATTTTCTATGTGAGGGTAGAAGAGGAGGATGAGTGATTATGTTATTGAGTGTACAGTAAAATATCTTAGGCTATTTACACTGTAACTAATATTAATGCTGATTAACTCTGGGAACTTGCTTTTACTTTGAGTAGACAGCTATAATAGTTGTGTGCTATGTTAAACTGCAAACAGTCTTTAAATACAGGTGGAGTAGGAATTTTGAACCAGCAAATGCAGTAAAACTTGAATTAAGCTTCTTGTTCAATTAGTTGTATGTTGGTAAGTGTGTGTTATCTTGTTAACCTGGGTGGCATGGTCTGCTGCCTGTCGTCTGTAAAAATGAAAGCAAAGTGTACCTTCAGCAAATTTAGCCTATGTCTGCATTAAATCCTAGTTTTGCAAGCAAGTGGAGGGGGGGTAGGGGGATGGGCATTATTTAAAGAAATAACAACCCTGAGGGGAGCAGCAGAGGCTCGGGGAATGCTTTAGTTGACAGTGTATGTGGTAGTTGGAGTCATGGTTTGCATCCCTGGAGATGTGAGGTGAGGCAAAAGCTGCTTTGTGCATTGCCTATAAATATGCTTTGTCAGTGGAATAGACTCAGCAGCCAGAATCATGATCCTGGAGCAATGACCTTTTATTCAGTTTTCCCGTAATACTTATTTCAGTATGTGGAACAGTTGCTCTGTTCCTAATTGCGGGTTTGTTTTTTTTTGTTTGTTTGTCTGTTTGTTAGTTTTTTTTAATCTTGATGCATCTTTCTGAAGCTGGACCCAAATTTGCTAAGTTCTTGAAAAGCTTTGTAGAGAATTACATACAAAATCAGTGTAGGAGGAGGAAACTGTTGCTAGCAGTTACATGAAACTGTTCATGCAGATGATGCTGACTTGGAATGAAAACGTGCCCTCCTGAATTTATACCCTTAACTTCACGATGCTGATGTGCTTCAGTGGTCATTCTCATGAGGTGCACATATGCAGTCTCAAGCGTGCCCCTTTACAGTAGCATTTTGTGACATACACTCTGTTTTTCAGCACAATTTATTTTGACGTTTACTTCAGTAGGTTTTTCTGTTGAAAAGGGTATTTCAGATATCTTACCATAAGGTTTACAAAAGAGTTGCATCTAATTGCTCAGACTGAAGTGCTCAACTCTCCCAGCTTGCACACACTCTGCCCATGAAACATGTTAATCCCCTTCTGCCCTCCCCCCATTGAAGAAGCCTGATACATTTCCTTTTGCGTTAGTTGGGCCTTCTGGGAAATACATGCAGAAATAAAAGACTTTTCTATAGCCTTTTCTCCCTCAGGAATGCATAGAAACCAGCTCCTTGGATCTGGTCCACAAACTTGAAACTTGATTGGGTGGGGGGGGGCAGGGAGGGAAGGAAATCTATAATCCCATGCACATGTTACTGAGAGAGTCCTAATTACGAACTGAGGTAAAAGTATAGAAGCTCAGAAGATCTCATGGTACTGTGCAAATAAAGAATATGTTTGGTTGTTTTTGTTTCTTTTTAAACCTGTATGTTCTGCTGAGGTTTGTTTCCAAAGCAGGTATTTAAAACTCTCTTAGCTTTGTGACCTTTGTTTGTCCTTCATCTTCATTAGCAGTGTCTACCCAGACAGTCTGCGTTGAAGAGGGTTATTTTGTTTGCAAAGATTATTCAGGTATGGCGGTGGTTTCTCAACGAGCAGTAGGTCTCAGACTCTATTTAACCTTAACTATAGCAAGAAGTGGGCCCCTTGCCTTGGGATAACTATTTGTGCATACTAGCTACACATGCATGAAAACCCACAAGAAAGGCTACTGCAGGTTTTTACATGGTATCGCTGTGTTGGTAATGCGTATCTGTAGTGTACTACAGGCAGAAAGGCCACACTGAGATTGGTGTAGTGTTTGGATGTATAGGAATGCCTGCAACTTGGGATGGGATGGCTGCCATGTTGCAAAGGACCCTGAACTTTGAGCTGCCTATGTATGGCAGTGGCTCTTGGTGTATGTAGGTGCTGCACATTTACAAGAAAGACCTTGTGAGGAGCTAACCTGGGGTTGGTTAGCTGTCGTGGTATGGTAGTGCTGCCAGGCCATAGAGTATAGAAGAGTGTGATGGCTTGGGCACACGGCCTGGCCATGTTGTTGGGCATGTAACAGTGTCCATGCTGCCCTCCTCCTGCCTAAAAGAGGAGTCAGGGTGATTTGAGACATACAAAGCGTGAATGCAATCCCTAATGGGTAGGATAGTGTGGTTGTTCCCAGCACAGGTTTCCCTGTGGGTTCATCTTTACTATGGGCAAAACCAAAGTTGCTTCTTTCTCCTCCATGATTATATTTATTGTTTTAATGTAGCTTGAAATTGCACAGTAAAACTCCCTATTATGAATACATACGCAAATATCCAGTGTTGCCACTTGCTCATTATGATCAACTCAAATGCAGCAGTTTTAGTGGTGCCTTATATGTTTCACATGGTCAGTGCATTCATGGAGGCTTGTGCTTCTCAGTGTTGGTGCACCACTGCCATTGCATATGCCAGAGAAGGCGGTCTGAACTACTTCTGCCAATTCCAACTGCTTCTCCTTGTTCCCATGCAGCTTCCTCAGAAGTGGTAGTAGCTGCTTAGAGGCCTAATGCTGCACCACATCAGTGCTGCTTGCTGATGGTGTGGCCCCACCAGTGACAAAGCAGCACTGCTATGGGGCCAGGAGCTGCCTTAGCTGGTTTTGCCAGCAAGAGGAGTGTTGGTGAAACCGTGGTGTGATCTATACTGTGGTGAGCTGGAGCATGAAAATGGGTATCAGCAAACTGGGGGTGAATCTGACTTGGCTGAAATGACAGTTTCTTCCAGCTGACAAAAATATTTTGTAAGTGTTGGCTTTTTTTCATATATTATCTTGTGTGGAGTTGTAGGTCGTGTTCCTTGGCAGCTACCAAAGGAGGGAATTATTTTAATTCCACGCTTCTCCCTGAAGCAGGTGATTATGATCTCTGTGATGATGGGTTGTCAGGCTATCTCTTTTCCCCCCAAGTTTTAGGATGGAATTGCAGAGGATGGGGTGTTGGAAACCTGTTGCACACTGTCCTCTTCCTTTTGATGCCGACGTCTTTGCCTCATGTTTCAGTTCTCTCTGCACCTTGACTTCTGCTTTGGGTGAATTTAATGAGAACATCTGCCATTCTAATGTCATCAGCTGACAGTTTCTTAGAGCAGGCTGCATATTTCATATTCTGTTTGATTTTAATTCACGTTAGTAGTTGATCTTGTTTGTACAGACACAGATTTTTACTGTGTTGCTCACTCTCAATAGGTGGCATCTTTTTCTATGGGCTGTCTTGGTTTAAGCCCAGACCTTCAATGCAGAGGGAGGGCTCTCCAGAAAGTATGTAGGGGGGTGGTGTAATCTGGTTTTGTAGGCTTTTGGGGATGCTTTCCAACACTGACCATCTCACTGTGATTAATTACTTGGCTACTAACGAATTGGGGGATGTTTTCTGCATTTTTGTTATTGGTAGTGGTTGGTACTTTTTCACAGATTGCATTCTGCTTAAGTAGTTTCCCTATGATTTAATATGCTGCTTTTAACCTATATTTTTTAATTATGTAGAGCGAGTTGCTGATTTTAATAAGGAATCGTCATTTAGGTAATGGCTTTGCAGGTAGTAGGTGGTGTTTTGCTGCAAAACTGTTTCAGTTTAGAGCTCGCCCATATATGATAGTTGCTGTGAAGTTTGCCAGTCCAGTTGTCTTAACAGCAGACTACTTACTAGGTAAGAAGGCTGAAAACAGATGTTTTTGTTCAGTTTAAAAACTGTTAACTTTCTGTAGCTTGATACACTTTGCAGAGAATCACACAATACATAAATATAGCATGTGATTAGTCTTTCTCGGGGATATTGTTTGCTTTGGAGTGGTGGAAAAATTCTAAGAAAAGTGTGTTGGAAAACACAGCTGTTTAATGACGGGTTTTAATTCAGTCCTTGATTTGATATTTAAACTTTTAAGTATGCAGAAATCTTTCTATATCAAAACTTGCATCATAGGGACAGTATGGTGTGCAGCTTCTTTTTAATCATCCTTCTGAAAGAATGGTTGCTAGAGACATGATGAATCTTCAGTCTAGTTGTTGAGGGATGCCTGGAGAACAAAATGTACTTAGTCATGCTGTGTATGTTTATCATGCTGTGTATGTTTATCTAACACTTTAAACTCCTAATTTTCCCTACTGTTTAGACTGCATTTATATCAGATAACATTTGACTGTGGAATAGGGTTTAGGCATGGAGAAGGTATCTCCCCCTTTTACAGGGGTGGTACAGTGTTGTTCTGTGTGCATGGGTTGGAAAAGTACATGTCAGCAGGGTTTCTTCAAAGCTAGAAATAGGTAGAAGTTTGGCAGAGTTTAGTGTTGGTTTTGTTTTTTTATTATCTAGTTAAAATACAGATCATCTGACAATCAGTTCTAAGTGAAAAACTTGAGCAAGAGTTTCAAGGTATAAAATGTGAGCTGATAAGAGCTGTCTTTCTATGCCTTAGGAAAGGAGGGTTGACCCTTAATGTGAAACAAACATAATTTGATATATGCAGCATGGATAGGATGCCTTTTAAGAGTCTGATAAATCGGCTATTTTAACATTGAACAAAGCCCTTTTTAAAAATAATGAAACTCTGTGGTATTGTGCCTTAAATTATTAATGGCAGATGATAGCTGTAGACCTCTTTTCTTCTATGAGGTGTTTCAGTGTCTGTTGCATACAGGTCCCTCTGGCTGTTACAGCAACGTTGGCCAGCAGCTGGTGGCTCGGTGTGACCAGAGTCTTCTAGGGTGGCTGATGGCTGATAGGGGTTGTGAGATGTGGTAGGGATCCAGGGAGGCTCTGACTCAAACTCTTGTGACCAAACAGAAACACAACTGGGCATCCACTGAGGAGGGATAGTTACTGCTCGGATGGCAGGCTCTTCAAGTTTACGTCATCAAAAGATTATTAAGAGCACGGACCTAATCTTCTTTCTAAATTAGGTGTGGAGTTATTTACCCTTCTTGTCTTTGACATTAACTCTTATTCTGAATATCTTGATGTTAACTTTTTTGTTCCCTCTTTCTTGCAAGTATGTGGAGTCTGGCATAGCAAGATCAGCCCTGGTGTCAGCAGGGCTGTCCTCTGAGGCCTTTATACCCTTCTTGAAGGCATGGGGCAAGGATGGAAGACAAGGAAGAACAACTGCCAGGCCTTCCCTGATTTCAGGTAGTGTGACAGGAGAGGCATGCCTGTCCAGCAGCAGCCTCTGGAAAGGCTGCTGTAGCTGAAGTGGGCCAGGAGGAACCTGCTCTGAAGGATGGGTAAGAGTCGTGTTGTTTTTGCTTTCCCCTCAATTAATGATTGAAAAAGGTGAAATTCCACAGCTCCTTTCAGCAGCACTACAAAAATAGCCTTTGTCTGTAGTTATTTATGCCTCTTACCAGGATATTACACTCAGTGTTTTCCATGATGAACACTGCCTCTGTCAGCCTCTTGCCCATCTCTATCCCCATGTGTCTGGCTGCTCTCTCCCTGCCTCCCAGTGCCAGCCAGAGGGAGGGGCTCTGAGCCTCTGGGAAGTGCATTCTCCCTATTTTATCTTCCGTGTGGTTTTTGGGGAACAGTGCTATGTGGCATGGTTTGGCTTGCATTGCAGACAGCTGAAATGATGGTTTGTGAGCATATGTGTCCAAACTGGCCACATCCAGCACCAGGGAGGGGAGAGCAAACCAAAACCCCCTGGCACAGGGCTTGCTCTGCTGGCCCTGGGAGGTGGGACTGGCCCTGCTACAACAGCTCCATGTCTCATGTAATGTCGGTGAAGAACTGTGAATTGCATCTTTGTATCTGTAGGAACTGGATTCTGCAAAAATAGCATCAAAAAGCAGGTTTAACAAGTAAGACGGTTTTCTAGGGTATTTGTATTTAATGATGATGACAGGGCCTGTTGTGAGGGTTGGCCTCTGTCTCTTCTCTGTAAGTGATGCTGTTAATAAGGTTTTCTAGTGTGTAATCTGGGAGCGTTCTTTGTCCAAACTGATCTATTTTGTTTGAATGCTAAATCATGCCATCTGGATCATCAGGTTTCTACAATTTCCAAGACTCAGAACATTAGTGGATTGTATTTTTTTTCCTTCTTTTCCCATTTTGGTGTTGCTGAATTATTTTCTGTAATCCTCTTAATTTTGTAGGTATCAGTTTTTAAAGTATTTTTGCGTTTTGTTGAGGAGCTTTCTAGAGCAGACATGGTAGCCACTACGTTAAATTCCTATGGCCACTGCTGTCCTGGTGCCCTAGGGTACTGAACCAAGATGACATCAGTCACTTCCTATGTAAGTCAAATTCTAAACAAAAATGGGCCCCCAAATCAAAGTCAGCTGGTGGAGAACACAGGACCCTTTCTCTCACCTTGCTTTCCCCTTTGTTTTCCTCCCTGTGGTGCAGCAGAGCAGTCATGTCCCAGAGGACAGGAGCCAGATGCAGCAGTGGCCAGACTAGCTGCAGGATGTGAGGAGGCAAAGCTGTGTTAAGGGGTATGTGCAGCATTGGACATTGCAATGTGAAGGAACTCTTGTCTTCTTTGGTGTTGCAGCTGGGTGGCCTTCCCCTCACCTTGCTGCCTCTTTGTACCCACCCAGAAACTGCTTTTCTCTCATCCATGTAATGTTTAACTCAGTTGAGAGAAACATATGGGGATTCTCATTGCCTGAAAAGGGTAAGTTCAGGTGGTGATTAAGCTATGTGAATTCTGCTGGGTGATGAAGGCAGGAGGTTTGTTGTCTTGTAGTGAATGAAAGGGGAAGAAGGAAATTGAGTCAAAACGTTTAATTTTGGTTTTATAATCCCATTTGTTTCCCTTCCTCTTGCAAACTTTTATTTAGGTTTTAGTTGATGGGAATAAGAGGATGAAGGGGATTTTTGTCTTCTAGCAATGTAAGAATTGGACTCAGATTGAAGAGAAGTTTGTGTTCATGGCATGGCAAAACTTGTGCCACAGGAAAAATCTGCTGAAAGTGTCTCAGTAGCTTATTTCTGGTCCTTGCTTGGTCAGAAGGGTTTCTACCTGACACACCTCCTTTACCCACATGAAGTGATGTAGCTACAGTAGAAAAGGAATGTAGAAGTGCACTAAGACTTACTCTTTTATTCTTAAACCTAGGAACTGTGCTGAACTGGCTGAAGTTGCATGAGTTAATGAAAGACCTTGGTATACTGAAAAGTAATTGATTTAAAAAGAAAAACCCAAAACTAAAGCAAATCCCAAGAAATGGCTTTACTTATGCCCTTTATGTTGTTAAGAGTATCTATGTTTTATAGATTCTGGAGCGTAAATGACTTGCGGTAAGCTTCTCTTTTCAGTAACTCTAGAGCTACCTTAATTGACATCAGAGGACTCCAGTGCAGACAGCGCCCAGAGGCTGCTGGTCTTTGGCTCTGAACCTGGTTGCTTTGAAAACACAAGGTTTTGGACAGACATGGTCTGAATGTCTAAAAAAGAAGTTTTAAAGGACACTTGCAAAATTTCATTTGAAAGTTTGGAACTTTTTTGTAATGTCTTAGCCATTGTGAAAGTATGTATGTTTTTAATCTGTGATGCTTGTAATGCATTTGAGTTTAGTGAAGCTCACAAAAGCTTGGTTTAGTCTTCTTACATTATCTTGTTTGCCAGTGAAGGAATACAGGATATTACCTGAGTTGTGGAGGGTTGATAAGTGCTAGAAAATGTTTACAGTGGGATAAATTCAAGAATTACCTGTCTGATTTTTGAAAGAAAAGTTAATGGGCATAAATGGATAAATACAAATGATGGGGAAGAAAAATTTAGCTGACCCCTTAATGTGTGTAGGACCCTGATATTTGAAAGCTCATAAAAGAAGTGGTAATAGATTCTGTCTCTGCAGGAGGCTGTATGTTGCAAACTGCTTTTTTATAAGCAGATTTTCACTTCAGTTGACTTGTGGAGGGGTTTAGCAGCTTCTATTATGCAGAAGGGCAAACTGATTTTCAGTGACAGCTTTGGCTTTGTTAGCTATATGCTTTTTCCATCCATGTCTTCCCTTCTGTAAATGCTTGTTGTGTAATAATTGTTCTTTGTGAGTTTGTTTTAGTTCTTACATGCTTCACCTGCTCTAATCCACAGCAGTTGCATTACCTACCTTTGTGTTTCAAATTCATACATTGTTTCATCTGTATCCTAATTTGGAAGCAGAGATATATGAAAACATGGGAAGTGTTCATAGTTGGGAGAATTACAGTTTTTATCTGCTATTCTAATTTCTTTTGGTTGATTTTGAAGATAGCATTAAGGCATGTCTTCATAAATTTAGGGTCATAAAAAGTAATGAATTTTAAGACTTTGTTTAAAGTGTTCGTCTGTCATTTTCATGAGATTATCACTTACAGGCGCTTGACATCAGCCAACTTGGATCCATATTGCTAATTGAAAAACATTTTCTCCCTGTGTGAATTCCTAAATCATGTGGGCTCATTACATAACCTGACGCTAACAGGCTGTGCTAGAATAAATCACTACCATTAGAGGCCCTTCACTTGTCTCAGCCTGTTATTTCATTTTATTCTGGGATTTCTTTCTTTACTTGTTTCTGAAGGTTGGAATGTTCTTTCATCATTTTTCTATTCTTATGAAAATTGGTGTGAAAATATTTATTCTGCTCTTTTCAATTGGTCCTCAGGTCCTCATATTGTGCCACCTACGATTGCTGCTTGTAGTTAATGTGGTTAATAAAGCATCACAATTTAGAAACAACATTGATATAATTGATTTGTGTTTTTAAATGTGTTGTGTGTATTCATGGAGCACCACCAGAAACTCAAAATCCCCTTTATGAAAGGCATTTTCTCCTTACCTTCTCCTTATGGTGTTTTGCAATTCCTTATGTAATTTTTAAACTGAAGAATGACTGTCATATCACAAGTGTTTTGGAAGAAGTGAATATCTGATTTTTTTTTAGATGTTTCTCTTGTACTCGAGTGTTGAAATGTTGTATTTTATTCCTAGGTTTGAAAAGTTGCAAAGAGCACTAAATACATTGAGCTAGGAGAATGGAAGGAGGATAAACTCCTTCCTGGGGAGGGGTTCTGTACTATCTTTCCTAGCTAATGGTAGTGGTTAAGTGGTATGTTGGGCTTAAAATCTGATGGCTCTTACACAAAGGTGCTGTTCAGTGAAAAACTGTAAGAGGAAACTGCAGCGGGGTTTTTTGTTTTTTTTTTTTTTACTAAGAATTTCACCTCTTCTTTCAGTACAAGATCTTTTTTTTGCTTTTGTGTTTGTTGATGAGAAGTGGAGCTACCTGCAGAAGTTCAAGTCCTTGTTGACTGTACAACAGTCACCTTTTGTTCTCCAGTTGAATATGTAAAAGACTGACTAACAATGGTTTCGTTATGTGATGGCTCCTGAATGCTGTTGCCTGATGGGCAAGGAAGTGTCAGCTTTAATTAATGGACAGTCTGTTGGTACAGTTTGTTTGTTTGAACTGGGCTAGGAGGCCCATTGCTCAGTGATACACTAAGCTACAGGAATACTTAGTTATCTGCCTTGGAAACATTTCAGACTGGTTTATGAGTTGCAGCATCTAAAACTCCTTGATTGGCAGAAAAGTTAGACTTGTTCCAGTAGCTGTGAATTACAATTTATCTGATGTGAAGCTCTGCTTCTGAGAGTGACAGGCATAGTATCCAGTTCTTCTGACGGGGGAAGCAAGTGGATGCCATCATGCTTAGGCAGGGCCTAATCACAGACCTGGTTCTACTTCTCAAATGGCAGTACCACCTAAATAATTTTAGTAACTGCAATGCTTTCTCTTTGGGACCCTGTTACATTTACAGTAAGGTAGACAAACCTCTTAAAGTTTCACATACCCATTACTCAAGGGTGCATAGCATGAAAAGCAAAGGTTAATGAAGTGCCTGTGTGTGAAAGTCTTAGTTGTATGTCAACTTTTTCTTTGACAGCTCTGAACTGTCCTGATTACAGCTTTTGTACAAAGCATTTTCTGTCTGCTGCAGCTGTCGTGACTGTACCATGTGTCATGATCAGTCTGTCACTGTTCATTGCTCTGGAGGGGGTTAGCCGTTAATTACACATTCCACTACCTACTTCTCTAGCAGTTTTGCATTTAGAGTCTTCTGATGAGAATACCAGTCTAACTTTGATAGAGTGAGATGGAAGAATTCGGTTAAACATCAGTTCATTTCAAATCCGTTTTACTTCATGTTGTTTCTAACTGTGTCTGTCAGATTGATTTTTTTTGTTTGTTTTTTTTTTGTTTGTTTGTTTGGTTTTTTTTGTTCTTGCATCCTTTGTTTGCTGCCTGAAGTTGCATCAGGCTGAGGGCTGTGAAGACTTCGCATTAAAACTATAAAGCAGTTTGTTTGTGTTTGCCATACCCATTACCTGGCTTTTCTCAATGATCCTTTATGGTACATTTTCAGTCTCCAACATGTAGCAAGTAAATTTTAAACATGCTAACAGTGCTTGTTCCTACTTTTTTTGTGCTATCCAAGCAGTGAAACTAGTTTGTGGTATGAATTACATACTTGCTGAACTTGTGGTCAAGTATTTATCTGCTCTGTCTCACAGCACTCAAATGGCTTTTGGCATTCTGCAGTCAGTGAAGTTGGAAGACAAATAACAGTAAATAAACAGGCTTCAGTATAGGTGACTTGTCCCTTTCGCTTCTTCTTCAGTGTTCCTTTTTGGGTCTTGCTGCTGACCGTTTGTGACACATCATTATATTCTCATAATGCTAAATCATTATGTCCCTGCCACAGTCTGCTAGTTTTCATCAGCATGGGAACAGAAGAGGACTGTGGGAGCACTGTCATTCAGTGATTTATTTATTTATTTATTTGTTTATTTATTTATTAATCTTCTGGGAGCAGCCCACATTTTGGCTGTGAGTGAGAATGGAGTAATGAAAGGCTTGGCATGCCCCATACACTGCTGTAGAGAGAGGCTTTGGAGGCAGCTGAAGCCCATGTTATCTGTCTGCTTAAGGGACTGAAACAACATCTAGGATGGGAAGAGAGTAAATGTGGTGCAATCTGCATTGAGTCCTACTATTCTGAGCTCCAGATCTTCCACTTTTTAGTGCACCTGTGTTACAGGCTTTGACATGTTGTTAATACTGTTGTAGATCGGAATCCTTTAGGTGTCTGTGGCTGTGTGTTTCTGTGTTGCTCACGCTGGTGTTTTTGAAGTGCTCTCCTCTATGTATGTGTCACAGGAGCACAGCTTGTGCACTTGCACTTACGGTTATTCAGTCCTCTGGTATCAGCACAGGGTTGTCAGAGCCTCAGAGGTCCAGCCTCTCTGTATGCATCTCACCTTCACTGTAGCTTAAACACAAGTTAACGCAGACTTCAAGTAAAATTGGTATTTTGCAGTGTTTTCTCACTTGGTTAGCAAGACCGTTAACCCTGTGTGTGCTGTGAGCTGAAGAGGTGTGCTTCACAGTTTGTCAAGTCTCTGGTGCGACTGCCAGAAGGAAAATTACATAAAAGAGATTCAAAAGATACGCACATGCAATTAAAAATTGAGGAGACAGGTGGATCAGGGGAAACCCGAACTTGTGAGGAACACATTCAGGATGCTTTGTTTCATGGCAGCAACTGGTCTGGTAGCTTCCAATGTATTTTCTCTGGTTGGTAGAATTCCAGTCAAAACCTTAACACTTTCCAAAACTGTAGTTCTGCACTGTGAAAGAGAGCATATTCTTCCTGAAAATCTGCAGTTAAATGAGCTTTTACTTGTTTCCTTGCCTTAGTACTAGCTTGACTGGCTCTATATTGAGCTGCATTCAGAAACTGATATGGCTGAAAAGTGATGTCACACCTCCATTTCTCCCCATAAAAGCAAATGGCCTAGTTTTTCCCCTGTGTAAATGCTTTGAAACTTCAAATTCAGAGTTTTCATTTGTCTCTAAGAACAACAGGAAGAAACCTGTGCACATGTAGCTTTCTGCATCTCTAATAGTAATAAATACATTATGTATTTACTGTTGTTGAAGTGTCATTTCAGGCACTGTCAATCTGGTGGTTGTATAAAGTCTGAATTTTTCTGCTTGTGTGCCTGGTCCTGTTCTTCTGGTCCCTTCAGTTATGACATTCTGTTCGTGGTTGGTGGAGGTGGAGAGAAGGCCATGTCTGTCGCTGGCAAATCTCTGCATCTCCATTAATGCACTGCTAATATTTATTCAAATTATCTTCCATCTTGTGCCTGATACTCTTCAAACAAGTGAATTTGGGGGCTTTTCTGATGGAGCAAATTTCAATCACTTGATAGTTTACAATCTCTTTAATCCTGGTTTGTAACACTGATCAGACATCAAGGGGGAGAAAAAATGCACATGTGCAGATGTGACTCTAGCAATAACCTGGAAAATACATTTTTGCTTAACTTGTTTTTGTATATCCCAGAATTATATTCTCCAGACCATGTCAGGTCTGAGAAGTGCTGAAACAAGCAGCAGTATGGATCCCGGCTTTAGTTCCTTCACCTAGGATCCCTGGTTAAGAAAGTGGTGTTTGGGGGAGCACTGTTTCTGTTTTTGCCATGCTGGTAGGGATTGCCAGTCTTCTCTCCATATAGCCTAGACTGGTTCAGTATGCAGTGGGGGATGATGTTGGGAATTGTCGCAGAATGTGAGAAGGAGCTGGATGATGTAGCTGTTTGAGCAGTAAGTTGCTAAGTAGCCACTGACTACCAAGTGCAGACTCCAAGGCCACCTTTGATGGGAAGATCTTTTGCTTCCCCTTTGTACAGTGATAAGATGTATTGTTGGCTGCCTGTTTTCTGGCCTGAGACCAGGGGTGTGTAGGGTCGGAGGGACACAGCATGCTGAGTCCATTTACAAGGCCCATCCTTCTATTGCACTGCAGATGTGCCTTCTCTTATGGCACAGAGCATGAGGTTGATGCTGTTCAGTTAATAAAGTTTTTGCTGTCAGGGCACAAATTCTCAGGCCAGAGCAGAGGAGGAGAGGTATATTTGTGTATTTTAAATTAGTGAGTGGAGCAACACCCTAGTTACACCATTTTCATTTGAATTATGGACTAGTTTTGTTTCTTAGAACAGGAGATGCTGTGTGTTTTAAACACTTGTGGCACACACTGTCATAGTACTTTCTGATTTGATTTTCCTGAATCTTATGTTTCAGTCACTTAACACATGCAGAATGAGGAAATGGCACCATTTGCAACAGGAGAATTGGCTTCTATGAGAAGTTTAATTTTGGAGGCCTTTTGATAGCTTTGGCCTAGTTTGGGAGCTGTCTCTGTCAGCCACATATTATTTCAGATGAGTTAGCTATGGCTGTGACAGTAAGCACATGATTGCTTTTGAAGAATCCCAGCACTGGGAAAAAAACCAACTTCTTAATTATTGCAGTGCGTTGCAGTTCTGCTTCTTTTTCCCCATGTATAAAAACCAAAAATGACTGCCTTGCTCTATGGTTATGAAAAGGCCAAGTTTGGAAGGCACAATTCTGGTTTTATTACAGAGAAATCTGGGAGAGAAAAAATTGTAAGTTGAGATTGTTTTTTCTTCATGCTACAGCAGACTTGGCTCTCTGAAGAAGAAGCAGCTCTTTGACAATATGTTTTGAATTGTGAGCATGGAATTTTGACACTCATTGCAATGAGAGCAAATGTTCACACCCAGGCTTTGGTGTGGAATTTTGATTTTAATTTTTTTTTTAAACATCAGCTTTGGTCTGATTTTTGCCTGCCCTTTGCTACTGCCATGACTCTCCTGTGTACCAGATGATTACTGATGTTTTGGATGTTCAGTCTTAGTATGTTAAATGTGAGTCCCAGAGAGAAACCATTCTTTTGGAAACCATAATAAGAAACGTTTGAAAGATTCTTCTCCGTTTCTTGTCCCCAGCCTTCCAGGAGGTCTTGCTGTGGAAACAGTGAAACCCAAAACTTGCATGTTGTGTATTCAGGTGTTTGTTCTTGGTGTCTGAAGGCTCTGTTTCCCTGCAAACAAAGTTAGGTGTTTTTATTGTGCCATTTACAGGTTTTTGGGTATGGGTTTTTTTTTTTGTTGTTGTTTGTTTGGGGGGTTTGGGGTTTTTGTTTTGGTTGATGTTGTTGTTGTTTTTTGGTTTGTGTTTGTTTTTGGTGGGGGTTTTTTGTTTGGTTTTTTGTTGTTGCTTTGGGGGGGATTTGGTTGGTTTTTGTTGTTTGTTTGTTGTTTGTTTTTGTTCATGGTGTTTTGTTTGTAATTGAACACAACCATTAATGTATTGGAAAATGATCTAGAAGAGCCGGGCAAAATTCAAGGCTCCATTGTGCTTGATACTCTGATGAACGTATTTTTTGTTTCCTGGTGGACTTGAAGCACTATTAATTTCAGAGTTGTGTTGGATGCACAATGAAACAGGTTTTGAACTTGTGTTGTGAGTAAAGGATGTATTTTTCAGTTGGAAAACCTCACTTAATGCTTATTTGTACTGCCAGATGCAGCAGGCATTAATCCTTTGCTGCAGTCTATCTCCTTGAAAAATCATGTTTTAAGCTGCTGCCAGAGGGATGCTACCAGATGGAAATCTGGAGAAATGTGCCTCTAAGTTTGGAGTGTTAAAAGTCGATATATGTTCCCTGTCTGTACTATGTGTAAAAGCAGTAGCTTCACGTAGGAGACCTACCTCACACAGAAGCCCTACCTCATTCATTTTTGCTTAGTTGTGCCACTTACAGTGCTCTTGTCCTGTACATCCCACATGTATAGGCAACAGCCTGGTGGCTGAAATCGGCTGCCTCAGGTGGGTGGCAGTTACATGGCACCTTCCTGTGGCCTCTACAGCAGTAGTTTTAAATCTGTATTTCCTGATTGCTATTTTACAGATGGATTAGATAGAGTTTAAACGAATGTACGTTCTTAACTTCTTTGCTATGCTTATATGAGGTGGTAGCACTGAGGTATTTTTAAATAGTCAGTCAGTTAGCTTACTCAATTGGACGTTGTTTACCTTCCCAAATAAGCTATTCAAATATTTAAAAACAAGTATTCCAAGATTCAGTTTGCACTCCAGTTCAGTAGTCTATTGCCTTTCTTCAAAATATAAATATTGCCAAAAATGTTGTCAGTAATGTGATATCTGCACATGATACATGCAGATACTGAAGTATTTTAATGTAAATATGAACAAAATATTTTCAGGATTTTTTTTCTGCTTCTTGCTTTGCTTTTTGCAGAGGTTGTAGCCTTGGGATGCTAGCCAGACTTTGAACTGTAAAAGAGAGCATAAAAAATACAGGATGTTTTTAGAGTACACAGAACTGTGAGCAGATGGCTTCATTAAATTCTTTTTAGGAACAAGGAGAGCAGTTGCAGCTTTTGGAAAAAAATTGGCTAGAGCAACTGCTTGTACTTTGCCATCCTAAGTGTGTGACAGGTAAGAGGAATATTTGTACAATTCTGTGTAAAACAAGTGGTCCATATACCTTCAAAATATAGATGCAGGAGAGTGGTGCTTCTGTTCTCTGAAATGACAGGTAAAAATTAGAACAAAAGACTGAATGTTTCATCAGCAAGCATTCTGTGCATGCTTCAGATATTGGGCAGGGGAATCTCTGTTAGTTGATTTTTTTTTTGCTCCTCAACCCCAGAATTCTGTTCTTTGCCACAAAATCATTTGGTGGTGGTGTTTTTTGTTTTGTTTTTTGTTGGGTTTTGGTTTGGTTTGGATTTTTTTCTTCACTTTTTGAAGACATTGTGGAAAACTACATTGGTAACTAAATGTAACAAAGTATAGTTATAAATTACTTTTGAAGGAGAGTGATACCCAAAAGGTAATTTACTTCCTTTAGAATATAAAGACTTATGGCAAAAGTATATCAAGAGCATGGTTGCTCAGGTTTTCAGTGTTCTTGTGTTGATCAAAATTTTGTTTGTGCAGTGTAAGCAAGTTTTTGCTTTGCTTGCACCTAAGCTGTAATTAGGTACTTGATGCTCAATTTTCTTCTAATCCTTCTACCCCCAGAGTTAAAAAAGAACTTAAAAAGTTTGAGTCAAGGCAAATACTTTCAAGGTACGATATCTGAATACCCTGCTACAAGCAGAAGAATGTCTGTTAAATGCAAAGATGGGGATAGCTTTAAGGAGAATTTGAAGCTTACATCCGTTCTTATAGATGGGAAGTTGGAGATCGGAGATATAGAACACTGTTGTACCTGTTAGGCCCTTTCAGAGTTGAGTGTTTCCTTTAATTCATCATCTTTAAAATTTATTTGAAGGCAATAAACCTTGCATCTGGAAAGACAGTGTCCTGCTGTAATGATAAATTTATTGGTATTGATTACTGCATATCCATTCGTTTGCCTGTTAAATGCCTCTTTATTACAAATTAGATATTAGTCTGTTTTAAGTAGTGGAGGAGAGCTGGTGCATCTGCTGCTGGTAGGTCTGGACTCATGTGTTAAGGCATGTCTGTTGGTATGCAGTATATTCTGGGGAAGACTGGGGCTCTAATCAAGCTTCTTTGTTAGTTTCTACTCTATATTCTGTTAAAATGCCCCTAGCAGATAATATGGGACAATAGTGTTGGGATTAATTTGTTGTTTGAGATTAAGGGGGATGCCTTTATTTATGAAGGTGCTTGTGCCTCAGTTAGTTTCACTGTACTGAACCAAATACCTCAGTGTAGTAGTTGTGCAGAAATTTGTATGTGAATTTTTACACATATTTGCATAATAGATCATGGTTTTTACCTAGGTTGCTTTTTTAGGGGTAGATTTGTCATGTACACACACATCACAGAAACTGGCTGAGCCAGACATCATATTGCTGGAGGAAATTTTGTGCTTAATTAGAATCAATACATTCCACAATGAGAGGAGAAAATGACCTTGTATTTGGGAGGATGAATTACTGGCATGTTATTGGCCTTGTTTGAAGTTTTTCTCTGCATTGTTCTCACCCTGAATTCTTATGTTAAGCTTTGTATGTCTATGATACTTCCCTTTAAAATGCTATCTTTTATGTATGCATTTTCCAGAACTATATGTGGTACTGAGAGAGCTAGACAGTGCCACTATTGTGATGGATGTAGCTGAGGAGATCCACTGTAAATGCAGTTCTGGCCCTAGTTATCTCAAACCTTCCACTGTCTGTAAAGCAAAGCTTTTGGAATTATCCCAGTACATGTTTATGAAAAGAATCGTGGCTGTAAGTGGAGCACTTCACGCCACCCCATGGTCTATCAGGTATTTTCCAAGCTTGGCAGCATTTTTTTTACCTCTTTACTCTCTCTGTCTTTTGCTGACAGATGCAGCACTGCTGCATAAGGTTGTGGGGACCCTAGTGGGCTGGTGTTTTAGATTCCAGATTGTATCTATTTTCACCTTTCATTTGAACAAGAACTGAATGTTGTATAACTATAATTTTGGTACATCAGTGAGTGTTAGCAATAATTGCTATGATAAGTAGTCTTGTTAAACGCCAGGCCTTGCACATCCTCTGGACAGGAACTCAGTCATGTATTTGTGTCTGTCATTCTTTATTGATGTTTTGCAAACATCTCACAACAAAAACTGCTAAGCCATTCAGACATCTGGGCTGAATCACATTTAACCAGCTTATGTGAGCGAATGTTTTTACCCAGTCACGTAGTGAAATGTTAGCTACAAAGCCTGGGATGTTCTGCCACAGAGATGAATGGCTTAGTGCGGTTATGATTTAACTAAATTCACTCAGCTTGTTCTAACTATGGCCTTGTCCTCATAAAGGCAGAAATTATTGCCACTTTGCAGTCTAGGTTTAATCTTTCTACCCATGGAAATTCTCTGCTTTTGCTTTTCTTCTGTTTAGCTTCTATCAACCACAGACCCTTCATAAGCAGAAGCAAAGCAAAGTGAGTCTGCAGACATATTGCAGATCAGATGACTCTTGTGTCTGGTCAGCCTTGGTTTGGAACAAATAATACACAACATCTGAAAACATCTTTTGCCAGTTTAGTAGTGTTTTTCTGTGCTGGTGGAGTAGATTATCAGCTTCCTTGAAACTGGAGATGTAATAATGATCTTTATGTTAAGATAAAATGTCTGCTAAGACTGGAGTGTAAATAATTCTTAGTTGGAGTCTGCCTTCTTTCCAGATTTTTCCTAACAAGGAAAATTAATCTGGTGTTCCCATCTTCACTCATGCAGCTCTGATCTAGTTGTCAGCACTGCAGCTCATAGGTGTGAACAGCTTCACACTGCTCTGAGCTGCTGCAGAAAGTAGCCCAGGAGCATGGTGGGAGGAAAGCCAGTACTCCAAGGATGCAGCCTTAAGTTGTGGTTTCAGGTTGTGCTTGATTGAGTAACTGCAATTGCCTGTTCCTTACCCTTTTGCTCCGTTCCCTGACCACCTTTGCTGCTGCTGCTGCTTCTCTTAAGTGAGATCTTTTTCGTAATCGGACAGTAGAGTGTCCTGGTTAAAAAATTATTCTTTGTCTTATTCCCCTGAAATAGCTTTCCTCTGAAACAGCTGTCTGATTTTTAAATTTTTTTAGTTTATTTTTACTTTTTCTCTCCACTGTACCGTGAGGCGCATTACTTGCCCAAACAAGCTGTGCCTGTTCTGTTCTTGTATTGTTCTCTTTAGTGCTTAAATCCTGCTAATCAGTGGTGGTTGTTTTATGTTCCAGGTGCAAAAAACTGAGTCAGTGTTACACTAGTTTCCTGAAGTCCTCATTGATGGGCAGCATTCACTATGTAGATTAGAGTCTGAATGCTGTGTAAGCCGTGCCCTGACTATAATCTTGTATGCAGAGTGGGCTAGTAACTTGACTTTCTGGCCTGTAGACTGGCCATATCCTCCCTCTGCTGGTGATCAGCTTTCTGCAGTCTCATGGATATAATTGTCACAGACAGGCTTCTGAAACTGATGTGTCATCCTTTCTAATCCAGTAGAGTTTAATCTTCTGGACTATGAACAATTGACATTATTGAAATGGGGGTTGACAATATTTTATATTCTCTAAGCATTTTTATTTGCTATTTTCTGTTTAAATCTGGCAAACTAGCAACAGAAACAACTCCATGTTCTTCTGTGGTACTCTGCAGCTATGAAGACCTTTTCCTTTGAGAAACAGTATTTGTGTGTTGGTTATGTCTTCTAGTGTCCTGCAGTAACACATGGAAGTGTTTGCTTTATCTGCTTTAATAGATCACTTTAAGATCTTGTAATCTTATTTGTCTCAATTTCATGCTGGGAGGGCGAGGATTAGAGGACTACAGACTTTCTGCTGATGAGCATCTCACCTGAAAAACATAATTCAATTCTAGGTTGTTTAGTGCCTTTGTCCCACCTTCTCAGTGAGGCAATCCAAATGATAGCATATTTATTCCTTGAAATCGTGCATCTTTGTTGCTGATTATCCCAAGAATAGGCGATGTGCTTTGCTGTCTGAGAGAGTGCTTGTTGGCCTGAAAATTCATTAATCATTCTGGAGCCAAAGCTATGAAACAGGACCCTGCATAGCAAAAGGGAGAGAGAAGTCCCCCTGGCTCTTTCCTCTTCTAGCAGCATGGACGGGAGTAGACGGGCTGGCATGGAGTCTTTGCTTGTACCTGCATGTCTTGCTTACCAGCAGTTCATGGGGATGGATTTATTTAGGGCACAGGGCTTAGCTGCTAGAAGACCAGAGAGAGTGCTGCTGAGAGAATAGCCACTTTTTCGAACTTGTCTGCATTTGTATGGATCAGATTGTCTCTCCTGATGGTGTTTTCTAAGCTCGTGTGTAAGTACTGAAAGTGTGGTTGTACTACCCTTGGCAGGTGTGGGTCATTAGGTGCAGTTGGAAGAGTCCTCTGGTGGCAGAGGAGCGGTGCTAGAATGGGGTAGCTCTGGTAGGTGTTGAGGCAGGTGTGAAGGAGTGTGGTGAGTGGCTGGGAGATCCTCACAAAGGTAGCTGGCAAGTGGTGGGGTGGTGCTTGCAGGCTATGCTGCCAGCTCCTCAAACTCTTGAAGAGACAGATAAATAATGTTTATTACATTTTTTCCCCCTGAAACCTTATGAAGTGGCTTAGTAGGAGAGGATTATTTGGTTAATGACATAAGCATTAATATTAAAATTAAGTAACCTGAAAGTGGTGCAAACTTCCACTGAAACTGTACAAATTGTTACATCTACAAGCCGTGTGAAACTCCTTATTACAGCACTGTGGATCTCGGTAGACAGGCTTCTCACCATCTTTCTATTGGGGTTGCTGAAGTCTTCAAGTCTTTCTGATTAGTAAAATTTTGGTTTTTTGAAGTGTTGTTTAAGTGCTCTGCCAAGAAGAGGCTTTCCTTGAGTCCATTGTGACACTTCAGTAGGCTTCCTGAGCCAGGCTTTCACCAGCAGCCTTTGTGTACCACAGGGGCTGGTGGAGTGCTGTGCTGAGTAGCTGTTTCCCCCGGCATGGTCACCTTCTGTTTTTGCAGTTACCATGTCCTTCAGAGATGAAGCAGTTGATCCAAGGCTTTTGCACTCTATCTCAGACATGGAACTGGTAAGTACACTGTTGTGTATCAGAGAAACTTAAACCTAACTCACATCTCCGAGAGCTGGAAGTGTAGCAGAGTACAGGAGAGAAGATAAATGCCATTGTCAAGTTCTGGGCCTTGGATGAAGAAAGGCCCCATCATCCATGGAGTGGTCTGAGTGATTGCTAGTCAGCAGCTCATTTTGGTCAGGAGCTGACCAAGATTGTTTTCAGGACATATTTTCTGAGGAAGTGTCTTATGAAGCCTCTCTCATGTTAGACAGGAGGGACTCCTGTAGGAGATCTTGCAAAAGATCCTGTAGCACTTAGAATGAAGCAACCAGTTTTTGTACTCTTGACAAGCTGCAGGAGATGCGTCTTTGGTTCCCTATGCATCAGGAGTAATTTGGAGAACCTAGATGAATGTCAGCAAGGTGAAACTTTTATGTCACTGCTGAAAGATATATGAAATAAACCTGATTTTTAAGCTTCTCACAAGTTTGTCATTGTCTTGCAGAAGGTTCATTTTCAGCAGTACTTTCTAAATGCTAACATTTTAAATTCTTTGTTTCATTCTAACACAAAAGATAAGTAAGCGAGGGCTTTTTTTCCTGCTGAGGGGTGAAGCCATTTAACATCATCTAAAGCAACACAGCATGACAAGTGTTTTGCTAGCAGTCTTGAGGGAGGGGTCGGCTGTAGTGAAATTGCATAACCATTTTCTGTCACTTAAACGTTGGATATGCCACCAACCTTTCTAAGCATGTTAGAATTCAAAAAACTTTAATGTATTCAGATACTTTTAAAGTGCCATGGCTCAAAAGAAGTAATGGTAAAGTGCATAATGCCCACTGTGTTAGAAATATAACAACATGTTTGAACATAGATACTCCTATATTTTTTCTGCAGAGTGACTTTTAGTTTTAGGTTTTCTCAGAGGGGAATCAGGTAAGTTTTCTGATCAATAATGGAACAGCCTGTATTGTGCCTTGAGGTGTGCAGTTGGCTGACCTTGCTGGTAAGCAACTTAGACCATTGCATGCAAACTGTAGTACAGTTTCTCATGTGTCACTGAATAACAAATCTGTTGTTAAAGACAGTGTTTTGCCAAGCAGAAATATGTCTGCAGCCGTTAAGAATAAGGAAGCTTAAATGAAGCTTGCTAGCAAACAACAGGAGACAGGATTCTTAGCAGCAAAAATAATGAAATCTGTCATTCTCTCTTAAATTGCAGAGGAGCAGTAGCAAAGCAGCTACTACATGGATGTTAATCTGGAGTACTGATTTCAGTTTGTAGTGTGTGTATTTGTGGTTACCTTGGATGACTTCTAATAGATCTGCAAAAGCTACTTAAGAACAGCAAGCTGATTGTTAGTAGATTTAAACTCTCAGTGCAAGTCTGCACATCCTATAGGAAACGGGAAGATCAGTGGCTTTCAATTTCTAAAAAAAAAAAATTTCTGGATTCAGAGAAGTCTGGATAATAGTTTGCTGGAAAGAAAACTGTATATCAAAAGTTACTCCACAAATAAATAACATTACCTAGGAGGGGTCACATTTTAATAATGGGACATTGTTTGGTTTTATAAACTCTTGCAGTAGTTTAAAGCTGATATTCCAATTAGAGAAAATTGGGGGAAAGTCAAGGGAGAATGAGAAGGAAACCAATGCTTAGTAAGAGTCATTGGTTTGTTTACTGTGTTAAATCTGCCCTTATCAAAAAAAACCAAACCCAAAAACCAACAGGCCCAAACCAAAACACCAGACTTCTAGTAAACAAGCTGATAACAATTGAAATTTAAATTTAGAAAATTAATACATCCTCAGAGAACTTTGAACCTAAAAGTTTAATTGCTTTGAATTAATGTGGAAGGGTGATTTTTTTGTTTTGTAGAAAGGACCCATTTATTATATAGGCTGTATAGGGGCTTATTTTTGTTTCTTCTTCTATTAAGAGCACTTTGGAAGGATATTCTGTGGTGTAGAATGGCCCTTGGAAAATAGACAGTGAAGCTGTCTTCTTGAGTCCTGTCTCTACTTGTTCTGGGCTGTGCAGCAAGGAGAGAGGGTATAGCAGTCTCAAGGATGTTCTTCTTTGTGTATTTTCTGGTAATGTGTTATCAGTAGCTGGTGGCCTCAGAAGGTTATAAAGGGATACAGGGAAGCAGCTAACTGCTTGAACACCTCTGCAGAATCTGGTTCACAAGTAACATTAATTGCCACTGAATTCTCTGACATACCTCTCTTGTCTGGGATTAATTTTTGCATTTGTCTGAGTTTAACCTAATTTTTCCACTGTGACATGTTTCCATTTGAAATGTGAAAGCTGTAAGTGGTCTGGGGTGGGAATCTCTGGTTTGAGATAAGACATGGATGGCAGCTGCTGTGGCATTTGAAGGTCAGGTTTGCCAAGGAAAGCTTTGTGTTTCTCTGTTGAGCCCTAAACCTTGGAGGAAGCACATAAATCTCATCTTGCCTCTAATGCCTTTGTGTAATTTTCCAGTTCTGCATTTCTGTAATACTAAAACCCCTCAAATTTACTTTTCAAAGGCTAGAAGCTTGCGGTAATTATCTGTTTTGCCAAGAAGGTTTGAGGCAGAATCTCTGTGGTGTGCATATCTCCTGTCTTTTCCATTAAAATATCTGTAATGATAGTAAAAACAAGGTTTTCAAAGTTAATTGTCAAGTGTAATAATGACTCTCTCTGCAACATTTCATTTGGCATAAGAAAAAGCTCATTTTAGGCTTTGCAGGAGTTAAAATCCCAGTAATGCTCATGAGAATGTTCTGCGAGCAAAGCTTCTATTAATCCTGTTCCTGACATGCTCACACATAATTTTATATGAAACCTGGAGCACTTGTACTGAAAAATCTGCACCTGTGTTTTCGGATGTACAGAATATAGTAATATGGGCACAAACTGATGCCCAGTACTAGGTAAAGGTCAAAATGACCTTTGCATTGTTAATATCAACCCAAGGGTTGTATTGAGGCAGGAACAGTTAGGATTGATGCTCTATAACTCCATAGAACAGATGTAACAGCACATGATGAATCACTGCATTTGTGGAAGTTATCCCAAAGTCAGAGGGTTTTGGGGTTTTTTTCAAGCTCCAGCATTAGTCATTGCTGAGTTGTTGCTAACTGAATTCTGTGCAAACATTTCTGTATTTGCCGGTATCTATAATTTGTTTGTATATCTTAGAGAAGTGTGTGGACTCCCTGGCTGTACACAGTTTAAAGAACAGCAAAGGTTAGTGAGCAATGGTAAAATAATCTAGGGATGATTTGTAAAATCCATGTCTCTGCTGTCTGTGAAAAGTGTTAGCAGCTTATTTTAAAAGTATGGTTCTGTTACTTTTCAGCATAAAAAATGCAGGGGTTGATGTAGAGGTTTTAACACAGTAAAAAAGGATAATTAATTTCTGACGTAGCAGAATTGTAAACACAGCAAAATCCCAAGCTTTTTAAAATGCTTGCCACTGAAGCTGTCTGCATTAGATTAATCTGTTAGGGTGAAATGAAGATTTCTTAAATTTCAAGGCTTTTTTACTGCATTTCTGTGGTGTTTGGCAGGAAAATGTGAGTTGCATTTTGCTATTGGAGATAATCTCTTGTTGAGATCTCAGATATTTAAAATTACCTTTGTAGTGTGTGGTGAATTCTGAATTTTGACCCTAAACTTCCTATGTCCTGTTTTGAGTGAGGTTGTCTGGGACATGCAGTTGTCCCATGGTATGTGGTCTTTGCAAGTCCTTCAGAGACAGTGGAGTTTCTTGAATGCACAAGCAAATGTAAAGATAACACGCTTGTGGCCAGGGTTTAGCTGATCAGAAGGAATCATAGTTGCTTGTCACTGGCAGAATAAAGTAGATTGTGTTCATAATGATGTTGCAGCGGAAGAGCAGTGTTTACTTTTGCTTGTTTTCCCCAGCCCCATTTTGGGAACCCAGGGGATGATTTTTTTAAGCCATTCACCCTGGCACATTGCTGAATTTATGATGAGTGTCTTAAAACTCAGATGTTCATGTAATTTATTAGCTGGTGTCTAGGGTCTTGGGGCCTAAATGTACTGCAGTGAAGTATGAGGAGAAGAGTGGGTTACCTCATACTGCAAGTGGAATACTGCAGGAGAAAGAGGAAAACAATAGTTACTTGGTGATGGACCAGGTGTGAGAGTTGAGAATGTCTGTGTCAGCACAGTGAAAACTTGAAAACTTCATTACCTTTTTGTACTGTTAATGTGGTATCTGAAAATAGAACATTGTATTTGTTGTCCGAAGATCAGGTGTCAAAGAATGGGTATGGAAAGTAAAAATAAGATGTTTCTGTTATTTTCATTAATGGAAGGATAAGCAGACCTGGGGGAAATCACCAGTTTTAGTATTTTTTTTATTGTTGTTAATTCTTTATTCTGTAGCAGGTTTTCAGTGGAAATAAGTTTAGAAGCCAAGACTGAGTTTGCTTTGAGAAGGTTCCCTGTATGACTTAATCCCACAACTAGGTGACAGGAAAAAAGGAATTGATGTTCTGTGTAAGTTTTAACTCTCCCGTCTCTGTCATATGGAAGTACAAGTGGTGAAACTTGCTGCTGAAAAAGCAGCTTACAAAATAAACAGCGCATGCGTAGAGGCACTGGCTTCAGCTTGGAGCTTTGGAGAGAAAAGTGACAGCATTTAATGATGACTCTTCAACTAACTGCCATAGAGATACAATTAATTGAGAAAAAGGCATTTTGAAAGAGGACTTTATTTCACCACCTTCAACATGTGAAATGCTAGATGGAGGTGAAATTGTGCAGCTTTTGCTCTTCAGTCAGCATGATTCATGTCAAATGCAAAGCTGATTGTATGTGGTGGGCAGTAGAAGCAGGCCTGTGGAATGACAGGTGAAGCAATGGGAGCAGTGATGCTTCTATCCCCTCGCTGCATCCGAAACTGAGAGCTCAAAATTATTATTGCAGAGCTGTGTGACATTTAGATGTTGTAGTTCTTCATCCCAAATGTAACTGGGAATGTGGTACAGGTGGATTCAAGAATGTATGAATTTCCTGGGGTCCGTTCTGGTTCTTTGCTATTGAGTGGGCATGTTTTTATCATAGTATGAAGTATATCGTCCTAACCAGTTCTAATTGCATTCTTGTTACATTATTATTTTTGCAATTGCATATGAGAGGAAGATCGTTTCAAAGTGGCATGTGTAGTAAGTCAGTATGATAAAGATACTCAGAAGTATAACAAATTTTACACTGTGTTCCTAAGTCAGAGATGTCCTTACATAACTTGTAATGCTTGAGGAAATCCCTTTTAATAGCTTTTTGGGAGTTTTTTGGACATGAACAATTTTGTTTTGGCTTTACAAAAAATGGGTGAATTCCACCTGTAAATTTTGACTGGGATTTTTTAAATAGTAAATAATGCTGTGAGGTTCAGTTTCTGACTCTTATAGCCCAACACAGTGAAGTTTTGTTTTTGTTACTTCTCCACTGTTTTGAATAACTTGGTTCAAATTCCCTACTTCAGCAGCCTTTTGCAGCTCCCTCAGGGAGGCTGTGCTACGTCTTACGCAACCAAGGAGCTGACTCTCTGGCTCCTTGAACTGAAGCTGCCTGTGTTTTTCAGCACAAAAGCTTTTCTCAGGATAGGCAGGTAACCTCTTACAAGGCTTCTCTTTAAGGTGCAAAATGTTTTACTGTGCAGTTCAAGAAGTGCTGGTTTGTAATTTTATGTGTTGAGATGAAAATTACTCATCCTTTTTCTTCTGTTCCACTTCAGGCCAAATAACTTTAGGAAAAAAAAAGAAAAAGGAAGGCAGTGCTTTGAACACGGTTTTAAAGTTTGTTTAAAGCTGTTTTTGCATTGTATGGTCTCTATGTCAGTGTCCTTGAGCAGTGCATGGTGTTCACAGTGTATAGGGATATGTATAGCCTAATAAGTTGAGTGCTCTCAGTGGGCAAGCTGGCCAAAGATGTTTTGGTACTGAAAACATCTTCTGTGTGGAAAAGGTAGTTGTTGTATTTGCCTCCTCTGAGAGTCAAGAAACTTGAGAGTCTGGAACCTGTCAGAACCTGTCAAACCTTTTTGGCATATTTTGTTAAAAACTGGCTTGAAAAGCCTGAAAAACTAGAATCTGATACTGAATAACTGTGTTTTTCTGCACTATCAGGATGGTAAAATACTCAGTTCTAAAGAACATTAAAGATTCTTCATGTCTTTTCCTTGCCTACTTTTTTGGTTTGTTTTGTTGGTTTTGTTTTGGTTTTTTTTGGAAGGGGCCATATGTTTCTCCAGGCAAGAGAGGAAAATACCAAGACAGCATTGAAAAATACTAAATATGAAACCCTATGAAATCTAGGTGTCTCATAAGAGAGTTATCTCAACATGGATTAAGTATATTCAGACATATTTGTAAACACTGATAATGCAGTTTATGTAAAGCATCCAGAAAAGTAAAACCAGGAAATGCCATAGTAATATACTGCTGAAAAGTAACAAAAGGAGTTCTCTGAAAGTGACAGAATATGTGATCTAAGCTCTTAAGAAAAGAGGTGGTATAATACAGCATGTTGATCTTAGTTTTAGCTTTCCAGGGTTGCCATGTTGTCAGAATGAGTATGGAAATAGATAATATTGATTCACTTCTCTTATTAATAGTAGGAGGTGTGTCCCCATAGCTGGCAGCTGATAGTCTTTTGAGTAAGACTTTTTTAGGGTTTTTAAACTCAATTTTCTTCTAGGGAGCTTAATTTATTTTGTTAAAGAACTTTAACAAAAAATACAGGCAGAATTTAGACTTTTGTTTTCTGTTACTTTTCATTGAATACTAAGAGTAAGATTTGGCGGTTCATCTGCTGTTTTTTCTTGTGCAGGTTTTTTAATTAGCAAATAGTTTCCAGGATTGCTCCTTCTTTGATAGAAGGAGGAGACATGGATTACATGGGATTTTATGATGAGAGGAGCAGTAATTGTCTCCTTTATATTGACTGAAAAAAAAAAATGTTGAATATGGTGGTGGTCACAGTGATTTCCTCTCTTCAAAGACTATGTTGTTTTTTGACCAGAATAATCCAATGTTGCTTCTGAAAGAACATTTCCTTCCCTAAGCAAGTGCTGTACGAGTACATAAAAATTTTACGTGTCCCTGTAGTGGTGGTTTAAAAAGATTAATCTGAAGCAAAAGTGCTGGTATTTGTTACTTTATGAATTTGTGCATCCTCCTTTCTTCTCTCGTGCGCTATGGCTCTCATTCTCACACAGTTGTGTTGGCATTCTCTGCCTTTACTGGAATTTGATTCAGAACCACTACCATGTTTTTTACTAAAATACTCTTGTGTTGATATTTTTATAGTATTGTAACTGGAAGAAAGTTGAAATTATCAAAGTGAGTCAAATCCTTTCCTGAAGAATGGTTGGAATGCACAGATACTATCATGGAAGCTCCTGTTCAGTTTTATGGAAGTTGCTTAACTACAGATTTTATTAGTACCTTTAAAAATGGAGAAACTCTCATCATGGCAGTAGCTGGCCCAGTCTTGATATTTGTGTTTTGTGATTGGGATACAAGAGGCATTTGTAACTCTCTGCCACCAGTTCAGTCTCTGTGTTGTTCTTGGCATTTTTGAGGGTGCTTTTGAGATCTGAGGAGCGTCAAGGTGATGGGAATTAAAAGCTGAGGAACCCAGCACATTTTGGGCTATATTGAAATGTCTTTTTGATACCTAACAGGATTTTTTTACTTTGTTGTTTCACAATGAGGTTTAGCATGGGCCTCTGCTTGAGATGAAAGCTCATGTACTTATCTTTCCTATAATATTTAGAAAAAGTTGAGGCATGTTGAGAGGCCAGTAAATGGGTCTGTGCTATAAAAATGTTTTTATGAAGAGTAAACTTTGCAGGCACGAAAGGGGAAAAAACATTTGAGCTTTGCTCTCTAGTCTTATAGCATGTTTGTTACTTGACTTTTTTATCCTGTGGTGGTTTTAGTTGGCCCAGTTTTTGCTAGTGGGTAGGGAGGGGCACAAAGATGGCTCCTGTGTGTCCTGTGTGAAGGTTCTGGAAGTTTTTCACCCTGTCCAGCAGAGCCACTCTCTGTTGGCTCTGAAAATGATGGACATGCTGCTGGCCAAACCTGGGCCAAGTAGAGATGTTAGTTACGCCTCTGTGAAAACATATTTAAGAAGAACTCAAAACAATGGGTGCACGCACTTCTTTGTAGCCAGAGGAGGAGGAGGAGGTAAAAATATGTGAGGGAAAACAACATGGAGACACCAAGGTCAGTGGAGAAGGTGGGGGAGGAGGTGCTCCAGGTGCTGGAGCTGAAAACACTCTGTTGGCCGTGGTGAAGACCATGGGGGAGGCAGGTGGTCCCTCTGCAGCCCATGGAGTCCACGGGGGTGCAGAGATCCACCCACAGCCCGTGG
>VZTX01028088.1:86812-138257 GCA_013400915.1 Pardalotus punctatus
CGTTTCCCCTTCCTTCTTCACTGACCTTGGTGTCTGTAGAGTTGTTCCTCTCACATGTTCTCACTCCACTCTTTTCTGGTCACAATTAAAACTGTGCCACCTCCTTTGTTTTGATTTCTTAAACGTATTATCACAGAGACATTACCACCATTTATAAATGGGCCAGCCTTGGCCAGTGGCATATCCATCTGGAGCCACCAGGGCGTGGCTGTGCTGGACGTGGTGGAAGCTTCTAGTAGCTTCTTAGAGGAACCACCCCTGTAGACCCCACTGCTACCACAACCAGGCCATGCAAACCCAATAAAGCCTTCACTTGGCCTCCTGCTGGATAACCTCTAGGTATTACAGCTGTCTTCCATTGTAGTGTGTCTTATTAGAGTCACCTTGGTGTCTCAGGCAGTGGTGGCAGAGTGAAAATCTAGCATCTTGTGTGCCCTGATGCAAAGGACATCGTGTTGTTTTCACCACCACCCCAAATGTACAGCCCTCAAAACCTGTTTTATAATCTAGTAATTGTGAGTGCACTCACTTCTCCTGGAGTCTTCACCTAGGAGTGGTTGTAGGAAGACAGGAGCAGTGGAGGCTTTTGAAAGATGGTGTAGAAAACAGTGAACAGGGTTGTTTATTAGGACAGGCCTTTCTGGGCCTGAGAGTAATAGGTGACTCAGAGACACAATGGCTTTCGTGGGGACTATCTAGCAGTTTTCCTGCTGAAGTGTTTCCTCCCTTTATTTTTGTATGCAGTGCATTAGCATTTTGTTTCTGTAGCTGTATTTCCACTCCTTGCACACCTTGAGTGCATAAGTAGCATTATAGAAAACTTCACTAAAAAAGATGCTTCTGTAAGATCCCAAGTACGGGAGATATGGCAGATTTGTGTAAATGTACTTACTAGTAATGCTTCTCTTCTTGTGTCCTTTGTGCTCTAGTGTTAGTCATAGCTATTTTTGTTATCTTTGTTTATTGTTTATTAGAGAGGTGGTATTTTCTGTGGCATACTATTGAAAGAATAGACTAGTGTCAAGTTTTGTGCATTAAACATAATTGACAGTTTCAAAGGATTTATACTTGGGATTCTAGATTGAAATGATTGCTTTCAATTATTGCATCTTTGCCATGTTATGTGTGTCTTGTTTTTAAGAATACGATTTTCACCAATTAATATATTCTGTATCCAAATTAAGCTAGGCAGACAGCTGTAAAAATACTGCAGGATCAGTGCTATTTTTGGCAGTATTTGATTTGCTTTCTCTTCTACTTCTTGCTTCCCTCGTCTCTCCACAGCATCATTTATTTCTCCAGCGAAACAGAAGAATGCACTCGGTCACACTTCTCAGCAGCTCTGCAGCCCATGGAGCGTGTGGGCAGTCTCTGTATGCAGCATCCTGGAAAATGTGCGTTCTCTTGAAGTGATCTGCTGAAAAGCACGTACTTGTACAGTTGTTCCAGCCTCCCTTGTTGCACTACTCTCAAAGTCTGAAATGCCTGTTGTTTAATATTCCCTGAGATTTGCATTTCATCTGCCAAAGAAACGCTACCTGCTGCAGTTACCCAACAAACGCCCGAAGAGCAAGGACCTTGAAGATGGCTCTGTGTGCTTTTTATGCAGTTTGGGGTTTGTTGCTAGAAGTGGCAACGGCATTTGGCCCAGTACCAAGGATCACTTGGGAACACAAAGGTAAGAAGAGAAATTTAAGTATTGTAATATGCGACATTGCCACATCCTCAGGGTTTCTGTGGAATTTGAAACTCAGTTGAGGCTTCAGGTTCTTTCAGCCAATTTGCTGTGAGTTGGTCAGGTTTTGCTGATTTTGCTAATCCTATGAAGTGCTTAGGATCAGAATATCCAAAAGTCATTCAGGCACTAGGTTAACTGATTTTGGTTCCTTCAAACAGCTCTGAAAACAGAGCTTTTTAAAGGAGGAATTCGAAAGCTGGCTTTCACAGAGGAAGGATATTGCAACTGAAACTTGCTTCAAGAGAAAATCCCAATAGGTGTATTTTGTTTTAAACAAATTATTTTTACCTGGACCTCTCCAGCTAATAATTTCTTTTGACACTAAGCCATCCTGAGAACTAATTAAATCACCAGGTGAAGGAAAAATAAGCATTTGGCCCTCTTCCAACAGTGGAGTGCCCAGACAGAACAGTGCTTTTCTTGTATTTGAAATTGCAGCACATATTCATAATCTCGCAATACAATAACCAGGAGTTTGCAAATGTGGTGCAAAGAGAAGTAATATAAATCAGGGGATCCTTTAGTTTTTGGTTTACTAATTTAGCCTGGGTCTGAAAAGAATCCTAGAGCAAAGACTGTAGAGTAGTTATTTGCAGTGTTTGTGAATATATGCTTTTTTTTCTTATTTTCTCCTCCCATTCCCCATGTGGCATGGATGCTTTAAGTTTTAAAAGTTTTGTTGGGTTCTTTTGGGTCCTTCTTTAATATTAGTAAGCAGTAATTGATTACTTACCCAAGTGTGCAGTAACTGAACAAACCCAAACAAATACATGGGCCATATAATGAAGCAATCTTAAATAAGGATATTAAATTCTGAGCAGTCATTCTGTAGGAAACAATAGATGGAGATTAAGAATGTAGTAGGAATGAGCAGATTATGAGATGACTGTAGGAGGTGTTTTTTCTGATTATTGGTATAGCAATTAGAGACTTGCTCATACAGCCTTTGAGAAAGGGTGGCCTAGACAAGACTTGTAGTTCCTGCTTAGACCCATTGATGCTTCAATCCTGTAGTTAAAATTTGGTAAATTGCTATTTAATGGTATAGCAAGGTGCTGCAGACTCATATCCAAATTAGTAAAAATAAATGGAGTTTATTTCCATTCCTGCTATTTCTCTCTCTGTCTCGTAAGGATTGTTGCATTTAAATGTTGGAAACCTGTTTTGAATAGGACAGGGAATTCAGTTCAGTGGAGTTGTATGAACCAGTTCATCCATTTGGGCAAAATTTTCCTGCCAAGTACAAAATTTCAAAATTCCATGCTTGACAATCTAGTTTAAAATTAATGTTTCTGGAGTACTGTAGTTGAAAAGGTGCAATAACTAATGATAGAATTGGAAGTAATAGTACGCTGTTTTCATCTGTGTCTTAAAATGCCATGTTTAATTAATCTTGTGTCTTCTTGTAAAAAATGTGGTCTCCCAAGCTTTCAGTCATTTTTACATTATGGGTGTACATTTAGAAAAAAATACTCTTTTTCATTAGTCAGTTTGTGTCATCTTTCTCCAAGCCACTCTGGTCCATTCTGCATGCTTCCTCATTCCATTGCCTTTTCTCTCGTGTCTCCCTCTTTTTCTCATCTTATTTCTTTTCGTCTTGATTTTTTCCTCATGCTGTTATTTTGTGAGCACTTCATCTCTGGTTTTCACTTCACAATCAGCTGAAAACAGTTTTTTATTTGCTTCTGTGTCTTTTTTCTGTTATGACAATATGCTGAAGAGTTGTGTTAAGGTGCAGGATATTTTGTAGGATTTGTTCAGGGCAGGTGCAAGGGATATGGTGACTGACCTGATTTTCCACAGATTGGTATATGGAAAGGGAAAGGTGAGGAACGACCTGACAGTGGATGTGGAAAATGGAAGTTTAGAAAAAGCAGGTAGGAAAAAAAAAATCACAGAGGAAATGAGTTATAGAGATCACCACAAGAGGAAATACTTGATAATTTGAAATTGAATGCAAAAGTGGGGACAAGTGATCTTGATGCTGTTGATGGAAGCTGCTGTCACTGCTGAATCAAGCATCTGCAGGGTCCTTTGTCATTTACATGGGTTGTCTGAACTAACCTTTGTTGTTTTCAAATTATCCTACAGCTGTTAGACAGCTTAGAAAAAATGATCCGTGAGTTTGACCCTAAGTGATTGTGTTTCTTCATGAGGTGCTATTTTTTTTCCATTTCAACAGAGGTCCAGCTAATACATTTTAATGAATCAAAAGTGTCAAACTATTCAACCTTGCTGTTAAGTGAAGACAAAAATGTTCTGTATGTAGGAGCCAGGGATGTGATCTTTGCCTTAAACGCAGTGAATATTGCTGAGAAGCAACACGAGGTATGCCTTTTAATACATTACCCTCCATGTAAAAATCGTACTCCAAATTTGACTTAATTCCCTGATAACCAGTAGCATTCCATTTTAGGCAAATCGGTACCTAAAAGAGAAGTTACTCTGTATGGCTACTGCAGTATTATTTCTGGAAGATCTTACACAGTAAAAGAGGGGAAGAAGGGAGAACTTGGATATAAACAAGTAGTTAGTGGAGTCCTTGGGTACTTTCTTCTTGGGGGCAGGATGGTGGCTGAGAGGGACTGCTGGTATCATCTGTAGTGGTGGTTCTTAATCAGTAGTGGGCCATCTTCTGTTAATCTGAATCAAAAAGTAATTTGAAACAGAAACAAAGCTGGGGCTTGCTGGGTTGTGGCAGGTTGCAGATGTGCTGCAAATGAAGGCCCTGTGCTTTCAGTCTCATCTTCCGTTTTATGTATAGGTATGTCTGCACAGCGTGCAGTGGTGCAGACAGGTCTGATCCAGCTTGCTTACAGAAATACTTTGGATATGCTGGTGCAGGTTTCTCAAAGCAGAGTAGCCCAGGCAGAAGTCTGCTAATGTTGTATTGCATTCAGGTCCTTCCCAGACTCCTGCTTTTCATCCCATCAGCAACACAGGCTGACGTGTAGAGGTGCAGTATGAATTGCCACCCAGGGTGCTTTGGAAGATGCTCACGTGATTTTTAATCTGAAGAACATATTCATAGGTGGTGGTGGGCACTTTCACCAGCATGTGAAACATAGCTGTGAAGTTCTACTCAGTATAGTGTAAATTGGTCCAGTAATTTTCTCTGATTCCTCTCCCCCAGGTGTTTTTTATTCAAGTGTTAATGAAACAGAGGAGTACTTCAAATTGAAGAAATACTTAAACCAGTTACAATTGCATTTCCCTAATGCAGATGCTAATGAAAAGTTTGTTAGCAATTTGTGGGGGATTGTCATTATGAACCCAAAAGATGGTAGTTTAGTTCTGCTTAAGGCACATGGATTTCAAAATGTCACCTCCCTGGGATAAAATGGCTTTAAACCTTTGAATGCTACTTGCAAAATGTCTTGCATTGGCTCTAGATAGTCTTAAGATTGCCTTTTCTTGTGTGTGTTACTGCAAGATTTTCAGACCTTGCATTGAATTAGAGTACTTGGAATATGCTTTATTGTTGCATGCTTTTTCACTTAGTTACACTGGAAGGTCACAGAAGATAAAAGGACTAAATGTGCAGTCAAGGGCAAATCAGAACAGGTATGTACTTTTATTGAACTTTGAGAAGGATCTTGCACATTTTACTTCAAGAGGAGTGGCGCTAAAAGAGGAAGGTCTCCAACTGTTTGAAATTAAAATTTCAAAATAATCACCCAATTGTTTTTAATCAACTTCAGTGTTAGAAACTGCGGCATTCTTAGTCTTTTTCTTAATTATTAGTTCTTTTTTGTTGTTGAATATTATTTGAATGTTTGAAAATCTGAACACACCCTCGTATGTTCTTAATGTTAATAGTTTTCCATTAAGATGATAAAACCCGTATTGCTTTCACTGAAGTAATTGATAGCAACTGTTGTGTTTTGTTATTGCAATAATTCCTTCACAGCATTTGATTTAATAGAATGAATTATTCATTTTGAATGCTTTTCCTTAGGGCATAGGGGTTTTTTATTAGGCCAGTGTATTTTTTCACTAACTCTGTATATGTGTGTTGTGTTGCTTGGCGGGTGTGACTCAGAGAGCTCAGACAGGTCCTCAGCACCTGAGCAGCCAGACCTCCTGCCAGTGTGGCAGGGTCCCGTGGTGTTTCTGGGAACCACTGACTCCTCATGACTGCCACAGCACAGGCTGGCCTGCTCCTTTTGCTGCTCTGTGGAGATGGTTTACTCGAGGTAGTTGACTGTGTGTGGATGTGCCTTTCTGTTGTGTAATACCACTTCATTTAATGATGCAGTAACGCAAGGATTTGCTGGGCAAGACTGATGGTCAGGCCTTTAGCACAGGTTTGAAAGTAGAAATCTGCACATCCTGTGAATACAATAATCAGAACTACTGTGCACTTGGAGGGATGTGATCCTTGAACTTGCAGCCTCTTTGGTTCACATTGTTAAAAAACCCCAAATGCTGCATGCAGGGCTGATAGTTAACCCTGTATTCATGTGGTTCCTCAGGGTGGAAGTGGGCTCTCACCCTTTGACTACCTACTTCTTTTCCTTGACTGACTGCTGATGACCATCAGTACATTATTCAAACATGAAGTGTGGGAGATATTTAAGGTCTGTTTCCTCCTTGTCTTCTTCTTCAGGGTGGGATCAGAGAATACTATTTTTGTTTTCTGGTTCAGTTGGGGTTGCTACTAATAACACTCACATACAACCATGATGAGCATGAGATACAATTTTCTCTTACATTTGTATGCGTATGTTTAGCAGACTGTGTGTGAATCACCAGAAGTCCTCTCAGAAATTATTGGGGTATACTGTAGACCCCATAAATACATTGACAGAGCTCTGAATTTATTTTCTTTTATTTTGTCCTGCACCCAGTTTAGCAGCTCACACTTATTAACAGCCATGATTTTTCCTCACTGTACTTCCAAACTTCTAGTAGTCACATTTATGTTGTAGCAATGATGTTTTGCACAGTGCAATAGTTTCAAAAGGGTCATGGTATTAAGGCACTACTGCTATACCTTACACTTCTCCTTTACACTTCTCACTTAGAGTTCTCTCCCCCATCCATCACCATTATGCTGTATAATGCCAGCAGACCATATTCATGAAGCTGTTCAAGGGCCTTGTCTGGCAGAAAACTGGTTTTACTCACTTCCCCCCTTGCAGTTCTCTCCCATACAGTCACAGAATACTTAGTTTGTCTCATAAGAAAGGACAGTAAGGCCAGTGCTTAAACTTGCTTAAAAAGTTCATGGAACAACAGGTCAGTGGTGGGATCTGGCAGTATACCAGCAAGAATTAAGGGATGTTGATACTGGTTTTTTTCACTCTAAGTGGGTGTTTAGAGTTGTTTTACTTCATTATTATTCTGAATTTTTATTGTATCCTTTATTAAGGGTTTTGCTCCAACCCCTTGTTCTGTTTCAGAGCAAAAGGTATTAAGGAGCTTCCTTGGATGGACTGCAAAAAAATTAAAAAGGATGGCCTATGTGACATATCACTTATGTGACAAAGCTTTGTAGCTAGTTTAAGGGTATTAGAGGTTTTGTACTTAAGAAACAACCTTGGCTGTCACTGTTGCATCTAGGTGTACAAGGGATGACAAAGTCTAAAGCTCACTTTGTGTTTAACTAGTTGTTCCCATGGATTGGATATGTTTGGAGCTTGTCCTTCCATAAAACGGGATGGACCCAGCTGAGCATGGTACCCTGCTAGGATAGTGTGGCAGCTGCCCGCTACTGGCTGTAGGAAACCAGTGGCTGCTGGATTGATTAGAGTTCCTGGAGATTGTCGGGTGATCATGTCCCAGTGTCACCCATGTGTCACCTGGGCTCGCTGGTGTCGTGTGGCATAAGTAGTGGTGATGGACAAGCTGGCGGCACAACATTGTTTATGTTGGAATGTGGAGACTATGGTTTATCAGACTAGTTCTTTCCTCATCCTCTATTACAGACAGAGTGTCGTAATTACGTACGTGTCTTGCAACAGCTGAATGATACTTTTCTCTACGTGTGTGGAACTAATGCCTTTCAGCCAACATGTGATTACCTGGTAAGAAATGTACATACAGTTTGACCCAGCAACAGCTGTAACTTAAAAGCAGCTCAGGGAAACAATGAGTTAGCCTCCATTCCCAAAACTGTGTCCATCTTCATGGCTGGTCATAAGGTTAGGAGCATTTATTGCACTGTCCCACCATAATGGCAGAGTATGGAAATAAACTACACAGCTCTTCTTCCAGAGCACCTAATGAATGATTGATTCCTCATGTCTAACAGCAGATTTACTTTTTCTTAGCTTTTGTAATTATTTGCGTATTGTGTGTTTGTGTGAAACCAGTTACTAAAACTGAAATTACATTGTTTGCAACTTCTGCCCATTACCAAATTTCCCTGAAATTTCTCAGATTTCCTGTTTCTGCTCCTGGCTGTCAAAGATTTGTAGTGTTGAATCCTTCAAAGTGAAGTCTTGGCACAAAATTAAAACTCTTTTTCGCTGCTGGCTCTTGTATCATTTTCCTTACTGCAGCTCTTAGCACTTCGAAAATTGAGAAGTCTTGTAATTCTTTGTGCCTTTAGCTTCCAATGTCTTTATTACACAGTATAACTGATTACTTCCCCAGTACTGTGGCTACAGTTCAGCTTTCTGATCCTCCTTCTCTTGATTTTTAAGGGATTTATAAAGTAGCAGCCAAAGTACTCTGTTGCTTATTAAAGCCTAGTTTACGCCCTATCTCACAAATTTAATGTCATCTCAAAGATTGCTAAATCCACCTCAGAAAGCTTCTGGATTTCTGAGACTCTCCATTCTTTTCAGGCTAATTCAATAATTACCAGTTCTTTCTATGGATCAATTAACTTCTCTGCTTTTCCTGCTGTCTAGCTTTTTTGGGTGCTCTTTCTTGAGGTCTGTCTGGTTTTAACTTTTCATCTTTTGCTCTTTTCTCCTTCCGCCCTTACAAATTACAGGATCATATTTCTTCTCTGTCTGTGGGATGCGATAAGATTTTCTCAAAACACATATGCCTTCTATAATTTTAAACAAAATGCCTTTGATGCTGGAAGTTGATGATATAGCCCATTATTCAGTGTTTAGTTTTCAGTTAGCTTTGCACAAGTTGTGTGGCTGAAAGAAAGAAGTGCTAGCAGTTGTTTTGTGGTTTTCAACAGAATTTAATTTCATTTGAACTTGGAGGTAAAAATGAAGATGGTAAGGGCAGATGTCCATTTGATCCTGCTCAAAGCTACACATCTGTTATGGTTGGTAAGTTCACACTTTGCATTCATTGTTCTTATGTTTAAAAATATTCTGTCTTTTCCACTGTCACCATCCAGTCTGTCATTATCAAAACTGTAGCTTGCATCCATATTTATTTTGTCTTTACTGTGTATCTGTATAGACATTAAAATACTTATATAGTTAACCTTACCATCTTCCTTAAAAGCAGTACTTCAACCTCTAGGTTATTTTGGAACAACTTCAAAAATACTCATTTTCAAACTGTGTTAAAAGGTGTTAACATACTTGGTTCAGATAGTCTAAATGTAGTTAGACTGCCCTTGTAGTATCAATTACTGTAATTTCAGTAATGTAACAAGTAGTATTGTTATCTGTCCTGAAGGCATGTGACAGAATAAGGAAGCGAGGTATTTATTGCGTGTGTACTTAGTGCATGGAAACTCACCACTGAATCTTGATTTGAGGAAACCAGAATTTGTGGCTTTACCTGAGTGTCTCACAGTCATAAGAGAGAAGCTCAACGTAACACAAAACTGGAAATGGGGAAAAAAAAAGAAACATGCTCCCTGCCTTATGCCTAATTTTGTACAAGTCAAGTTTGAATGATGGTGGCGTAGAATGAGAGGAAAATAATTCTGGACTTTTGATGCCTTTAAGTAAATTTGCATGTGTTTACATAAATTGTAGGTTTTCATGTTAAGTGTTAAAGTACCACAAAAACAATGTTGACTTTTGTCAGTTCTCATGTTAGAGCAGTAATAATAATAAACCCAAGTGTGGAAGTATTAGGCTTGAGAGTGATCAGCAGCAATGTAAACATAAAAGTCGTGTCTAGGGCAATTCAGAGGAAATCCATGTTTATCTTTTCTTGTGGGAAGTTTAAACTTACATAGACTCACAAAATATTTATGTACCCTTTTTGGTATCCAGTCCATAAGTTCTAATATTTTGGTTTTGTGTTGAAGATGAGGAGCTTTACTCTGGGACTTCTTATAATTTCTGGGGAAGTGAAGCTGTTATTTCACGGCACTCTCATCAAAGCTCTCTGAGAACAGAGTATCCAATACCTTGGCTTAATGGTAAGTGGGCATGAGGAGTGGCCCAAACAAGTTACTTTTCCTTCTTCAACATCACGGGTACAAATTGTGTGTCTTACCTGGGTAAGGAGCAATTGTCAGGTGTCTCAAAGAGATGGATTTGGTTTCACTGGCATACACTGTGAGTGTGTGCCCTTATGCATGCCATCAAGAGATTTTATTTTGAAATTTCAGTATTTTTCAGCATTGATGGTGAAAACAGCTTTAGAATATACACAGTTCAACTTGACATTAACAGTTTATTTATTTTCTGCTTATTCATCCTTGCAATAGTGCAGCTTAGTTATATGATACAGTAAGGAATAGAATGGTTTTGATCTTGAATCAGTTCTCAAATTGAGCTGATCATGGTTCTTGACTCTTTCAGTTCCTGAATTTCACAATTTAATGAGTTTTGTGATTTCTCAGAGGTTTGAGGCTTTTGTGCCAAAAAAGGACCAAAATCATAATCATTGTGTCCAAAAAGTGCAGGATTACGAGTTTTGTAGTACATGTTGTAATGGCACTGTCATTTTTAGTGCTTCAGTTAATAGCTGAAATAGAGGAGCAGCAGGCAAGGGGGGGTTACCTCTCCAGGCCCATTAGAAAACCACATTTGAATGTGGCCTGAAGAATGCTGAAGTAGTAAGCTGTCACATTGTAAGTATCTCTCAGGTATCTTAGTGCTTTCACACAGGTTTTATGGGGTTTTGGTTTTGTTTCTACTTCTGTTTGTTTTCTGGTGGTTTAGCTTTTTTTTAGAAATGCTGTTCAGATTATGAACAACAAACTGTGTAGGCAGGTCAGTGATTGAAGAGGAGGTAAATGCAATGTGAAGTTTGCAGTCTGGGTGAAAGACAATTTTGAGGATCTTTGAGGGAATCAAGTTAGTAGTCACATATATAATAGAAAATACCTCTGTTTGTATCTGTAGAACCCAACTTTATTTTTGCTGATGTGATAAGAGCAGATCCAAGCAGCACAGATGGAGAAGACGACAAGATATACTTCTTTTTCACTGAGGTGTCTGTGGAGTATGAATTCGTTGGAAAATTGATGATTCCAAGAATAGCTAGAGTATGCAAGGTGGGAGATAGTTCAGTTTACTTTTAGTATATCTCTTAGAATATTGTGTGTTAAAAAGTATTCATTATTGTGGACTTACTGCCAGGTATATGGAAATGATTGAATTTAGTGAATCTTAATGAATGAGCAGTTCCAATCAGTTCATTAGAACTGAGAAAGCTTAATGGTTGCTTTGTGAATATGAATACGTTATCTGTTTTGCACAGTTTTGAAATTTCAGTGCATCTGGGGCTTCTGCTCTCCTCTGGGAGAAAACAAAGCAACCGTGACAAAACCCAGCAACAGAAAAAGTGTCTCCCCAGTTTTCATTGCTGTTTTTTTTAACCAAGAACCTCTCCCTGTGAAGCGACTTTGGTTGGAGCTGAGCAGATAGGATGTGTGTCAAGTGACTTTGAAGTAGCTGTATGCAAACAAAACTGTATCAGTGTCCACCGCAGAATAGTTCTTGAATGTGGTGTAGCAGATGGGACTTCTATGAAGCTGCTACAGCTGCCAGAGCCTGAAGGGAAATGGGCGCCAGCAGCTGCATTCTGTCAGAGTTGCTGTGCTTAAACCTCAGTGTGTTAAGCTGATTCAAGTGTATCCTCAGGAGTGCTGTTTAAGTGTCTTGCTGATGAAAGGTTTTTTTCAGTAGAAAATGTTTATTTAACAAAAACTTTTTCAGTGGAATGTATCAATTTCCTTTTTTTCCAACAGGAAATTTATCTGGCTGTTTCATTTTTGTGAAAGTTTTGTTTTGACTTTACTGTTCTGTATTTAAACAGGGAAGTCAAAACATCAATAATGAGTTAGTGCCCTTGAGATTTCCATTAAACAAGGAGCTGGAGGCAGGTTTAGATGGGGCTTGTTATTATGGCACTCTGCCTACTGACAGCTTGTGCACACTTTAAAAGGGGAGTATTGTGAAATATGAGAGCTTCATTTATTATATTATTGTGTATTTCAGACTGTTGTTTGAAATGGAAATCGGTGACAGGTTGCAGATTTTATACTTAATTGTTTTAATAAATTTTGCATATTTCCTTTAATACATTGCATATACAATTGGATAATGAGTGGAGATATTAAATGGAAATGTTAATACTGTTTCAATATACATTGAAATCTCTCTTTTAGAGAAGAGTCAGAGCTACAGGTCAATTATCAAATATTTTGAAAGATTTCTAGTCAATCTGTCTTAACTTCTTTAAGCCTTGGTACCTGCAAATCCTTAATAAAGGTGCTAACTGCTAGAAGGATTAAACCATTGCTGGATTTTTTCTAATGAAATTATCAGTTGGGCAAGTTTTAAGGCATATTGCAACATTAGAGTTTAAATCAGTTTTGATGTCACAGAGCAAATGCAGTATTACTTACTTCTCTTAAAGGACTTTATTTTACTAAATTATAATAGTTCCATGCTTGTTTTACTTTTTTTCTAATTATGCATTCCCCATCTCAACTCTTTCGGGTGCTGCTGAACTGTGTTCTTCATTAACTCTCATATTTCATCTTCCCTGTATGTGCGATACAAATAATTTTGCATTATTTTTGATGAATCGGTTTTCCTGTAGTTTTCACACTGCTTTGCTTGCGAGCATGTAAACATTTATTGATGTTCCTATAGATGAAGTGTTATAAAATACCAGGGTTTAGTAATTAAGCCGCTGTACAGCAGTGGTTCTTAAATGCAAAAGTGCTGCTAGTTCTCCTCACAAGCTCCTCTTTATTTTTTTAATACCCTAAGAGGGACCAAGGAGGATTAAGGACCTTGCAGAAAAGATGGACTTCCTTTCTCAAGGCCAGACTGCTTTGTACCATTCCTGAGAAGAATTTAATTTTCAATGTTATCAATGATGTTTTTATTCTCAAATCTCCGACTTTGAAGGAACCAGTGATATATGGAGTCTTCACCCCACAACTGTAAGTGTGCTATAGCCTTTTCCTGGTTAAGTACCTTTCATCGTAACTGGTTACTACAAGAAAATAATAATTACTCCTATGTTTTGTTGGGTTTTGGTTTTTTTCCTAATTTCTTCCTGAACTTGTAGGAATAATGTGGGGTTGTCAGCAGTGTGTGCGTACAATCTGTCTACTGTAGAAGAGGTTTTCTCAAAAGGAAAATACATGCAGAGTGCTACAGTAGAACAGTCTCACACAAAGTGGGTACAATACAACGGGGAAATTCCTAACCCTCGGCCTGGTGCGGTAAGTTTCTGTGATCTTGGATCTGATGACTTTTTTAATGTTCAGTAGTAAACAGACTAGGGAATACTAATAACCTGATAATGATTCATTTCTTTTCCCTCACCTGGCTACTTCTTGTTGTAAAGACTTCGTGGAAGAACACTCAGGTGATGTGTTCTGAATATTTTTATTTGGAAATCAAAGTCTTTGGGTTTTTTTGTTTTTAAATTTAGAATTAAGTTATTTGTGGGTTTGTATTTTTATTGTTTTGTTAATAATTTTCTCTTTGTGAAATAGAACTCTGTATACACTAGCAACATCATATATTTTGTAGTTCAGATGAAAAGAAGTATAGCAACTGTTGCATTGTCTCAGTAGAATCAGCATGTTTATCCAATGTAGTGCACTGCTCTGCAAACTGAAACTTTCTTAGTACTGAGTCTCTTTCAGACATTCCTTGCTTCCTTACATTCCTTACAGTCATATTGTTGCTAATGTTTAAAGGGGTGATGGTTAAAAGTAGTGAAGATGGATGAGAGCACAGAAGGAACGTTTCCCTCGAATGTATTTTGGACCCAAACTAAAATGTAGTCCAAAGCTCAGGGATTAGTACATCCCAGAAGCCAAAGTGTTATGAGACCTGAGGATTTTCCTTGGTACAGTCAGTTTATTGTACAGGCATGGTTACTGGCCAAAATAACGTGGAGAAGAAAATGCATACAGCTGCTGTTAATTGTCTTTATTTTGTACAAATAAATGATGCAATTTGGTTGTCTCTTCTTTTTTCCACCCCCTCCCTGTTCCCCCTGCTAGTGTATAAACAATGAAGCCAGAGCATCAAACTACATGAGTTCTCTGAATTTACCAGACAAAACATTGCTGTTTGTTAGACATCATCCTCTAATGGATGACTCAGTGACCCCAGTGGGAGACAGACCTCGGCTAGTAAAGCAAGATGTGAAGTATACACAGATTGTAGTAGACAGAGTCAGAGCACTCAATGGCACCATCTATGATGTTATGTTCATCGGTACAGGTGAGTTCTGCAAAACACTTTTTTCATTATGCACTGATTCATTAGTTTTCGTAGAGAAACTCTTGAGATTTCCGTATTTATAGTGCTTTTACACCCACTGATAATTTTTGTTAAAACATAAAGTGCACAGTAAGTGGACCATCTTAGGTGCTTTGAAAAAATACTGCAGAAAAAGAACTGCAAGGCTTCAATGAGTTCAGCAAAACTGCACAATATAATCCCCATCTGGTCATTCTGTGTACCAAAACAGTATTTCTTGCTCAGAGGTCCTGATGATGACAAATGTAATGGTTGCCTTTGACACTGAATTATTCAGCTGAACAGCAAGCAGATTATTGAGACAACTTACAGCAATTGTGCAGGATTTTTCCTGCCTTTTTGTTTCAGGGATCTTACCTAAACATACTGCTCTGTTGTTTCAGATCAAGGAGCCCTGCACAAAGCTATCAGCTATGAAAATGGAATGCATATCATTGAAGAAACACAGCTTTTTCCAAATTTTGAATCAGTCCAAACTCTTTTACTTTCATCCAAAACAGTAAGTGGTGTAAGCATCACAGCATTCATCTCATTTTATTCTTTCACAAATTTTTTTTGTACCTCTTTGTGACCTTGTGACGAGACAATTGCTGTGCACAGAGCCAAAGTCTGCATTTGTAACTCACCATGCTGCAGCAATCACGTATTGCCTGCTGCATTTCAGTATGTTTGGTAGGTGGCAAGCGTCTGAAGGTATGTGGACATGGGGGAAGGGCTGGAGGAGCACAGGTATGCAGGATGTGCAGAAGCTGGAAACTGTAAGCTGTTTTAAGAGACCAGATTTCAGGTTAGGAGTAGTGTAAAAAGCCTGACCCCTTGTGGCCACTGTAGGTTTGTGAGGAAAAATTCCTGGGGTTAAGGTTAGCAGAGGAGTGATGTGCGGTTCTGAGGAAACAGACCTAAGAAGAGAGAACAGTCTTCTAGCATAGCAACTCATAATTGTGTAGCTAATTGATTTGTGCTGTACCAAATTTCACAAGCTTCTGCATGCTGGATGTGTCGTGAGAGCAGTCACGTTGCTGCAGCTGTGGGTGCAGACCCATGATGAGGTCCTGTCTGCCCAGTGGGGCACCAGCTGCAGCTCCAGCTGGATGGCACAAGACCTGCTGCAGGCTCCAAACCTGGCAGCTGTCCTGCACGATTTATCAGTCGCTTGGTTTAATCATGGAGTGGTTTTGTGACAGCAGGACATTAATCACTGTTCGTAGTTTGTTCATGAGTTAGGTTTCTGGCCCTAAGTAACTCAGATCTCCAGATTCATGAATGTACCTGTCTATGCCTAAAGTCACTTGTAGCATCAATGAGATTTTCTGAGTCGGTTTCATAAGGAATTAATGCCTCTTTTGAAGTATCTGGTAGTAATGCCAGCATTCAGTAGCTACCTTGTGATCCATAAGTGCTCTGCATCTTAGGGGTTTAGGAATACTTTCAAGTAGCTTTTATTGTTGTGTGATATTTAATAAAATTTTGCATATCAACATGATCAGCTCAGTGGAATAGAGCTTTATGGCATAATTTTTACAAGCTCATCTTGCATGCTTATTTATCCTTTCATGCTTATAGTAGAAAGGACAGAGTATGTTTTTGCTAGACAAATGAAAATCAGGATTAAAAACTTCTGTACTTAGTTTTCCATAACATTTGTATTATTTTTGTATGATACATCACACTAACAATTCACTTATATATATGTGTAGATATATATATAATGTGTAGACACATACACATTACATACATAAATACACACAGACACACATAAAGTATTTGCTTAATCTATAAAGAAAACTTCAAATTACTTGCTTTGACAGGAAGTTTCAGAATATGCCCTGTCATAGAAGATAATGATAGATAGCTCTTCTAGTAAGTATGCTAATGCCCATTCTTCTAGTTGTGGGATCGTTTCTACACTGGCTTAATTGTGATTTCCTGAATTCAGGGGAGTGCAAAGGAAGAGGAAATGGGCATTACAGCCTGATACCAAAGACACATCATGTAGCAATTTCAGCACACACTTAGTAGTCAAGGATAGTGTAGAAATAATGGCATTGGATTTATTCACTGGGTTCAGGTGCCACATGCTCAATTCCTCAAAGATATCCAGAAAGGGGGCTGTATGAAGCATGGCATAGAGGCTGCATAAGAAATGCACTGTCTTTTCATGGAGAAACTTCTCTCAGAGTTTAGAATTGAAATAAAACGTTGCTTCCTGCATTGGCACTGTGGAGAGTAACAGTTTGTGTCTTCTGCAAGTGAAAATTTCCATGTTCCAGGTATAATTATTGAGGCATAAAACTAAACCCTGAAACTGAAGTAGTGCTGCCCATTACATTCCCATGAGAGCAGAGGTCCCTTTCAGTGATGAGGGAGTGGGAGGTTGGGTCAGGTGCCAGAGTCGTGATAACTGTGTATAGTCACAGTACCAGCCAAACGGCATTTCCTGTTGCGCCCCAGTCTGAAAACACGAGTTTCTGCCTCCAGAGCCGGTGGCTACTGAAGTCCTTTACAGAGCTGGTATTGTGATATATGTCATGGCATCCCAGAGTAGTGAATTAACCACAGAAGGGTAATAATTACCCTGGTGGTGGGCTTTAGACCTCTTTGGAGTCAGAGTCCTTTCTGAGTGCATTTCTCAGTAGTCTCTAGGTTCTTCCCATAGTGTGTGGCGTGTTGTGGGCAATCAAATGAGCCTACAGTAGATACACCTTAACTCTTGCTTGACTGGAAGGCATGTTTGGGGTTTTTTTTAATGGTTTGCTCAGTTCACTGCCTGAACTCTTGGATGTATTTCCATGTATTTCCATCTCCCATGAGCTGGGAAACATACCAAAACACTACAACCCATGCACAGTGCTGCACTGTTGCAGCGTTATTGAGCAGGGCACTAGGGAGATGAGCAGTGCTTGGCGCAATGTGGAAATCTTCGAGCAGAATGGGAAGAATTCCTAGGAAGTTCTGTATCTCCAACACTGTAGACTTCTTCTGTGAGCACTGTGTCATAGTCCAACACTAATCTATGTTAAATTTCAGAATGGAAGACTGTATCTGAATGTACATTTGATTGTCTTTCAAACAGTATCTTCCAGCAGTGCCAGCTTGATCCTGTTTTATCTTGCGTTTTCCAGTGTCAACAGTTTCTGTGAAAGCTGTTTGTACACTTTATAGGCAAGATGGATTCAAACTAATTTGTGCTTCATCTTGCAGCTTCCTCTAGAGCCTTCCTCATGATCATTGCATTAAAGAGACTGACGTGTTCTGAGTTCTCATGGCAGAAGCTCCTTACATCCTTAGTTGAAAGAGAACGCTGTCAGTGAGCCCCAAAACCTAAACTCAGCCCTAAGATGCTCTGTCATTTGTTTTCTTGGGAGTGTTTATGATGTCAAGACCAAACATCTGCACCTGAACATAAGATTTTTGAAGAATGTTTCTGTACTTTAAATCTCTTCTTGTGTGTCTGCTCATCACTTTGTGACCATACTCATCCTGCTGGAGTCCGTTAGTCTCACTGCAGACATGACCTCCAGTACATTTCTATGTACTGAGATCTGTATGGCTGTAGTACAGGAAGAGTCATTCCATGCTTGGATCCAGCTCATTTGCCTGAGAACTGCAGTAGGGTGCTGATAAATCTGCTCAGTATTCTGCTTAGGATGAAGCCAGCCCACTGCCGAGGTGGGGTGTGCTGTTCAGCTTTCTGTGCAGAGCCTCTCAAAAGGAGTAGTGGGTCAGTCATGGTGGTTTTGGATTGCAGCACAGGCCCCTTTCTTGAGGCATTGCCTGGTAATACGTAAAATCACAGTGTACCTTTAGTCATTGTTTTTCCTGGGTTCTAAAGCAAATGAGTGGAGTACAGCAGCTGCCTGCCTCTTATAAGGATGAGCATGGTCTTTTCCTGCTGTGCTCAGCTGGTTTGGGATCCCCAGCAGCAACGGTTGAACAGCAACTCTGATTATATTCTCAATCTCCTAGGAGTCTTGCCAGTGTTGTTTCCTTTGAATACTACCAGTGTTCTTCCTTAAGAAGTGTTTGGCTCATGTAAAGATGATGCTGATATAGCTGCAGAGACTGGCTGGCTGAAGAGCTGAAGGCACTAGGGCTGTTTTGGATTAACAGGAGCAGGTCCTGCACAGAGCAAGGCTTGTCTGCTCAGTCTCGCCTGTGCAAACTGCAGCCTTGTCATCAGCACAGGCTTGCCTTGCCTCATAGAAGAATTATTGCATTCATATTTCTGGAAAAACTGTGTGATAAAGCCATAGTTAGACATGGTTACTTTCCACTGTCATAAACTGTACCTGTTTCAGTTTTTTGTTGTCTTTTTGCACTTTTCAGCATTGCTGTAATATTTTCAAGATAACTTTGTAGAAATAAAAGCTAATCAAATGCTTATTCTCTTCATGCACCAGTTTTTACAAAAATGGCTGTTATGTATGCAGCTTTTCAATAATATTTAAATTGTTCCATGATTTGGGTTGTTTGGGTTTGAGAAAGTGATTGGCTTTGTTTTTTGTTTTGGTTTATTTTGTTTTGGTTTTTTTCTTTTTTCTTTTTCTTTTTTTTTTTTTTTTGTTTCTTGTTGTCTTTTGGGCAGAAGATACCTCTTTGCTGGTTCAAATTCTGGTGTGGTGCAGTCTCCAGTGGCATTCTGTGACAAGTACACCACTTGTGTTGACTGTGTTTTAGCGAGGGATCCATACTGTGCTTGGAAACCCCTTGAAGCTTCCTGTATTGATATTTTTAAAGAAGGTGAAATGGAAAGGTAATAGTATCCTTTGGTTACCTTACAGTTGCAATCAATATTTAATTAGTCTTGTACCTTTCTGATAAGTGGAATTTTAAAAACTGAATGTTTTCAAATACAGACTTTTTCCTATCTATATATGTTTGCTAGTGCTGTTTAGATAAGATCAGTCTTATTTAGCACAAGGGGATGGGCAGACTTCAGGAAACAAGGTTTGAAGTTGTAATGGTTGGACTTCCTTTTACAGGAACTGGATTCAAAACATAGGTGGAGATGCATCTTCTTGTTCTGGTGAGTTAGTCTTTGAAGAGCTCTTTCGTATGTCTAGGTGGAGTGGTAAAAGACTTCTGTTTAGTGCAGCTTTGCTTTTGTGATTACCTCGACATTCATTTACACGTTAATAGGTATGAGATTCTGCTTTGAATATTTGAGCATCTATACAAACCTGCATGTTGTCTTAAAAACTGTGTTTGTATGCATTTCAGTGTGCAGTGCACAACCCCCTGAAATGAATGGGGGCACCTCAACAGTGACTTGTGAATGAAAGCAATACCAGAAGTACTTCTATTGCAGAGGCCTCTGTCTCTTTGATGCAGCATTTGACATTCTACTGTGAGCTTTGACAAGTGCTTGGTTATTGCTGCTAGATCAGATCAAATGATTCTGAAAAAAAAACTGGTTTTAGGGTGAGAGGGGAGGGGAACTCAGAACATGATATAGAGCAGCTGAAGCACCTTCTGTAGTGCTTTAAGACAAGTAACCACAGGTCCTTTCTTTATAGTGTGTGCTCCTGCCACCAGATCAAGGAGGTCATAAAGAGGAGTGGATTTACAGGCGATTTGAGCTGCAGAGAAAAAAGCTCTTAAGAGTTCGATGTACTCACTTTTTACTTCTAATCCAAGCAAAGCATGGACCGCCATGAGAGCTTTGCTTGTTATTTTTTTTGTTAACTTATGGGGTGGCATTGTGGGTGTGCTTTAAGTGCCAATATCCTTTTTTTCAGAGGAGAGTTCCTACTTCAGTTTCCTCTTGGATATCTTGTAGTTGCTGATTTACTTAATATGCACTAATTGGATATAAAGTGAAACCAAGTACAGTGTCTTTTCCCAAACAATGGCTTGTCTCAGGTGCACACTCAATTGTGGATTGGTGAGGTCTTGCTTTTATCTAGAAGTGGAGGCTGTCTTAGAGTTGAGGTGTCCTATCTCTTAGTTTGTCTTGATGTTTCACGTGCAGCTTGGTATTTCACTGAGATTCTTGCATGCTGTCCACCGGTCTTGTGAGGTGAATGCCGTAATCTTCACGCTTCCAGTAAGACTGTGACGCAGTCTGGTGAAGCTATACAGATTTGAGCAAACTGGAATCATTGCTGATACTCTGCACGTTTATTTTGATGTTCCAGATAAAGTAAGAGAGAATCCCCTACAGCATACATTCAAGCATGGGAGCACAGCAGAACTCAAGTGTTCTCAAAAGTCCAATCTGGCACAGGTAGTTTGGAAGTTCAAAGATGATGTGCTGAGAGTGGAGAGTCCCAAGTATCGTCTGCTGGAAAAGGCACTGCTCATCTTCAATTTATCAGAAGGAGACAGTGGTGTGTACCAGTGTTTGTCAGAGGAAAAAGTGAAAAATAAGAAATTTTCTCAAGTGCTGGCTAAGCATGTTTTGGAACTGAAAAAAATACAGCACACCACAGTGGCCCCCACCACGACAGCTGCACCCACAGAAGGTAATAGTGATGTGACAAAAGTAGCAGCTGTGTCAACCGAGGGGTCTACTGCTCTCGCCTCGACCACTCACATGGTACCAGTAACGACAGCAAGGAGATTAACAAAGCCCATTGTCCCTGTCCTAACAAGTGTAGCCTCCAACACAGAGCTCTTCAATGCGGTCCCGGAAAAGACAATGTTCCTCAAGTCAAACAATAACTTCCTGTTGATGTTTCTCTTCCTCTTCTTTTTCATTCTCTTTTTGTGCCTGCTCTCCTACAACTGTTACAAAGGTTACTTGCCGGGGCAGTGCTTGAAGTTCCGCTCTGTGATGCTGCTTGGTAAGAAGAAAACGAAGTCAGATTTTTCTGATTGCGAGCAGAGTGTGAAAGAGACGCTGGTGGAGCAGGGCAGTGTCAGCCCCCAGAGCGGGGAGCAGCCCAAGCCTGCGCACGACACTGGCTACGAAACTGAGCCCGACTGCGGGAACAGCCAGCTGCAGGCTGGGGACTCGCAGGCATCCCGCGAGGCCAAGGACAAGCCCTTTGATGTCAAGTGTGAGCTCAAGTTTGCTGACTCGGACGTGGAGGGGGACTGAAGGACCCCGTCGTCCCTCTCAGTGGTGGAAGTGAGCTGTGGTCCTGTGGCTGGCTATTTGAGCACGAAGAGCCTGGGTGTGACAGCTAAGCCATAGCAGGGTTACATGCTTAAGCTGTACAGCAAGCCAATTTTTTTTCGCATCTCAACAGATTAGAGAAGTGGTGTACTTGTCTGGAGACCATAGCATCTTGTGTTGTACTGTCTTTTTTCTGTTTTTTTTTTCAAATGGCCAGTTTCAGATTACCACTTGTTTATTCCCAATTTTCCACCCCACTGAGCGCTTTGCTCTAGTGAAGCTACTTGCTTCTTCTTTGGCCATATGCTTTGATAGAATAGAAGTAACTTTATAATTCAGTTGGCTTTAAAAAGTACTTCAGTCTACACATATTTCTAGTTGCCATTATAAAAAGATCTAGTTTCATTTTAATTCCAAATTGGAAATTGAGTTTAGTTTATCAGATTGGTAAATTATAGACTTTTGTCCAGATTGGGACATTTTTTTTCTTTGCTTCTAGTGATTGTTTTTAGTTTTATGTTTTGTGTTTTGGCACACTCAATCCCTTTAGTTGGTTAAAGTTAATTTTTTTAACTGCTTTTTAAGTATCTTAGATTTTAAGGTATAATGGGGATAGCATTGCCTTGATTTGTGTAAGACAGGGATAATCTTGTTGAAAGGCTTTTTTCTTTGCTGCCTTCTAGAAACATAGGTACAACAATATCCGTACAAAACATGGAGTAAGTGGGGAATGGGGAAGGAGGAAACAAATGCTTTGCTTTTTTTTTTCTCCTTCCCCCCACCAGCCAGCCAGCTGGACATAGGTCACATTTTGTTTTCTGTACAAAACTGGATTTTTTATGTTGTTGTTGTTGTTAGTTTATAGAACACTACAGGCAAGCAACTGTCAGTTAGCAGTGACACAGAAAAAGAATTCTTCTTGATTCCTGTTTTGCTTCCAAAATGCAAGAAATAACTCCAACAATTCAGCTAGTGACTCGCTGGAATGGACTGTTAGGACACAGCCTGATGAAAAAACATTGCTGATTATTTTCTTCTTTTCAGATTCAGAAATGACTCAGCTTCTTTTTGTGACAAATACTTGCAGCGTCACCCTTTCTGGATGATACCTTCACTCTCCTATGCAACTGGAGACTGAAACTGAAGCTGCTTTAACAATCAGTCCTTCGAACTGTTTATGTGAATCATGCCTGCTAACGTGAAAGTCTGCATTTGTTCTCAGCCTGGTTCACAGCAGCACTGTTTGTCTGTAAAAGCATTTTGTGTGCAGTACAGTCCTGAAGAATTGTTTCTCTCACTGCTTCTTTCTGTAAATACTGTTAGGAGTAGAATTCATCATTTTAACAGTAAATAGCAGTATGCCTGGGCTGCTTTTCTGTGTTGAACTTTCATGCAAACATAATTTAGACCATCTTAGTGTAAACAGTTTATATTTTATAAGATTCAGTTTGGTTTTATTTTTCTATTTTTAATTATGTACATATAACAGAATAAATATTAAAATAAATTCTATTATATCTTGGCTTTTCTGAAACGTGACACAATGACACTGCTTTCCATTTGGGAAGCACTAATGTTCCTTGTGGTTTCCTTCGTGGGGAGGAATGTAAAGACTTTGTAATTAGTTTGAAGCAGCCTCTCAGCTTCAATTGAATGGGTTATATCCCAGGGTGGGGAGATGGGAAGGATGGGAGAAATGTGGGTGAAGGAGGAAAGTGCTCCTCTCTAGGGGCCTAGCAACACTTTCGTCTTACTACCTTTCTAAAACTCATTTGTCTTTTTGCATTATTTCTTCGTTGTGTGATGTATTTCTTGCAACTTCTTTCCTTAGTACCCTTTTACTTTCTTTTCTGTCCTCTTCTGTCACACAGCCTCATCTCCTATACCTTTCCCTCCTACTGGTACCTCCTTTTTGTCCTGTGTGGGAAGTGACTCACCTCCTTCACCCACCAGTACCCAGCCTGATGTTTGGTCTAGCAAAGACCCCATAAAGGTCATGTTGTTGCCACCTTTCCTAAGTGACCAGGCACAGCATGTTAGTGTCCGGGGACTCTTCCACCTCTTCTGCCAAGCCACAGGTAAGTTGGAGGACCCCTGTATAAACCAGCACTTTCTGCATTCAAGGTTTAGCTATGTCACCATGTACTGTGTAAGTTTTACTTTTCTGATGTTTGGGGGGGAAAAACAAGAGCAGAGAGAGACAATATCAGGATGTCTACATGCTCTTACCGAGAACAAGTCACTGCAAGTACTGTGCTGTATAATGGAGGTTCTGATTCAGCAATCTACTTTAGTATGTTCATAGTCAATTGATTTTATGAGGCTCACTTGTGTGCTGAAGGAATTCAGTAAATCAGGATTGCACATGGATGTTTGGCAGGTAGATATTTTCGTTATCATTGTGTATGCAATTTAAAAAGTACACTTTCTTGTATTTGAACTTAGCATATTTTCTGGACCAGGTCAGTCATTCCTTTTTCATCTTATTTCAAATGGTGAAGTACTTACAGTAATGACAAATTCCATTTTATGACAGATATATTATCTGAGGGGTACAGGAGAACAAAGCTATTTTTTCCATAGCAGTTCAACATTTTTTTCCCAGCTTTTGTTTGGATTGTTACAAATTATGATTTGTAATTGCTGGTTTAGACTAAGTCAGATTTAATGGATCTAAACAGGTCTTCATATGTAACCTTATTCTGTAAAAGAAGAAATTATATCGATTGAATAATTTTAAAAACTACTATTGCTCCATATTGGTGTCTCTGTTTGTGTTACATGGAATCAGATCAAAATGCATTAATCTTTTTTAGCATAGATTTTAACAAATGCACTATTTGTATTTCCATGGCTAAAAGGAACAACAGTGAGGTGATAGTTATTTCATAGAATAGAATCATTTAGACTGGAAAACACTTTTCAGCAATAATTGGTTCTCTTGTGCTATAGGCAATTCAGAAGCTTCCTTGTCCACCATGAAAAAAAGTTAGAATAGCACAAAAGCTTTAAACAGTTTGATAATCATGCCTGGACTTTATTTTAAAGTACTTCTTTTCATCCAGCAGAGCCCATCTTAACATGATGCTGATGCTGCTCTTAAAAATTGTTAGTAATCGTATTTGCCTTGGTAATGAACTTAAGCACACTGCAGGAAGGTGGAGTGTCCTAGAATGAGCCTGTGGACTTCACTCCTCTGGAGATGCAGGGGTGAATAGACGAAGAAACTCTTAACAACCACCTGACATCCAAGGGATGCACTAATGGCAGAGGTGGGGCCAAGATGGCCCAGCTATGGAAGTGCTTCTAATGCCTCTCAGAAAGCATGGAAGGACTGGGCTTTGTATTATGGGTGAGGGTTTTGCTCCCTTTGGGAAACAAGGCAATTGGCTGACACATCACCCTCTTCTCTTACCCAGAAATTATGACTTTAGTCTCTTGATATAACAAACATATGAGCAAATGCAAACCAGTGCACTGAACTGGTGCAGGTATTTTGCATCTTTCTGGGTCCTGCATGTGAGGATGTATGAATTCTTCTTAGGTGGGGGGTAGCTAAGCAACTGCTTTTACCAGGAAGGTCTCTGCTTGTATTTGTTCACAGTTGTTTAGTGTCTGTCAATACTAACAGAACTGTAATGGAACTTTATTTCCCTCATCTATGACTAAAAGGTAAAATGTGTTTGCAAGGAGCAAAAGGGTTAAACGAGACTGGCAGAGAGTTAAATGTTGTGCCTGGTTGTCTACAAAAAGGATATGGCATCAGTAAATGTATGATGCAAATACATAGATTGCCACATCATCCAGTCAAAATCCTCAGGCTTATTTTTAATTAAGTTTTTTACTTAATTGTTATTTTATCAAAATTGCTGAATCTCTTCCTTTTTTTTAATTGTAAATACCTGTTTCAAGCTGTCTGAAAACTCAGCAGGAGTTGGTGAGTTCTTTTGCTCATCGCTTACTCATCCCACATGTTTCAACCTGAAAGCTTGCCCCTAAGGATAGCATTTTACAACCTTGTAACTGCCTCATTTCCGTAAGGTGAAGTGGGTACAGCACAAACAGCACTTGTGGCAGACTGCTACTTTTTTTCTGAAAATTAAGTTTTTTCAAGCATGGAGTACTCCTGCTCTTCTGGAAAAGGAAGGAATAAATCTCTCTTCACAAATTTCCTCCCAGTTTGTCTCTCTCTACTCCCCTGAAGCCTCACATTTCTCAGAGACCTGTCCACTGTATGTGCACGGACAAACAGGTTTCTGGTGTACTTTCTCTAGTAGAACTATACTGTCCCATTGCAGAATTTTAAAAACTTTTAGAGGCAGTTGAGGCAAGCTTCATATGAATTGAGGAAAATACTACACCATCTGCTTCAGGGAAGAGACAGTGAGTTGGTGATGTGTGCACCTGCTGTATAAATTCTCTGGTGTGCTCTGTTGAAATTAGGCACAGTAGGAACAGGCTTTTCCTAGGGTTTTGATTCTGCTTGAAGATGTTTTACTAGCACCTCCTTCCCCAGCTTTAAAGTGGTATCTGTGTGTCCGTAATGTCACGGACCAATGACATAACTAAAATATACTGAGCATGCTGAGCAACAATTTAAATGCTTTTACAATCAGAAACACTGCAAAACAGTGTGTCCACGGTGTCAAGATGACTCCCTTCCTCCCTTAGTTCATCTGCAGCTGGAGGTTTTACATATTGGATTATTTTCAGTCTTGGTAAAATAACCCCAGGAGTGTGAATGTAACAGTTCTGTGAACTTGGCTATATACTTTAAAGGAGTTATTATTTCATGGAGATACTGAGATGGGTATCTGGTAACACCCACATAAAATGCCTGTTGCCTGTGGTTATGCTTTTTTAGGAGTACAAGAAAGTTTCCCACATCCATGGAAGAAAGGATCTATAACTTGGAAGAATCAGAATTGCAAGTGGCTCACTAGAGGCTTCTCTTTGGTGGCGGCTGAAGGTGCACTGAAAAACATGCAGAAGGGTGGGGAAAATATAGAGTACAATGCAGTGAAAATAAAAAATGCAGTGCACTGCACTGCATGAGGACTGCTGCAGGCCAAGTAAGACTTGGCAAGGCACCTGCAGAGTGAGTCTTAAAGAGACTGTCCCTAGGCTTGTCAAGATGCCTGAGGGCTGCCTGTACTGGTGTCACCAAGTGCTGGAGCATCACAGGTCTCAGCAGAAGGGCTCAAAACCCATATACCTGTGTGCCTGATTTTTTCCCCAGGAGGAAGAAGAAGTCACCTATTAGAGACTCGCTTACCCATGGAAATGAGTAATTCATTCTTGGGTGAGGGTTTTTTTTTGCATCGTTTGCATGATTGCATCAGCCACAGTGCCCTGGGGTGGTCTGCTGAAGAGCTCAGTCAGGAGAGGCACAGGAAAGGCACAGAGATGTGCAGCATCCAGAGCAGAAGAAGCCTGCCTAGGAACACAGTACCTTGAGTACTGTGTCCAGTTCTAGGACCCTCAATTTAGGCAGGACATTGAGATGCTCAAATGTGTCCAGAGAAGGGCAAGAAGGCTGGTGAAGGGCCTGGAACACAAACCCTATGAAGAACGGCTGAGGGAGCTGGGGTTGTTTAGCCTGCAGAAGAGGAGGCTCAGGGGTGACTTTATCACTCTGTATAACTGCCTAAAAGAAGGGTGTAGCCAGGTCAGGGTCAGTCTCTTCTCCCAGGCAACCACTGACAGAAGAGGACACAGTCTTAAGCTGTGCCAGGGGAAGTTTAGGCTAGGCATTAGGAAAAAATTCTTCACTGAAAGAGTGATTGGGCCCTGGAATCATCTGCCTGGGGAGGTGGTGGAGTCACCATCCCTGGAGGTGTTTAAAGTCTGGATGGGGCACCCAGTGCCATGGTTTGGTTAATATTAATATAACAGTTAGGTCACAGGTTGGATTTGATGACCTCAAAGGTCTTTTCCAGCCCAATGAATTCTGCAATTCTGTGAAATTTCCTTTGCTATGCAGTTTTATATGGAAAGGCTATGGTCAAGCTAAGAAATAAGTGGAAAAGTGTGCAACAAGAATGCCTTCTTTTTTCGTGGTTTTTTCTTTTTTTCTTTTTTTTTTTTTTAATTGTATTTGTTTTCCAGTAAGGACAGGAATAAGTTCAGTGTAAGAATAATTTAAGCATAAGGCAAATTAAAAAGCATCAGGCATCAAATTAAAAAAAGGGAAAGCTAGGAAAAGCAGAACCAAAAGTGTCATTTTTCCTCAGAAGATTTCCTCAATTTATATTTTTTTAACATTTCGTACTGTGCAGCTGACTGCATACAGGTTCTTCCTGTGGAATGAATAATAAGGTGCAGTTGGGAAACATCTTGTGTGGCTTTTGGTAGTTTATAAATTATTAAAGCATAAAGAAAATACCTTCCCATGGTAGATGCAGCCCACTTAGGACTGATAGTTTCAGCTTGCAGAAGTTACTGCTGTTGCAATGTGTGTGAAACACTTGAGGCTGCAGCAGTGCTGTAGTGTGCCCTGTGCACACCAGCAGGTCTTTTGTACACTCACCACTGAGTCTCACAGGCTGCATCTCATGTCAGCAGAGGGCTTGGGGAAATTAAGTCATTACATGGTTTTCAAAGCTTTTCACTGGTACCCACACGCGGTTTGAATAAGCCACCCTTTTGAGAAAATAACTTGTCAAAAAGTCTGTCGAGGCCAAGGAAAAGAGGTGGCACCTCTGTGCAGGAGTACCCCTGTAAGTACCAACTAAGCTTTGCTGCTTAGTTGTCTAGTTCAGCTTTTCAGCTTGCTGGGGGATTGGGTGCTCCATTGGCTGTTGTCAGAGAGAACGGACCGGGTCACAAGACAGGCAGTATTCTCCATTTGAACTGAATATATGTGATTATCGGGAGACTACAAGGGTGCAGGAGGAAGAGGTTATGCTCATCCACGTCAGCTTTCATAGTGTGACTAGGAATGTATAAAAGGAGAAGCTTGCTTCACATTGGGGTCTTTGAGACCTGAATGTATTTTGGGATGTCTTTGTCAGGCGAGAGAGGGATTCACTTAGCTGTGGTTTTTCTTCTCTCTACCATTTGCTTACAAGAGTTTACTTGACCTCCCAGTTTAGCCTTTCTTCTTTTGCAATTCAGCATAAATATTTCAACTGTTTTTCTCATTGCTAATGTGGCACTCTTGATTCAGTAATGCCTCAGCTTGAAGTAGTGAACTGGTATTAACTCTTATACCCTGGCCACAATTGAACAGCTGTATTTCCCAGTCCTCCCTACTGAGATGTGATGGGTTGGAACTGGTACTGGAATCTGGAGCATAACCACAATTTTGTGCTGTTTTCCTCAGAACATCTTGCTACCCCCTGCCAGTCAGGATTGCAGCCTGGCTACCTGTACACTTATTTTTCTTCCCCATGAGAGCTACAGTCTGTAGACTTGTAATTATTAATCTGTTGGTGTGATGGATGATTGACTGAGTTCTAATTTAGACCAAAGCTGTCAGTTTTTTAAAACTATTTCAGTAGAAACTGCTACCAGAGCTGCCTCAGCATGGTGTATGCATTGTCCCCACAGTGGAAATGAAAATCTCACTGCCATCTCTGCAGTCATCTTCCTGATAGATCTACTTGGCAAACAAAGCAAAAGCAGTAGTTTGTGTTCTCTGCAGAATAGGGGTGATTTTTGGAGAGCATGTTACTCCTTAAAATATGTTCTCCAATTTTCTTCACTTTGTTTTAAAACTGAATGTAGTAGCCTTGTTAGCTGATAGGATAGCTATAAGTGATAAGCCAAACTCAAAGTGCCAGGGAAGTTTAGGCTGGACATCAGGAAAAAATCCTTCACAGAGTGACTGGGCACTGGAATGGGAGGTGGTGGAGTCACCATCCCTGGAGGTGTTTAAAAAAAAAAAACAAAGCTGGATGTGGCAATCAGTGCCATGGTTTAGTTGATAAAGTGGTGTTAGGTCATAGGTTGGACTTGACGATCTCAAAGGTCTTTTCCAACCTAGTTCAATCTGAGTGCTTATTTGAAAATGGAACCTGATTTTTTTTTTCTGCTAGTCCCTTGTTCTATCTTACTACTACTTTATCTGATTTTTCTTCAGACAATTATCTAGGTTCCAATTACAAAACCTTTTAATGGACACCCTCAGAGAAAATCTGAATAAAATGGATGGATGGTTACCAATTGCATTTTCATCTAATAGGCCAGTCAGCCATTTTCCCAATCTGCTTTTAAATTCCACTCTGAGAAGATGGTTGCAGTGTGCTACTGGCAGCTACATGCACTGTACATCACCTCTAGTGACTGGTTGCTGTTTCCAGATTTTACGTGGCTCACATTTCACAGGATGCACTTTCTGCTTTTCATCTGCTTTAGTAAGGCTGCATCAGCTTGTGGTGTTGATGTTATACAAAGGAACTGATCATTTAGTAAAGCACCAGGTGTCTGACAGAGAACATCATGTGTTCTTCAGTATGAAATATTTGGTGTTGGAAGTAAAATTCTTTGGCATTTCAGAGAAGTCTATTTTCCTTGGCTTTTTCCCATTGCCTGTCAAGCTTGTCTTCTAGAATGCATTGTCCTGCTTTAACAATCAAAAGCAAACACCAACAAACAAAACTACAAAAAGATCCACCCCAGTTATGGAGGGTACCAGCTATGTAACTCGCACACTGTTTTCAGAAAACTGAAGATGCTTGTCTCAATTTAAAGATTCCGGCCCCTCCCCCTGCCCCCTTTTCTATTCAGTTACCCTCTGATGATTTACTACTGATTTTTGTTTTGGTATCTTAGCAGCAGCAATGACTCAGCATCCTACAGCTCAAGAAACTGTGACCAGCCCTAAATCTTTCATGCACACAGAGGGTAGTGCTGGTGCTAATGTTTCATATTAATGATTGACTAACCTCTTCCTGGGTTAACTTTGATCTCTGATTTAAAATAACCTTCCTGCATCCAGATTATAATGCCTTTTTAAAACTTAATCCCTGCTCCGGATGAGAGCTTCCTGTATGATCTTTTCTGGTTCTCAGAACTCTGGATATTTGCTTCAGTAGCATTCAGCAAAGCTGCAAGCTTGATAGCAAGCATTAAATCCAGATGCCATTTTTTTTCTTAATCTGCTGCACATGGTGAGCTTTGAAAAGGGTTTTGGTGTATTGGGTTGCACAAGGGAGTTTCCTTCCTAAATCTGAACTTCCCATCACTGTGGATAGCCTCCAGTAGCAGTTCTTTGTCTAGATTATAGGGATTTGTGTAAAAGACTTTTTGTTACCCTGATAGAATTTCTCTGTGGGACACCTGTCAGTTATCTTCGCTGGATTTCAATTTGCTGTCAATTTGCAGAAATTATTAATGGGGGTCTAGATTTGCTGATGCCTCCTGCTGTAGGACCAACTCCCCTGGCTTTATCTTGGAAGTGTTTCCTTGAATACAGGGAAGTCTTGTTCTAATGCTACCCTTCAAGAACTGGGTTAGAAATGAGGGAGACCCCATGCTGAAGCAGCAGCACTGCTCAGAGTTTCACAACGCAGCTTCACTGGGTTGCTTTTGAAATGTTGCCACAGCTCTGCACATTGCAGCCCTTGGCTCAAGAAGCCAGCTTGGCCAGTGCTCCCTCTTGCTCCCCTGGCTTTATGTCAGAGAGCTCTACTTAATCCATAATCTACTCCTTTTAAATTAGTATCTCCAAATTGTCTTGAAAACCATGAGTCTATGGATGTGATGCGTATATGGCAAATGTTTAATTGGTGCAGTTTATCAGGGCGCATCCCCATGCTGCTCTGAATCTGCAGCTGTGTACTTCAGTTCTTTAAATCTGGTGTTATTTACTTACTTATTTTAACCTTGGATCAAATTTACACCAATAAACCAGTGAATGCAGTCAGATTGTGGGTAGAAGCTTACAAGCAGCTGCAGTGGTTTAAGTTTTTATGCTGTATTTTTTTTCTCTTGGAAAATGCTGAGAAAAAAAATCATCTGGGTATTAAATATGTGGTTTATGTAACCCAGCCTGACCTGACATAGGTCAGGGAACCCATTCTGCTGGCAGAAACTACCTGGACAGTATCTGGGCCATTACTACCTGGGCATTATCATTTCATTCAAACTACTGAAAGCAGAGAAAATGAAATCTATATGGGGAAAAAAGCAAACACTTCCACAGACACTGGAAATTTTGAAGGGCTCATGCAAAGAAAAGGGTTAGTAAGGCTTTTAGTTCAGATAATGCCGCAAGGTTTCTTGTATTTTTGTTTGATAACTGTTAATTCCCCTTCTAAAATCATCAAGGTGGTGAAGTTGATTTTACTTAAGCATGAGTAATTAATGTAGATTATTGAAGCAAAGTTTTTGAAGTTTACTGTTTGAAATACATTTCATGGCTGCTTAGATGTATCTACTTACATATCTACCCTGCTGTGCTGTTTAATTCTCTGCTTGATTATTATGTTTTAATAAGATAATTTTTTTAAATCTTTCAAGCATTCCTAACATGGATGACAAAGTAAGTACATCAGATGTGTCAGAAACTTGTATTTAAAATTTGCACTAGACATGCAATTAATTTGTATTATAGCAACAGTAGAAAATGCAGAGTATATGTTCATATTATTTTCCTTTATCTTCAAAAAATACTTCTCTAACCATTACATATGAGTCTGAGTTTCTCACCATAGAGTTTTAGAAGATTTGCATTTAAAAAATGTGATTCAAAGTTTTTGCAGATGAAACTGTTTGACAGTGTATTTTTTTCTACTGTTCCATCCTGAAAATGAAATCAAGGTAGAGAAGGTAATTCCCTGAAAATTGAAAACACACTGCACTGAAACACGAACATCAATAAAACCCTGACTACTGCTTGCACCTAGATTTTGCTGTCAACCAATGTAAGTGGGGATGAGTGTGGATCTCTGGGGAATTCCAGTGCCTCTGACTGCACAGAAAAATAAACGAAGGATAAAATTGCCTAGCTGCAACTTCTTAAGGGGCCAACCTGAATCAACAAAGCTCGCAAAATTTCATGCATAAGGAAATTGTTGCATTTAATCTCTTGATGAAATGTGGGTGTAAGCTGAAATTTTGGCAGATTTACAGCACAGTTGGGATCTTTAGCACTGGAAAATGGAGCAGGTTCTCTGGTGTAAATAGTACATTTGAAGTAAGTTTAGGGAACTGTCCTGCACTAAACATGCTGCTTCCTTGCATGGTTCTAAAATGGCACTTAGGGATTTTGATCTTTTTGCTGTGCTTGCACTTACTATTCCTCCTGTTTTTCCCAATTCTAAATTCAGCTTTAGTTTACTGAGGTAATTTGTCCCTGATTGCAGACTTCCCATGAATTTACTGACATGTAACCTATCTGTTGTTAACTGTAGAATGAGTACAATATCCATAAAACACCTTCTTTAAAAAAAATGAAGTGTGTGCTAGTCCAGCTATTTTCAGTCCAGTGTATACTTGCCCTTTCCACTTCATTAGAGCTGCTGTCAGTCCTTGAGACTGTGCCACATCCCTCAGAGAAACTCTACAATGTTTTAACTAGATCATGTTCTCTTATCATACACCCTTACCCTTACCACTAATTTATGTGTCCATATTTGTGATAAATTTGGAAATAAAACTTAGGAATTAAGAATTTTATATGATACACTGAGGAAGTACACAAATGTAAAAACAAGCCGCTTTTTTTTTTCCTTCCTGCATGATTATCTAAAACTAAATTTGTTTGCAGGACACAAACCACAGAGCTGTATTTTTCTAAGGAAAAAATGCCACATCAACTTGCAATATGAAGTGCTCATAGTAAAAGCTGACTTCTGTAGTAGGTTCTGTCAAGACATATTTGCAAAAACAGTTTAATTTCCTTTTATCCCAAATTTCTCTTTACACCTTCTCTTGCTAAGGCTAGTCTGGATCCTAGGCCCAGAGGGAGAAACAGGCATGTTTTAAACATCAGAATTACAAAGTTCTTAGCTTGGCCCACATGTCTGTATTTTAAATGGAAATGCTCTGTGCTGCCAAGTGCACTTGAGCCAACCTTGCTAGTTCTCTGGGAACAGCTGTTCTGTCCTCCAGGCTACTGTCAATCTCTGATTTATTTAAATGTTGTCCTTGCAGGTTAAGACAAATAATAGTAACAAGGATAAAAAATTAGACTGCGCTTTGTTGTTGATCCAAGCTTATTTCAAGTTCTGTCTTGCTTAAGTGCCTGCTGTGACTACTGGTTCCGTGCTTTTTCCAATTCTGCCTCTCTCATTACTAGTTGCAGCATCTTTGTTGCACTGCGTTCTTGAACTTTTCCCCTCCTGGCCTTTTTTTCAGATTCTGTGAGGCATGTCTCAGGTGATTTCAGCTTTGTACCAGGAACTAGGTTGGGCAGTGGTAGGTGAAGTGTCCTCGCGCTGCAGGAATTCATACAGGCAGATAGATGGTGCTGATGCTCATCATTGGCTCTGTCGTGTGTGTGCCAAGTTCCCCCTTGTGAGAACCCACACAGAATTTCTCAATACGTGTAAACTCACAACTTTGGCTTGAACCTAGATTTCTAGCGCTAGCTCTTTTTTATCCCAAGTTTTTGGTACCCAGAATTTCAGCTGAAGAAGCCCAAGAAATATTACAACCAACCATTTTTGTTTTTAAGCCTAATCTTGATGTAACAGTGTTTGTTTTCTTTTCAAAGACTCATCTTCTATTTTCTTACAGAATAAGCTGACTGTCATTTTTGCAGGTCCAAATGACTCCTTTTTTGTCTGGAAGAAGAATGGACAAAAGATGAAGGCGTGCATCATGGAGCAATCTCTCATGCTGCTTGACGGCAGAGTGCATGTTCTCAGCTGGGTGAAAGACTCGGTATCAGAAAACACAGAATACAGATGTTCATTCATCTCAAAAGCTGGGAACACAACATCAGAAGTGCTGATCACAGTGGAAGATAAAGGTAGGCTTGTTTAGAATGTATGCCATGTTTGGCCTGACCTTGATACAAGTAAAGCTCTGTAATATGCACTCATAAAACATGCATATCTGAAGATGGTAACTTTTGCCTACTGTATTAGTATCCATTTAATTTATGAACAAGTTTTAGAGCCATAAAAACTCCTTCTTCTACCCCCTCCCTCAAAGGACTAATGTTAATTAGCAGTTATGATCTAGAAATTGAACCAAAACCTGCTAAACTGATTAACAAAAACTGAAAATCAGGTGAGTAATAGAGAGTGACAAATAACTCTGCTGGAATTCTACAGGGTAATGTAGAAAAATTCTTTACTTCATTAAGAACTTGAGGAAGTCAGATGGTAAAGAGAAACCCCCACTACCCTGGATCTTTAAAACTGCATGATTTGTAAGCCACCTATAGTTGGGCAAGGTCAGTTCCCTCTGCCCCATTTGGACACTAGCTAGGCAGGAGAGCAGTTAGATAAATTCAGCAACTGAATGGTTTTGGGTATCCAGACTGCCTGCTGCAACTAGCTCTTGAGAACTTACCCAGGCCTGGAAAAGGTCTGAATAGTCTTTAAAAAGAGAACAGGAGCAATGAACATGATACATCATGGATTTTCTTGGCAAGATGAAGGAAAAGTTAACCAGCTGGTTAATATCAAATGTGAGCCTGTCAAGGATGAGTCAACGCTTCTTTTTCCAGTGACACAGAAAAGCAGTGGGAGTCATGCCATCATTCCAGTTACTTTGAAGTGTGTCTCAGATGCAGAATTAAGAGCATGTCAATGAAACCAATGTAAATGTAAGACAGACAGAAGGGCTCTCACTATGTTCTAAAAACATAGGACCGTTGCTAGTGTCTCAAAGGATAAATAGAAAATTTACCACCATCAGTATGACATTCTGCAAAAAGAGCTGGCAAATGGAAGTAGCACTAGGATTTTATCAAGATGCAGTACCAGCCTTTCTTAAATTTTCAGTGGAAGGAAGCATAAGGAGTTCTTGAGTGCAAATTTTACGGCACCTACAGATGGCTGAAGGATTAGATCCAGACAGCATGGATTGAGGAGAGGCAGGTCCTGCCTGGCCAACCTCATCTGCTTCTATGACCAGGGTGACCAGCCTGTTGGATGAGGGAAAGGCTGCAGTGGTGTCCACCTGGACTGTATCAAAGCCTTTGATACGGTTTCGCAGAACGTTCTCCTGGAGAAGCTGGCAGCCCATGGCTTGGACAGGTGCTCTCTTTGCTGAGTTAAGAACTGGCTATGGCCAGGCCAGAGAGTGGTGGTGAATGGTTCCACATCCAGTTGGTGTCCCCTCACCAGTGGTGTCCCCCAGGGATCAGTGTTGGACCCAGTCCTATTTAATGTCTTCACTGATGATCTGTATGAGGGGATCAAGTCCACCATCAATAAATTTGCAGATGACCCCAAGCTGGGAGCATGTGTTGATCTGTTGGAGGGTAGGAGGGCTCTGCAGAGGGACCTGGACAGGCTGGATAGATGGGCCAAATCCAATGATACGAGGTTCAGCAAGACCAAGTGCCAGGTCCTGCACTTTGGCCATAACAACACCACGGAGCACTATAGGCTGGGGACAGAGTGCCTGGACAGTGACAAGCAGAAAGGGACCTGGGGGCACTGACTGACAGTGGACTGAACATGAGCCAACTGTGCCCAGGTGGCCAAGAAGGCCAATGGCATCTGGCCTGTATCAGCAATAATCTGGCCAGCAGGACCAGGGCAGTGATTGTGTCACTCTTCTCCCCAGGCTAATTATGATCTAACTGGAGCTTTCATGTGCTTGTAAGATGGATTTGAACTATTAATTTGTAAGGTCATACCTTCTAGATCTCGAATCACCAAAAATGGCACTAAATCTGATTAGCCTGGAAGCTATTAAGTTTGCTGCACAGGGCAAGAGACAACCATTTCAACAGAACTTATTACCAAATAACATGAAAGGAGGTAGAGCAAAATGAAGGACAAGACAGGGGATCCTTCTAGCCCCCTTCCTGCAGGACAGCTAGTCCTGCAACTGGTCAGGTACTGACTTCTGCCATTACCTGATTATGTGATCATACCATGTAAAATTCTCAGATAGCGCTGTTCAGGATTCATGGACCAAAGAATTTGATACATGGAGAAGTGCCATCAGTGAACATGACAAGATGATGCAAAACTGGAGGAAAACGTGGGTAAGACTCTTATAAACTGCCTCTTGCACTTCTGCAGCTGCCTGTATTTATATGACAGAATGATCAGGGTTCCTGTATGTCATCATTCTTGACCCTCTCAGCACTAAAGTCTGTCCCATCTGTGACATTCATTGCAGTTATGTCAGCTTGTTCCTTCAGTTCCACTAACCATGTGAGCATCAGTCAGCAGTTCTCATCCTGCCCAGAATAGTGTCTGTGTATAGTGAATACAGTAGATCAATTTTATCACATCTATAGACTGCCTGGATTGCAGAGCCTACTGGACTTCATAAATGGTACTGTCCATAAAAGCTGACCTTTTTTTTCCAAAAAGGAAGTTCATACCCATCTGTTAATAATTTTCTCCAACAGTTAGAAAAAAAGATACTTTTGAAAACCTCTGGATATGACATGCTTGTTGCCTGTGGAATAGTTAGCACAGGCATCCTTTAAGTGCCATTTTAAAGTGGTACTAACACATCATTCTGAAATTTTTCTTCAGGAGACCTGCAACAAGAGAAACAGCCTCTAACAGTCAAAGGAATGAACAGGCTAGAAGGAGAAATGTATGCAAGAGTACCTGGTACTCCTAATGTTATAGCATTTGGAGATGTCTTTGTGTTAGTGCTCGCATTAAAACTGATACTCAGGAGTCACCTCAAGCATGAAATGGATGGGGATATTCTTACTGCATCAAAGAATAACTAAATTAAGTTACATGCTACAAGTAAGGCCACCCATCCCATGCTGCAACTACGTCTGTTCTGCTGTCAGATATTTCTGCTTAATGAAGAACAAAAGTAGTCTCAGTAAGACTTGTGCTGTTCAAAGAATATAGTATGGTATCTTCTGTTTGAATTCATTAAGAAAGGAAGAAAATTTTTGGCTTGAGGATCTTGCCATATGATTTAGACATTAGGATGTGGATCACATTTATTTAAAGGCATTTCAACTTGTACCCTTATTTTGTTTTACTATGTTTACCCTTATGTTGCCAGTGTTTTGAAGACCATTCCCTTCTAGTGTCAGCAAGTTCATTTGTTCAAACACATTTCCTTTGGTAATTGCACTGGGTTTGACTGGGGTAGAGTTAATTTTCTTCACAGTGGCTGGTATGGGGCTGTTTTGGATTTGTGCTGAACAAAATGCTGTTAATATAGAGATGTTTTAGTTATTGCTGAGCAGGGCTTGCAGACAGCCAAAGCCTTTCCTGCTTTCTGTACTGCCATGCTGGTGTAGAGACTGGGAGTGCATGGGAGGTTGGGACAGGACACAGCCAGGACAGGTGACCCAACCTGATCAAAGGGATATTCCAGACCATGTGACATTGTGCTCAGTATATAAAGTGTGTGTATGTGGGGGGAAATGTAGGGAGCGATGATGTTTATCTTCCCATGTAACCAGTATGTGTGATGGGGTCCTGCTCTCCTGGAGATCACCTGAACACCTCACTGCCCATGGGGCACAGTAATTAATTCCTTGTTTTGCTTTGTTTGTATGCATGGGTTTTGCTTTCCCTATTAAACCATCATCATCTCAACCCATGGGTTTTCTGGCTTTTACTTGCACTGTGAGAGGCCAGATGGTGCTTGATTGCTGGTTGGGCTTAAACCATGACAGTAATAGTTTCTGTCACAAAGAAGTTCTGCCTAATGCTTAAAATACAGATAGATTACAAAAGTATGCAAGAAGACCCTTCAGGTTTTGCAAATTATTCTTCTATATTTGAGATAATGTAGCTTAAAAAAACCTCCATATGTAATGAATTCAAAGACCATATCTTGTGATCAAGGGCAGAATGAAAATGTGGAGAGCTACACCATCCAGAGTAAAACTGTTCTACTGCATTACTGCTCAGTTTTGTCCTTCTGTATCTAAGAAGCAAAAGTCTAAGGTATAAATCAAGTTTTCTCTATTATCTGCTCAATGGATTTCAAGAATCTGGAATAAGTAAGATGCTCCTTAAAATCAATCAGCCCAGGCAGAGAGCTGCTTCAAGCAATAGCAGAAAGCTTCATACTCATCCCTAAGTTATCCCCTAACAGGTAAGACTCAAATTAAAGAAAGCAGTCTCCTCATGCTATGACTTGCACAACCCCTTTTTTTTTTCAGTATAAGACCACCCTGTCACACAGGTAGGGTGAAAACTCGTATTTTCCTTATTTTTAACATGGGCATTTTATTAAAGCTGATGCAGACTTCTGAGAGCACCAGGATTATTTTTTTTTCATTTGTTCTCAAGACAACTATAAATATACTTCCCTTGAATTGTAAGTCCTCCATTTGTTCAACAGATTTGGAGCAGACTTAGGTTTAGTTCTGGGGAGATGAGTGGGAATACAAAATAAGACAGGGGTCAGGGTTATAGATGACATAGCTTTGTTTTTTGTCTTTGCAGGAAATTACTGCAAGTAGTAAAAAGTTGTCCAATTTCTTGTTTAATCCAATCTTGTGAAAAAAAATCTGTGTAACAGCATTAGTGACCATGACTGTGACACGTTACAGTAATTTTTTTTTATACTAAGAACTGGAAATAACATCCTAAGATTGTGAACAACCTATAACGTTTCCAAAGTTTTATGCTCTTCTACAGTAAGATAAAACAGAAAGCATGGACAGAAAATGAACTTTTTCACCAACTGGTCCTCATTCCATGAAATGACTAGGTTTAGAACTTCCAGAATTTTAGATGTGTATCCAAGTGGCAAAGGTACAAATGAATAAATCACAACTTACCTTTGGATCCAAGGGTATGTGCTGGCCAAAAGCATGTTTTTCACTGAGACCTTTCATCCTCAATTTCCATTTAAGATTAGAAAAAACTAATACAAAAAAGATCATCATCATAACTAGTAACCAACTGCATCTTTCAGTGTAAGGCTGGCTCCCCCATCAATATTCTTTCTTAAAACTGGCATTTCAAGTATCATTGAATTCCCACAAGACAAGCTTACTTAAGTCACAACCATTCTTTATAGAATCAATATATTGTAACAGATTTAATACAATTTATATATTCTACAAAATTGTTTGCATTTCAAAATTATTTAAAGTTTTTATATCACTTCTATCATCACAAGGCAGCTACGTTCCAAAGTATTGCACTATAAATGTTCAGTATGGTGAAGCGCTTGCAGACACATGTCAGAGGTGCTGAGCAGCACACGGCATCTCTATCATCTTTCAGAAGAACCAACACAAGTTACATGTGCCTGCCTCCAATTACTTGCTTTAGGCTTGTCCTCAAAAAACAGTATTTATATAGGCCATTCCCACTAAGGTTCTCCACCACTACTATAAGCACATTTTGTTTTTCAAATTTTATTTCCTCTAGGATACAAACTTCATTTCTTGTAAGATATAAATTTTTTCTATTTAGATACAAACGGAGATTGTTCAAAAACTCTTAGATATATATACCAACACAACCCCAAATTGAAGCAATGAGGAGTCTCAGCAAGGAGAAGGTACCGATAGGATAGCAGGCGGGTACATTTGCTGTCCTGCAATATCCTCTACCTTCAAAGCAGGATGTATGATAAACTACTCGCAGTAGCAACAGAAACATCAAATTTATAAGAAGTCTGAACAGAGCACATTCATTTCAGACCCTTGTAGTCTGTGCTCTCTCCTTCACACCTGGTGTATGATCCCAAAAGAATAAGATACAACACAGAAAAGTTAACTAGGAACTGTCATCATGGCCTTCCTTAACTAGTTTCAATCAAGCTGCCTGCCCCAAATTAATTTCTTGCTGACTAGAATAAAGTAACATTGATACCAGCCTGCCCTTCTGAGCAGGTTTCTTTAGAAGAAAAAACTAAGAACAAACCCACAATCAAAAATCAAACAACAACTGAAGTTTTTTTAAACAGGAGTTAAAAAATCAAAAGCCACTCCCCTTGAGCCCCAACCTTCTGGCTCAAGGAATCTCTTCCTGAAGAAAATTATTTTTCTATCAGATTCTTTTGGTATATTCTATCCCCAAAGATGACTGCTAGTCCATAAGAGCATTGAAGTATGCCAAGCCTGTTCAAGTGGTTTGGGGCTACAACAATTTTGTGTTGTCATCTGCTACAGTAATCAGACCAACACACAGAACATAGAAACATTAACTAGTGCCTTATGTGCTCCAGTGTATATTTTGCTTAAAGGGATTCTGAACAGTTTACTTAGCTAACTTCATATATTTCTTTAGATTATGTTATTTTGCTACCTCCTTCCAAGGGATCTTAAAAAAAACAAAAAAAGCTCCATAGAGCTGGATCTGGATTTACTGATGGTCTTCCAAATTCAGTATTGCCATGTCATCAGTTGCTCTCTTTTCCAATTCCAGTGCATATGGGTTATACTCTTCTTCAAGTTTTCTCCTCCAGACTTTAACTAGGGAATATCGGAAAAAAAAAAAAACAAAACAAACAAGAAAACAAAGAAAAAACAACAAAAACAAACTTGTTACCACATAATACTTGAGGTAAAATTTAAAATGAGAAGTCAACACTGATTCTTTACTTTCTCTTCAAAGAAAGTGCTGAGAGATAAGCTAACACACAAGCATTTTGGTATTTACATTATGCAACATCAGATGACACACAAAAGAATAGTTTAGGAGTGATGGGGTCCACTGAGGTCCTTGTGTCCAACACACTACTCAAGCAAGGCTAACGCTGAAGGTGGTTCCAACTTCAAAAAAGCTTGTAAGTTTTCAAAACTTTCAAAGACCTTTTGAGTTGTATCTGCAGTACATGGCATTTTTTGGTGACTTAAGAATGAAGCTGGAGGAAAATGTTTCTAGGACTGAGTACTTGTGGACAGGAAGATGCATCTCATACAGACTTCAAGACAAAACTTAAGTCTACCATAGTTACAGAGTATGGACATCTACAATAAATATTAAGAGGATTTTTTAACAAAGAGAAATACAATAAGGAGCTCTCCTAAACCTCCTTGAGCAAAGCAATGATTACTGCCTGCCATCAGTGGATTTCAGAGAAAAACTTTCTCTAACACTTGCTCTGCAAAAACTGACATCAGATTTATAAAAAAACACAAGAATTTCTCTTTTCCTTACTAAGGCTAGTGCAATGTCATTTGTTTCAGTGAAAATCACAGAATTGATGAGCACTATGAATGAAAATGGAACAGAAAACAAGTCAGAAAATACTTACTGTAATTTGGTACATCCTCATCTGAGTCCTTGTAAGATGTTTTACAAGTTTCTAGCACACAATTTTTTTCAGCTTCAGGGGTTAAGATGCTGGGTTGGCTTTCTCTTAGTCCTCCTTTAGCTTGTTCCTCTAAAGCTGCTATCATATCTTTGTAGGCCTTCCTGGCCTCTGTTGTCAGCTGTACCATTCTATGAAAATGGTCCTATGGCAATATAAAATACTAGAGTTTAAATCATACAGTAAGCTTTAATATCTCCTTGAAAATCTAATTAATATTCCTTACTCAGAAAGCATAGGTTCATATATAAAAGTTGAGCAGCTTAGTATGTAGGAAGACATGAAAAACACAGCATTTATCAGCATTTATAAAAACCTCAGTCCTCTTGAAAAAAAAATTGACAGAGATAAAGATGAAGAGGATGTCAGGAAGAGATGGCAAAAGTAATATTTTTAAACAGTGCTGACTGCTGGTACTTCTATTATCAGTTTTTCATATAAGCTACATATATGACCTGTGATGAAGAGTGTAAGTCTGCAAAAGCAAAGCAAACAAAAAACCCCTTAAAAATCACATTTTTATCTTCCCTTCCAGATAAAAAACGAAGCTAAACAAAACCATGACTTATTTCAGCTTACCTGAGCCCCATCATAACTGAAAATTCCCACCACACTCACAGGCACTGCTTTGTTCACACAGCGGCCCAGGGCCTTGCGATTAAGGGCAAAAACAAATGGAATATTCTGCTCACAGGCACAGTCGATAATGTTGTGTAGAGTCTCATCCAACCCACCTGGAGCAGACAGTACAATCAAGCTGATTGGAACTGAAGGACCACACTTGTTAAAACATGGCAAAAAATATCCCAAGATTATGGGTGCATTCTGAAACTACACCTTATACGAAAAAAAAAAAAAACCAAGAATCACAACAGTAGCACTGAATCTCCATTTTTAAAGGAGAACTTGACATTCTTTTCTTAATCCTTAGCACTGATCTTAGACTGCTACTATTCCGTATTTTGTTATATATGCAGTAGTCTAATCTAGTATGAAAAAAGACCCAGCTGCTGAGAAATTATTTAAATGACAGTAATTACAACAATTACAATAAATTAATGCCAGTAATGGGAACTTTCAGCACACTATCATTGGTGACTTACTGTCACTCTATGTCCTAAAAGAGACTGATACAGTGGGACTCCTTGTGGTGGCAGAGCGGCCACCAGTAGCCTCTGGATCGTCTCAGCCATGCAATGCAATTTTTTGTGCAGCAGCCCTGCAGATGAGTAACTGAAGAGACCCTAATCTCAAGTAACTTCTCCCACCCCAGTCTTGACTCAGCTCACAGTTCAGCTGCACAACAGTAAACAATCTGAACAAGGAAGGCAACTTTATATAGCTGGATTTCAAAGGATACTCAAATAAATTCCTCCAATAATATTACCACCAGTAATACTGAGCCTGCTCTTCTACATTTATTAAACAGACTTTTTTAAAGATCTTATTTACCCTTTGACTGAATCTTTTCACAGTTAGGAGAGATGATGACACACTTCAGTTTTTTCAGCTTCAGATGTTTCAGAACTTCTCTAAGACCCATCACAAGCCGGCGTTTTATCTTGGCTTTTACTGGGTCTTTCTGATACAAGCGATCTTGGAAACGAACCAGTTCTTTTAAGAGATCTGTCACACAACTGTCAACTTCTTTACTAAGTACCTGGCTGCAGTAACTGGAAGAAAGGAGAACTCAAATGTTAAATTCCCTAAAACTACAAATATGTAAGGTTTAAATATGTAATACATTAAATATACATTTTAAATTCTATTCGATGTCTTTGTATTTTTTTCTGTTTCCACTCCAACCACACTTGTTACATACACGAAAACAAGAATTTACTTAGGATTTTTTTCAGTGTCTGAAAACTTTAGAGGAAAATGTTTCGTTCCTTGTGTTACCTGGCTCCCCAAAGAGACTATATTAAAAATACATATATACATGTAAAACAAACCTATATATATATATATATATATAAAATTACTTTTATCCCAATAGATAAGTATGTATATATCTTTTTCTATTGAAGCATTTTTCTATATATCAGCATATATAAATTGAAGTACAGCAACCAAGTTCCAAATTCTAACTTATTTCTGTAAGCTCAAGTCTATGTGCAACAAAAATGGAAAACTGGATCTGATTCCTCCTCCCTATGTTCACGTCTGTCATCCTATTTCACTTATCCAACTACAGTTTTGTGTTGTTTGTAAGGGAAGGATGAAAAATGAAGGATGATGTACTTCATCCTTCTAGCACTCTCTGGGGAAGACCAGACTTACAAATAATTTCACCCCACTCCATGTTTTACACAAAGAATTTTTCAGTGAAGAAGGGTATCAAAGGGAAAAACTAAAGATGTATCAGCTACATTGTCAACAGTAATATGGCAAGTGGCAAACTCACGCAAGAGAAGAGATCACAACATCTATCCTGGATCTTAGAGATACAATTATTTCCAAATTTTGTTCATTTTGTTACGAGAATTTTTACTTACTATTTCCTGTTTATTTCACTAAGTCTTGAAGACAGATCTAATTAAACACTAAAAAACCTGATCTAAAGAATATAAACTAAGCTTTGCTGAATGCTCTACATCCTGTAACAAGTAAGACTGAGTTGCCCTTTACATATTCAACCAAACGGTGCTCTCAGTAAAACAATATTGCATATACACAAATTAAGTAATTTTTATTGCAATTAAAAGTTAAATTAAGAGTTAACACAGAAAGAATGGTCATACCACTATTAACCACTACTGTGACATGAACTGCAAAAAATGCCACTGGTGGACTGGCTTTATGGGAGGAGAACTGAAAGTCAAAATACTGCTTTCCTCAAGAAACTGTTTTAAGCTGTCATGACTGGATCTCTGACCTCTTCACATACAGCAATGACTGTTCCATGTTTATAAAGAACCAGGTATACACATCATCTTAAACGTTTAATTACAACTGTTTGCACATAATAACTCATAAATATTCCCTTTCTTTCTTTGCACCCAGCCACGACATGATCATGTAATCTCATTAGTCACTTTCTTTGTACTTTTGCCATTTGGTCTGACAGTAGAAAACCAAACTACAACTAAGAATATTATTTAAGGAAAAAAAAAATAGTACACCTTACTTAAGCTGTTGCCCCATTATTTAAAATAAAGTACTTATACTTTAACAGCAGCTTCTTTTCCCTCCTTAGCCTATAATGAATTTGATCTTTTTTTCCTTCAAGGAACATACATTTTCAAGTGAGAATTACAAAACCCAAGAAGTTTATAATTTGTTTCAGCTTACAGAAAGACTGAAAGAAAGTAATTTAGGGCCTTCAGTCTAAACTCCAGTTAGTTTTACAGAGAACGTAACTGAACGACCGTGTTTGAAAAATGCCATATTGGTGGAACTGTGCAAAATGAGACATTAATACAATCAATACTTACTCTCTAAAATTCCTACTGTGGATTTTTGGAAGAGTGGTAGTTAGCTGCTTTGAAATCACAGAACCTTCTTTAGATTCCTTGATCCCTGTGTTCTCCAGAAACCCTTCAGCAACTTCTGTTACTGGAACAGCCACCATGTAAATCAAGATATTTCAATGAAAAGACATACCAAAAAGCATTGTGAAGATATTAATCTGTCAAGCATGTATGGAAGAGGCACTATTTTATTACTAGAACAGTGTGTGGTAACAGGGAAACAGATCTAACTTTTTTTTGGTCTCATTTCAAACCTCATTAATTGTCAGAGATACATGGGAACGCTCATTACAGCATGTCATAAAACCAACAGGCAAACAAGTGTGGAACAGTAATCAGAATCCTTATTACTCAACTGCACCGACTTTCAGCTTTGGCCCACTTTACCGTCAAGATAAGCCTGCGATGAATCTCAGAAAATTCTGAGGTTACACCTTTCATTTTGTAGTATTTAGTACCTATTTTCTAAAGTATTAAATGTGCTCAAATTTTTAGCTACACAGTGTATTGCAGCTTCTCTTGAAAGATACCTGCTTGACTATCCTGTAGAAGTGCTCCGTTTTCAGTAAAATTTTCTGCTGTCTGACAAATGTTATCTTCATCTTTTGGTGCTGCTTTCTGTTCTAACAGGTGTTGTTGTTTTCTTTGTTCTCTTTCTTTCAGAATAATCTAAAAATATATATCAAAACCAAATCAATTTGATGTCACGCAGGTAACAAAGCATTACTCTAACCGCATATTTACATACACACCATTCATGAAGAGGTTCAGCAGCAGAATATAAAGTTTACAACCTTTCTTTTCTATTTGCACATAAAGAGAAGGAAAGATATCTCCTAAATTTAATTCCTAAATTAAATTACTTTTACCTTGATTACCAGTGTATGGGTGGAGAAAATATTTACTAGGGATAAGTTACAAGGGCAGAACTGAAGTCAAAAAATCCTCTGTATAGAGACATGAACATGACAGGAAGCAACATGAATGGGCAAAGAGGGAAGATACAAGAGAAATCACCAGTTGGACCTAACATCTGTTGCTGCAGAATTAGCTGGAGTTCTGGCTTGAAAGAGCACAGAAACATTAAATACTACCTCTGTCTGAGCCATTCTCCCCCATCCTGCAAATAAGCTCATCTTTGCCAAACCAAGTAATATTTCTTTGCATGTCCCCCTGTACCACTGATGTGTGGACACTTTTGTAGTATCACTTTTTCATCTATCAATTGACTCAAGGGAGAAAAGTGTATTTTTGGGGAATTTGTATAACCTATTTAGCAAGATTACCCTCCTCTACCCCCTCCTCTTTTTGAAACCAAGCAAAACTAAAATTGAATTCAGCCAAGTTGGGACATTGAGATGCAGATCTTCATATAAGAGGGGTTAACAGACTCTCAGAGTAATACAATACTCTACAGTATTACTATTTAAGATAAAAAAATGAGGACCTTTTTAAGCGGTGTTGGTCTCTTTGCTTTAGGTACTTCTCTCTGTTTCCCTTTCTTTACCAAAGGAGCGCTGGAATCCAAGGGATTATGAGGCATCTTTCCTTGGTTTAAACGGTGACTTCTTGTGGCTGTAGCAGGTTCTTTAGAAAGCAATGGTATGGCACCACCAACTGAGATTTAAGAAGATGTCTGCATCAGACAACTATAATGAATACCTAAACTAGGATCCAATTTCAAGTTTAGGACTGGTATACACATATTAAATTTGTGTTGTGTTGCTATTAAGAGTATTTGCAGGCAATCCTGTGTCATTAAGCAATGTTATTCTAAACAGATACTCCTCAGAAAAGACTGCTTGCATATTTTCAGAGGGCTTAGAGCACAAAGTTTTAAATGAATGGATAAAGGACTAAACCTGGATCTTCCACACCATGACCTCATACCAAAAAACTACTCTCCCTCATTATCAGTAGGAACTGCTGTATCCTGTAAAGCACTTTGTCAAACTTCAGTTACCTGCAATAGAAAGCAGTTCACATTGGCAAGTCAATGGAGAGGATGACTAAGTGTCAGTGGAACCAGCTCCACATCTCTGTGACTCAGGCAACCTCTCTACCCTAAATACACTCAAATGTTCTGGCAGCTTGTCTTAAGCCACCTTCATTTACTGCTTCCACAATATTTATACACAGATCCTCCCACACCACATGCAGTACTATTACTGCAAACAGTTTACATCATAAAACTGCTACACCCAACATTTCTTTTTTGGCTCTGAGTCTCAAAGATTAACTGAGAACATTGCCAAGAACGCTGTGCAGCATAGGTGGCTATAAGAATTGAAGCTGGATTTGAAGCGGTAAACAAGTGTACACCCTGCAGACACATTTTTCCTTCATGTGTGCATCACCATTTCAAGTTCACAGTTTTTATGTTCCTAAACTAGATTACTTTAACAGTACTATTTATCGTGCGAAATAGTAAGCAGAATAAAAAAAACCGTCTGTGGTCACACTGCTTTCCGTTCATGTTCACTGTCCTTTTCTGGTAACAGAGGTCAGCAAAATGCCACTTTTCAAACTAAAGTTGTACTTTGGTGCACACCAATTTAATGGGTGAAATGAACATTTAAAATGTATAAAGCTAAGGTAACATCTGACTTATGCTTCCAAGATACAAACATGACACATAAATTTCTCTTCTGCACCAGATTCAGGCACAGGAAACTTAGTATCAGAAAACAGGTATTTTGACCCATACCTTTGTGGCCCACCATCTACTGATCAACCCATGCACTGTATAATTTTACAGAAACAAAACTGATTATTAGCACCTCTGCAGCATTAAGTCTGATTGACTCAAATGAAAAAAAGATAAATTTAAAAAGTCTTTAAAAAAGCATCTTACAACTTCTCTCAACTTGGTGAAGGAAAATCTCATCAATGCTTGGTATCTTAAGCTTCATATTTAAAAGCTCAGTTATCACATTAAGTATTGTGAGACGAAATCTCTTGTGATTAGAATTCTTTCTGAAATAATCTCTAAAAAATTCTTTGTTGAAGTAAGGATGTTAGCAAATGTCCTGGTTCCATTTGCAAAATATACTACACTAGCATAAGCAAGATTAAATTCTGACCTATAATGACAAAGGCACTGACCTATTTTTTTCTGCTTCCTGGTTATACATCTGAAAGGACTGAAAAATCCTCTCCCCATTACCAAAACCTAGCATTTTGTTAATATCAATTACTTCCCATTTAAGAGGTATGTCCTCTTAATTGGGAAATAATCCTTTGGCTTGGGCTGCCTGACTCTCATATAACCTGTGCTTGAAAAGGAGCTTTCTCAATGAAGTCACAGTTTTAAGATTTCTAGCATCAGAGAAGATTAAGAAAGCCTTTGTTACTGTGTAGACCCTTCCTGCTGGTTCAGATACTCAAGGCAGAGTAAAAACCTCCACAAACATTGGTATTTCTATCAAAGCAACATTTCAATCATGTCTCATATTTATACAAGGTACTCTTTTACAAATCACTGTCCTTAAGATATTTCTTTGTGCAAGTCTTCTGTCAAACAGTTCAGACTCTCATGCTTTTTTAATTTCTTTTTAAAGAACCTTCATTTCCTCTTGTATCTCGTGAACTGTGCTCTTGCCTGCATAGAGATCATTACAGATCAGAAATCAGACTACATTTAATGTCTGGATACTTAAAAACAACTTAAGTTGGAAGAAAGGAAATTTCATAGTAGCCAATACCTGAAAATACCACAGGTTTCAGAGACTGTTTTGACTTCTCTGTTTGCTGCTTCTGCTCCAAGACTGCCAGCATGCCACCCAAATCCAACTGCACGGGAATTTGACTCTTCTTACCACTGCTCCTGGATGTTTCCTGAACAAGTCCAGCACCAATTAGAAGTGCCCTCCACTTCAGAATGTAGACTCTTTATTTTTTATGGTGTAATACACTCTTTAACATCTTTATCCATAATACTTCTGATTTTTAATGTGACTCGATCTTTAAATAAACCTCTACTTAAATGTCAAAAAATACAAAAAAATCAGAAACAGTTCAGGTAACTTAGAAAAAGGTACTGCAACAAAGCATGAAAGTATAAAGTCTTCAATAAAGGAAGGCTTTTATGTCAGGATCCCACTTTGGTCAGACTGTCATCATTGAAAGAGGTATGAGGCTTATCACAATTTAAAGTTTTCTTTAAAGCATAGAAAAACTACTGTGGTTCTTCCAGTGTATGTGACTGAAACACACATAAATCATTATCTCTGATGTCTTACTGAAAACAGAGGTCATCATCTTTGCACCACCTCCTCAAAAGCACTAATCCTTCTCTCTGCTTTGAAGAGAAGGCAAAAGCTGTGATCCATATTTAATGATGCAGAAAATAAAAAGAATACAAATTAATAGTGTGGCAAAGACTATGAACGAATGAACAAACTACCACAGCAAAGCATGCTAAAGAAATGATTACCAGACTTTGCACTTTTAGAAGTCTCTTCTGGAAGAATCAATTCATTGAAATTTCTGTTACAACAGTTACAGAACATGACGTCCTAAGTCTTTATCTGGGATCTCACCTTGCCTAAGAACTGTGCCAGAACTGACTCACCAACATGAAACTACTTCCAGATCTCACTGTTGCTCCATATTGCTCCTCCTTGCCCCAAGACAAGGGAATCTCTTTTCCTCCCTGTCTTAATCTGTCAGAACCACTTTAAGAAGGTTCCCAGTTCCTTATGACAATCAGTTTGGACTGGATTTACTCCATGATCAAGTAAGGCAGGTGAAAGAAAAATTCCTGATATGTGGAATCCACAGATATAAATGAAACGCTTGTATTTTTCCCTAAACACTGCATCATACCCCGGGGGCTAGCAATTACTACCACTGATTGCTTCTGATCAAGAGGACCATGTCACTTATCTCAAAGTATGAATGCAGAATCCCAGATGAGCATGGACTTAATCTGATATTTAAGCAGGCTCATTTCCTTTGTCATTTGGAGTTGTGAACTTCTTTTCAAGTGTGAATTAATTTACCTGACTTTTCTTTCTTTCTAATACCGAGGATGAAGCTTGTTTCCCTGACAGTCCATCCAGCTTGGGAGTTTCATGCAGAGAGGAAAACCGACTATCACAAGGTTCTTCAGAGGGATGGATCTTTGAAATTTAAATAAAAAGGTGACGGGGGAAGAAAAAATGTTTAATAACAGACACACAGAAAAGGGTGAAGATGTTATTAAATACAAACTAAGTGCATCTTCAGCAAGTCTGTGCATGACAGTAAACTGACTAGCACACTTCGAGGAAGGGATGCCATCCAGAATGATGGATGGCATTCCGGACAGGCTAGAGGAGTGTGCCTTTGTGAAACTCATGGAGTTCAGCAAGGCCAAGTACTAGGTGCAGCACCTGGGTTGGGGCAACCTGCAGTACCAACAAAGGCTGGGGGATCAACAGATGGAGAGCAACCCTGAGGAGAAGGATTTGGAAGTGCTGGCGGGTGAGAGGCTGGACATGACCCAGCCACGTGCACTCCCAGCCCAGAAAGCCAAACATGCTCTGGGCTGTGTATAAAGAAGCGTGGCCCATGAATCAAAAGGAGTGACTCTGCTCCTCTGTGTCCCTGCCTGAAGTACCATGTCCAGTTTTGGGGTCACCAGCATAAGAAAGACATGGACCTGCTAGAGCAGGTCCAGAGGAGCCACAAAAATGGTCAGAGGGCTGGAACAACTCTCTTATGATAAAAGGTGGACAGAGTTGGGGTTATTCAGCCTGGAAAAGAGAAGGCTCTGGGAAGACCCTATGTAGCCTTCTAAAAGAGTGACCATTTATTGGCTGCCATACTACTTAATCACATTAATGATTTTTCTTTTCAGATTTGGAAGAAAAAACTAGCAAGGCAACTTCATGTTGAATTCTATTTGTTACAGGCATGTGAATGGCCTACTGATCACGTCTCTATGTTTTATGTAAGCTGTGAGAGGTTATATCCCATTTATGTCTACAAAGCTAACGGGTTGCTTTCATCTGAGCTGCATGTCTGTATAGTGTCTTTTTTTATAATAAATCTTTTTTAAGCAATTTCTGGCCTGTTGTTACTCACTCTTCCCTGTCAATGTTATTCACTGCCTCAAAGCAAAAAATGGTTTTGTTTCTTGTGTTTTGGCATATTTTTAAACCACTAATACGCCAAGTGAAACAAAGCCAAGGACCAAATTTTTAGCAGAAAAACTAATTTAAAGCAACTG
>VZTX01028088.1:138294-155719 GCA_013400915.1 Pardalotus punctatus
AAATCTGGAATTTTACCTTTATTACCTTTATTATTTATCTTACTTGCTTTGAGAGAACAATCATATTTTCAATTCTTGTGAGTTATATTTAGAATTATTTGCATATTGAATGTATTTCCAAATTAATTCTTGGGATTAATTTCATGCATGTTAAAAAAAAAAAAAACAAAAAAAAAACCAAAACCCCCAAACAACTTGGATTCATAATTGATATTTGACTCACATAATGTTGCAACATTACTTACGTCAGACTGCTTTCTGATTGCAGGAGTAAAGGATGGTTTCTGAGGTCCTACCCTGTTTTTCCTATCACAAGCAGTAGCCAGATGAGGAAACTCCTCAACATCCTAAACAAATAAACCAGAAGATGATTTCATAAGAACAATCAAATCTGTATTTTCAAAACTGTTCTTCCTACATGCCTACAATTTCTCCCTGCTTATCAAACATTCATCATAATTTGTTTCACTGTACAAAAATTCAGAAGCCAAGGGTAGTATCACCACCTATGACAAGTATTACAATCCTTAAGTCTTCTACGCAGCAGCTAATTCAGAGTTGAAACAGCTTGTAACAGAAATGCTTCTAACAGCAGCTTGTTACTGCTGTTAGCTGATAGAAATAATTAGAGGTAAACGGCTTTTAGAGGTAAATGGCTCCTAAAGGAGTGTTTTTCAAATCATTTAAAAGCCTTGAAAGCAACTTCCCTCTTCCTCCATTACAGTCTCCAGCTGTGCAATTCTGCCTTAAACAGGTGAGTGGTGAAGCACAAAACAGGCAGTATACACCAGAGTACAGAAACAAATATAGAAATTACTCAAATGATTATGGCTTACACACAAGAGTAAGTTTCATTAGCAGAGGATACATTACGCAGAATCTGGATTAATCAAGTGCAGATAGGCTGAAGTTTGCTCTATACTGGTCACCCTATATCCACTGTCTCCATCATCATGACCCCAATCCACCAGCTAGGCTTTTGTTTCTCCTCCCACTTTCTGAGAGGCCTTTTTAGCTGTGATACAATACTACTGAACACACCAACACACTTTCTAGCCTGAAAGACTTCATTTAAGCACCCCAAGCTAAAATGCTCTAGCACAAGGACTGACACCCTTCAACCAATGAAATAATTTTAAAGAAGCTTAAAAGCAAGCTAAAAAGCACCTGCAAGGAACTGAAAAAATATTTCACAAATACACCCTTTTCAGTTTAGGGACATCTTCAACTAGATTTAAATAAGTCTGTCCAATTGCTTCTGAAATGCAAATAGGTTTCTGGCATTTGCAACATCCTGTAGCAAAGTGAATAATTAAAATGTAGCACTCAGTGTGACGCTATACCTCCCTGTATTTGCTCTTAACTTAGTATCTGTAAGAACATCAAACATTAGGAGAAAGTCCAAATAATTTCCTTTTTATTTTCTTGTCACTGCCAGATTCCCATTTAGCCATCTCTTTTACATACTGAGAAGTCCCTAATTTTGTTCAGTCTTCCCTCCCACAGAAATTGCTTCATACCTTTCATTATTTTTAGAGCCTTTTGTCTACTTTTAGTTCAAACGTGTACTTTTTAAGGAATGGGGGGAACATAAGGTAACCAAATCCACACTATATTTAGATGAGACGTGCCCTGAAATTCTGTATTGTCATAATCCATTTTCCTTTTTATTTTCCCAGTAATTCCCAGCACTCTTTGCATGTCTGACCAGTACTACTCTCACTAACCTGATTATGAATAGCAGCTTCAATATTTAACTCAAGCAAAACATCTACCTCGGGACCTACCAATGTGTATGAAAGACAGGATTGCTTTTCTGCAAATGTATCCATTTACACTTATTAGCAAGTGTTTATAAATGACTGACCTATATAGAACCAGTAAGCAATCCAATATATTGCTCTGCTGAGCTGCTGCACATAAGCAGAACCTCCTTAAACCTCCTGGGTTTACCTTCTGGGAGCCCAGAAGCTCCATGTGTATAATATCATCGTGTTTTATTATTTCAAGCGCATCACAGAAGCATCTCACCCGTTTTTCAAACTGATGAGGACACAAGCACTCCCAGCAAACCAGGAGGGTCTGAAAGCTTTCCCCCACTTCCACAACAGATGCTGCATCCACATCACAGATTTCAGTGCAACATGTATGTTCTGTTCCATTATTCTATGCAATTTTTTTCAAATTTTGACTTCAATAGTCCCATTACTGTTCTACTATTCTCCACGACTTCTGCCATTCTCTTTCAGTTTAGACAATGTCCATTCATAGAGCAAGCACTGCATGGTAGCATATAGCAAAAATGGGGATATTCACATGAAGAAAAGAATTAGCAGATCTTTTCAATTCTACCCATAAATCTCTAAAAAAGAGGTCTTTTAACTGTAATTTCTTGTGCTATTCCTGGACAAGGAACCACACAATGAAATCATGTAGACACACTTGTGCTTCACGTTGCACGTCAAAACATACAGAACTGAAGCCAGCCAGGAAAGCTTATGCTGTCATTTCAGAGACTGAGTATTATGTGCACTAGATGAAACATGTAAATCAACACATGTATATACTGTACAAATAGGCCTTCAATGAAGCACTGTTAAACCAGACCAGACAACAATCCTTTAACATGCGAGAGGCTCATGCCTTTGCAATACTGATACAAAGAGGTATCAAAATACTAACATGCCTATTACAGCCATGCAAATCTGGAAAAAAACTGAAATTAGAAACCAGAAATGTAAGCACTGTCAGCTGCATTACACAGAAATTGCTGCCAGATGTCCAGATGTGAGGCAGTTAGAATTGTAATACTGGTACCACAATCTCTGAAACTGGTACACTGTAGCACCCAGTATATTCCCCATCCCCCATGCAACAGTTGCTATAGAATATTTTTAATTCAGAAAATTGTGCTCACTGAACATGCGGCAGTTCATAAAGTACAACAGTTTCCTACCACTAACCTCTGACAAACATCTCAATCAAAATAAAATTGTACCAACATCCTTTACAAATAGGAGTCCAACTTACATTTGTACAAAGCTGTGTTAACATTTGGTCTTCTAGCACCCTCCTAAAAGAACAGCAACAAAAACTTCAGTTTACCTCAATCTTGGGTGGTTCCTGTATTGTGTTAGATTCACTCTGAGGTCTTTCTACATCAGTGGGTGACTTGGGTTTTTTCTTCTTTTTCTTCTTCTTTTTCTTCTTTTCTGACCCTTCTTCAGGCTCAGTTTCACTTGTGTTATTTTTTGTTTCTGGCTGCTGAAGACCATGAGACATGACCTTTAAAAACTAATCTTTTTCAGTATCACCTACCAAAATATATGCAAATGACTAGCCTTACACTACTAAAGGATATCTTAATCAATCCAGGCTAGGACGTTAAGCGGACAAGTAAAATTCAGTATCTCTTAGAAACTCAGAGCTACTGCAAGAATTCTTCAGTAGAAGCATATTGCTTTGTTATCAGAATGTATTGGTACTACCGAAACTTAATTAGGAAATATAAGACAAACAAGGCAAGAGTTCCATATTTCATGTCTCATTCTGAGGGTCAGAAATTTGAAAAAAGTCCAGCCTCAAAGCTGAAAGTTCTTGTTCCTGGACTAGTGATGTCTTTTTAATATCTTGTGATTCTTTTCCACTACAAGAAAGATTCTAATAAGAACAAGCTCCCTTTATATTACCTCTTAAAAGAAGTGGATACTGTACAGAGGCCCAGGAAAAAATGCCAATAAAGAGACACAAACAGAGAGACAGAAATCAGCTGAGAGCAGAGAATTCTCAAGTACCTTTGATTCACTCTCCTGCTTCCCTCTGCCTCTGGAAAGACCTTCAGATGCTGGTGAAACAATGTTCTTTGGGGGCTGTGAAAGTACCACCGCCCAAGACCCATGTGGCTGAGCAGAGCCATCTGCAGGTGCTTCAGGAAATGACATTGGGGAAAAAAGGAATACACAAAAATGTCTCAAAAATAGTCCTCAAATATTCAAAAGAAAAAGGATCAGTAATTAATTAATCAATCAAGGCCTAGCAAATAAAGCAGAGCCATATGCTTTCTGAGGAAGGACTGGAATAAAACATACATTTTCTTTCTCCAGAAAGATTTCCTGAACTGTAACTTCTTCATACTATATACATACATATATATGTACATATATTCATACATCACTATATACATAATCAAATGATATTTGGAAATCTGAACTATATCATACTAATTCCATACTTCCACGCCCATCTTCAAAATACTGAAACTTCTGCTATATTTACATATAAAATTTCTTTAATATTTCTCCAATCAGTCACACAGCTTTCATGCACAAGGCCACATCAGTAATTTTTACTTTCTAAAAACTTCTGGTGTTACAAGTATATGTCCCAGCTGAAATGCTTCCTAAAGTCCCTCAGTGTACAAGACCATTGAGGTGTATCAGTGTTTTGAAAGACATAATAAATTTTGTAAATATTCCTAACACAAAGCAAATATAGAACACAATCTAGATTTTTCTTAAGAATGAGAAACACTTCCCTTGAACAATGAAATAGCATAATGGGTTTAGATGGCTAAGTTTTGGTAGCAGGAGGAGTCTGCAGATAGCTGCTATGAGGAGATGGACATGACATTATTTTCTCCTCCTGTCCTGCTGGGGAGGGAGAGCCAGAGAGCCGCTGGGTGGGAGTCTCACTGTCTGCCATGGTTAACCCACCATAAACTGTTACTTTATCCTCAGGGATAGGAACTGGAAATAATATTTGACCACAAAACCCTGTTATCAGACGACTTTAACATTTCTGGAATAATTTTATCTTTAGAAGGTTCAGCTTCAGGAATTTCAGGAGATTAATATGTCCTTTCTGAATCCTCACTTAAATTACTGGGAAGATAAGGACCAAACTGTCCAGACTGGTGCATGTCTATGTATACACAGAAATCCAGTGCGAGGCACTTTGACAACTCAATCTTAATGTATGTGATGCCTCCAAGACAGAGTCCTGAAGAACAGAACTTTTTTCACACGAAACTAGCCCCATGATAGCTTGTGGCAATTTCAAAAAAAAAACAAGCTCTTCATCCCCACAGCCAGACAACAGGTAAACAAAAAAAACCAACGCCCCTCTCCCACCCCAGATCCCCACACAAACAGGAAGTGTTTCAGCACCACGGTTCTCATAACAGAAATAACATATGGCACAGAATTAATTTTAGGTACATACTAAACTCTAGAATGCCAGCTATTTAAAACTAATTTGCATATAAAGACTGATCAAGTATCAGTCTCTCAATTATTCTTCAAGAAAATCTGCATATGACTCAAAAGACTTCCAATAAACAATACACATTACTTTTCTCTTCTGTAACAACATGAGAATCAACTACAGCAATATTTTCTCTTGAGCATCAATGACACAACAGAATGGGACTCAATATTGGAGCCAGTTTTCTTTACTTTCCCCTATGCTCAGTACTGGGGTCAGTACTGTGCAATATATCAATGGACAAGGGGACCAAGTGCACCCTCAGCAAGTTCACAGATGACACCAAGCCAGGCAGAAATGTTATCTTTTGGAGGGTAGGACGGCTCACAGGGGGATCTGGACAGGCTGGAGTGATGGGCAGAGGTCAACCGCATGAGGTGCAGCAAGGTGAAGTGACAGGTTCTGTCCTTCAGTCACAACAATCTCAAGCAGTGCTACAGGACTTCAAGAAGAGCAGCAGGAAAGCTGCCCAGAGGAAAAGAACCTGGGGATGCTGGTCAACAGCAGCTGAACATGAGCCAGAGTGAGCCCAGAACAAGAAGGCCAATGGCACCCTGGCCTGTATCAACAACAGTGTGGCCAGCAGGACCAGGAGAGTGATTGTCCCCCTGTACTTGGCACTGGTGAGGGCACACCTCAAACCCTGTGTTCAGTTCTGGGCCCCTCCCAACAAGAAAGACATTGAGGTGTGGGAGCATGTCCAGACAAGGGCCTCAGAGCTGGTGAAAGGTCTGGAGCAAAAATCCTGTGGGAAGCAGCTGAGAACGCTGGGGTGCTTAGCCTGGAGAAAAGGAGGCTCAGGTGAACCCTCTCTACAATCACCTTCTGAAAGGAGGGTACAGCCAGGTGGGGGTCAGCCTCTTCTCCCAGGTAACAAGTGACAGGACAAGAGGAAATGGCCTCAAGTTGCACCAAGGCAGTTTTAGATGGGATATTAGGAAGAATTTCTTCACCAAAAAGGGTTATCAAGCATTGGACTGTGCAGCTCAGTGTAGCAGCTGAGTCACCATTCCTGGAGGTATTTAAAACATGTGGAAACTTGGATTTAGCAGTGGACTTGGCAGTGTTAGGGTCTCTTCCAAACGAAATAATTCTACAATTCTATAATCCTAGCTGATGAAATCTATGAGCAAGAATGAGTGATAAGTGCTCATCTCACCTGTAAGTGATACAGCCTTACTTGTTTGGGTCTTTTATTTTTGTAATGAGCTTCCTCTTAAAATTCTTTTTTAACTACACACCAACAGCTACTCAGAACACTTCAGTTTTCCAAACTGATGAGAAGCAGTTAAAAATGCAGGCAAATAATTTGTGTTTGGAGAACTTACCTCTACCATCACACGAAGAGGGAATTAAATTGGCTCCTGCTTCACCTGAAGCTTTTGGTGAAACTTTGCTTTCTGCAGAAATATCTTCCTGCAAAACAGATAGCTGGGTATCATAACAGGATTAAAAATACTGACCTAAACAGAGCTAAACACAAAAAAACACCATAAATGAAAAAATTCTCTACCCATCTACAGAGAAAGCCACAGGGACCTTTGTAGCCCTTTTGTTGTTTGTCTTAGTGGAACCACCATTTCAGCCCTATGGCATTACAAATTTGAGCCGGTCTCTCTTCACTGGTGTACAAGAAAGATTATGCCTTCTTATATTTTACACAAGCATCAAAACACTGATCTAACAACAAACAAGAAAATATTTTTATTTTTCATGTATGCTAAAAACAAATCCCATCATCAAACTCAAACAAATAATGAAAAATTAATCTCAAGGGTTAGCAAAAAGGTCTTACTTCCTTCAGTTTTCCACTCAGAGGCATCACAAATATTATTCTGTTTGGATCCTTCAAAATTATTAATCATGGATCACTACTGAAAACTTTGATTCAATATATGTGACATACTGCCGAATACTTCAGTATTTTATTTACTTACAAACAGGGAACCAAGGAATTAAAGAATAACAGTCAGCAATGTTTTTTCTCTTTCTGGAATTCAGCTTCTTATTTTTAACCTTTAGCACAAAGCAATTAAGTATAACAATGCAGACTTTTTTTTTTATGTGTTGAAACTATTGTATATGTGACTGCTTATTTATTATTTCCAGGTGAAAGTGAAAACAGTAAGTTGCTAAGAAAGTACACGAATATATGTGTTCTGTAGAGGCAATCTAGACCACACTAGTACATATCTACGTTTTAACGGTATCTGGCTTCCCTCTATCTCCAGGCAGCCAGACAAGGAAAGAACAGTAAGAAAGGGAAAGAGACAGCAAGCACTGACAACATCACCTAGAAGAACTGTAAAACCTCTAGCTCTGAACCTCCTTGTTCACAAGGTACTTAAATGGGTCTTAAACTGCCATTCTGAATGCAAAATACTTGCATTCAGAAATGCTTGTACTTTTGACAAGTTTTATTTTTATGAGTTCTGCAACATGGGTTAGCATGGGCTAACCCCTGTGTTCAGCAGAAGAGACATCTGAGGTTGACTAAGGACACAGTGTTACTTTCCACCAAACTTACTGGTGTACTTTTATGGCGTACATTCAGTATCTCACTGCTTCCCAAACTTTGTGACTTGTGGAAATCCAGAATGCTAGCTTCAAATGTAGGTACAGGATGAGACTCTGGTTTTGAAGTTTCAGTTGACTTCTTGTTTGTAGTTTTATTGAACCTGTCTAAATAAAGCATGTAAAGTCTAAGTAATTAAACTTGCTTGTGATCATTTCTAGGTACATTTTATAGTACACTAGTTAACCACAGTAATTGTCACAAGGACTGTTGCTATGCTCAGCTCATATGAAATAAAAAACCTCGCAATTATAATCAACATGCATACACAACACCGACTCAACAAGCAACTATAAATTCAGATGCTTGTTTTAGAAATTTTTTATACCAGTTTATGTGAATCTGCTCAATCAGGAAAAGACAGGTCACCATTCCTTCTCAAAAGAGTCACACAGTAAATGTATCTTTTTCCTTAACTATTCTAAATTCAGAAACATGGTCACAAACTGCGGGCTATTGCACAGACAACCATTTTACATCTATTCCATGTACTTAGAACCTACCAATGTTTGTACCTGGCTTCATGGAATCTCTGCTGCATGCAGAAGTCCTATTCACAATTCTGACAGAAGAATCACCTCCATCATGCCTTTTCTTGTCCAGTTTTTTCTCACCTTCTTTTGATCTCCTCTGCTGCAAGTATTTGCAACATATTTAGGTGGTTTTACTTCAACTTCATAAAGCTAGCAAGTTTGCCATGAGTTACAGTTAAGCAAGTCTGCATCTGGAGTTTCATCATCAAGTTAATACAATACAAACAGTTAGTATATCATAACCATAAGTAACGAATAAAAATAGGATCAGCCATGTAGAGATGTGCTACTTAATTTCATCTACCTTGATACCGGTGCCATTTTTAGGATATATTATGACCCAAGTAAGATGGATATATACAAATGCTTTTAGACAACTGCACTTTTAAGATCTCATTAATCAGAGCATGTCCAATAATTTAAAATTGTTTGGTCTTAAATCATCCAGTATGATTTTCCAAAACAAAGTTTACTCTAGAACAGGGCTAAAATCTTAAAAGCATGCCAGCCTTTTGACTAAATTACATACCATGGGCAAAACTTTTTAAGACTGATGTTGTAACATCCAAGAAACTTGGAGCAAACTAGCTAAAAAAGACACACCTACATGACCCCTGCAAAAGACACACATTCACCCATACAGTCATGAAAATCTTATGATTCTTCCACAAAACACCATTTGGCAGAACTGGGCTTAGGAATCAGCAAGCAAAGAACAAGCACTGGGTTTGCATATATGCAAACTGTACTATACCAACCTAGACAAGTGGCTTAACTTTGTATACAGATGCTGGACTAAATTCAGAGTACATTTGGCAGCAAAACTGTTTTCTTAGGTGGGAGGACAAGGCATTTCTTCATCTCCAAAGCTAAATTGTTAAAGCATTAGGAAACATGATCAAATTAATGTAAAGCTGCAAAGATCAATCATTTCTCTGAAGTTCACAAAAAGAAATATGACACAGAAAAATGACAAAAAGACTGCAAAACAGTACAAAGCTTAGACCAAGCCCCTACAAAGATCACAGGACTCTTCCCAGAAGCTCAACTAAGTTTCTTCATATTACATCACCTGTGCTAATGCTGAGCTCATCTTCTCTCCAGACAGCTTCAGTGTTTAATTCTCCTTTCAGCAAGAAAGCTAATAATGTTAGGCATCTAGACTTTGTATCTTATGTCTACACGCACGCTAAGGACCTAGTTTTACAACTTCTCTAAACAGGCTTGGCCACAGTGAAGCTATCAGGTCTCTGCCTAGGGAGTAAGGTACACCAGAAGGATGTGACTGCTGAACAGACTGTATGAAATGGCTGGAAACAACAACAGCCCTTACAAATCTAAGAGACACAATGTCTAACCACAGAGGGAAATGAGTTAATAATACATTAGGGGTTTTCCCTTTTATATTTGGAGAGGTTTGTCTACTTTTTATTTGAAAACATTATGCAAGTTTCAGGAAATTTATCCCCAAACAGACATGCACAAAAATGACTGAAGGTGTTTGCCAAGCATATGCTTTACTTATGACTGAAAAAGAGCACAATTCTAACATGAACCTTTCCTCCCTCTCCACAACAATATAAGTTTCTCGTCTCTTGTGGATTGTGTTCTGCCTGCAGCAAATCTTGGAAACCCCTCAACAACACAAGTGGTCTTATCAAACAGATGATTAGACACCAGGTCTCTGTTAAGTCAAGTTCATGGAAGCTGTTACTGGGCTTAAAAAAAAGCCCTTCTCCCCTTCCTCCAAGACCAAATAGCAAAAATGGAAAGCATGGGTTACAAATGAATGGCCTTCCCTTCATTACCACAGACACTAAGAAAAAAAAAATTCTCATGTTCAAAAAATGCTGCTTGAAATATTGTATTAATTCAAAGCATAGAACTCCATGAATTTTTCGGTATTCTGAAGCTGAGCATGCTACACTACTATCCTCTTTAAGTGCCATTCATGATCACTACAAAAAGGACATTTTTCTGATTCACTTTAAAAATATGAACCAAACATTTATAAAGATTGATTTAGAGTAAGACTTCAATATTAATTTTTAAAAAACACAAATTTGCTCACCTTTGAAAGGCTCCTACTTTCTTGTCTGACTGGATATGTTTGCTCAGCAGAGTCACTGACTACTCCTGAACCATTGCAGTGTGATGAGTTGTTAGACTGATACTGTGAGCCAGCTACTGGATACACACTTGCAACATCAGGTGAGTGGGAGCAGCTGGAGTATTCACGGAAGGCAGGATCTCCCAGAACACTATGTGATGGATATTGAGAAAGAAATTAAAGTCATCCTGGGGAAAGTTTTCAGCACCTACTTTTTGCCTAGACAAACATATTCCTTGTCTAAAGAATTTGTTTAACAAGAAAGCTCTATTTCAAAAGAAAACTATTCTGTGTTATTTCAATTAAGCATTTACTCGCTGCTACAGACTTCTTTGAAAACAATTAATTTTGTTTTGGGAAACCATGTAGTTAAGAAAGCATCTTAAAACACAGATGTTAAATATTTCCAAGTGTCAAGGGTGGTCTGCTTTGCAGTTACAGCTCTCATGCCTGTTTAAAGGTTACTGACAGTCTTCATACTTATTTTCAGTACACTTTTTCTTGTGAAACAAAGCAAAAGCACAGTGTAAGGACATGATATGCTTCATGTACTTGATTGTAAAAATCCAAACATTAAAACCTGTATTAAAATGACAGTAACAATGCAAAAGTATAACATTTTATGGAGTATAAAAACATGTATGAAATACAAGGTCGAATTACAAAATAATAATAAGCTGACCTGCATGTAACCATCACAATTTATGAAAACACAGCATGTCTGGGGCATGCCTCTTTCCTTCAAATGTACACTCAAAAATTCCCTTTCAATTTCCTTCTACACTCAGAAAGTATATACTTTATACTTATAATCCAGATTTGATTATGGAGAATGGAAATTTCTCCACTTCAGAAAGTTGTACTCAGTTTTTAAAGCTGTTCACCACGAAGTTGCCAACCTCGCAGTTTTGGGTAGATAATGACATCAGTGCAAGAGACTTCAGATAACACATTCATATTGCCTATTGCAATTCTGATAGAATGTGGTCAAAACAATGCTTATAATCAACTTACAGAGAAGAAATATACTAAATGCAACTCAAAAATACATCTCTGTCCACACAAGGCAAAATGTTCATTAGAAGATTACTGTTGTCTGGGTTTCGGTTTTTTTAATAGTAATTGATTTAATACTAATGCTGTGGGTTTTCTCTAACACACAGAACAGGCCATACTCACTCAATGTTAACTTTCTAGTACAAATGAAAATACGTTGAAAATACTGAGATTTCCTGGAGGATAAAATGAAGACCTACAATGATTGTGTACACTAATGCTCTAACTGAATTTTTAAGGACACATCAATAACTTTGCAGTAATTGTATAACTAATCCAATTCTTAGGGTCCTGAGAAGCAATGAGAGAACTATGTAACATAATCAGATTCTTACAAGACTCAATGATTTCCTATCCTACTATGTAGGCTTTTTTCTAGTTTGCTCTGGGTTAAGAAATACTTTTATAAGTCTACCACGAATAACTCTTCTTGAGTTTTAATAGAAAAACCCCAAAATTTTCAGAAACCTATAGCATTTTTAAATGCCTTTCTGTGGATGCATGGGTGGAGAGTAGATTCAGAAGAGCAGAAGAGGTGCCATATATTAAATGTTTCACAGGATGAGAAACCTTCTTGAAGAATTTTTTACTTGTGTACAACTACATCTACCTCAGCCCTGTCATAATACAATCATTCTTTCATCCAAGGACTGGATTCAGCTTCTTCCAAAACACACAAAAACCAAACCAATCATTACAGACCATCAAATCCTCCTTAATGCTCTGTAACAATATGGGCCCTTGTAAGCAAAAGATAAGGTACCCGGTATAAACCTAAAGAACATAAATGTAAAAAACTAAATCATGAAGATAATGCAGAAGCATTTCTACAGTTGGACTAATAATGTATTGGAACCTTGGCTTTCTAAGAGCACTCAATGTCCAAAACCAGAAGGTTTAAATCCCCCAAGAAATAAGATTCAGAAAATATACATACTTATCCAAAGATGGTTCCTGAACAAATGGGTAGCATGTAGTTAAGTACCTAGGAAAGACACATGCTTCTGAGGCTTCTGACCATGCCACAGTTACCGCCGCATGTTTTGGAACAAATGGTTTGACCTCTGCTGACAACTTCATGCCCTGAGAAACAAAAGGTTTTTTGGCTACATGCATTTGGAGATTAATGTTATACGTGAAAAATACTCAGTCTTGTGAGCTTAACTGTCATTGGAAAGTGTTAGTTTACTCTCTTCTAACAAAACATGCAAAACAATAAAGCTCAACAAAAGGAAATGGAGAAATAAGGTGAAACGAAACTAAGGAATTCAAAGAAATATGTGACTGCTCTGGAAAGTAATTTAATACCCTCTTCATCATGAAACACTCATAAAAGTCAGTTATATAAAGGACAGAGGCTTGCTTAAAACAAGATGCAATAAATGCAAATATTCAAATTCTTCCTTGACTAATACAAGCTAAAATTCATAAACATACTAGCATTACTGTTAATCAAAGTCTGGAAGTAAGTAACAATAATGTCTTTGTGCACCCCTGTATTTTAAGGCAGTCTGTCTGAAATGCACATTTCATTTTACAGCCTTCTTGTTTCTAGCACAACACAAATTTATTAAGACAAGTTTTCTATTTGTTCTGAATTACCATCGACTTAAACTGGATATGTATATGTGGAAGGACAATGAAATGAGATTCGGAGTATTTACTGCCATGTCATCAAAACACGCAGGAAGCAACTGTGACTGTAAGCTGATCACCAAGACTCCCGAACCTGACCAGGAATTAGGTCCATGTGCAGAACACTACTGCTACTGGTTAGAAGCTGGGCAGCCATCCTTAGAATGTCTGGGACGTCTACCCGTCCTTGCAGCAGACCCACCACTCTGAACGAGCAGAGGTTGCCACACTTGAGCTCACTGGAAGCAATGTCTGGAGTTCCCCATCCCAAGTGGAGAGAAGCGACTCGCTGTGCTCCAACCTGAGCGACCCCTCCCCCCCGGTTTTGACCTCCGAGAAGGACTCTTCTCCGTGTCCTGAACCAAAGGCTGTTCCAAGGCGCGGATTGAATCACCCTGCCAGAGGAAGGGTATGGGCAGCCGGCGCGCTCGGGCCGGGCTGGTGACCGCCCCCCGGGGCAGGGAGCGGCAGCTCGGCCCGGGCCAAGGCGATCCGCCCGCGGCTCCTGCAGAGTGACTCCGCACTGGGAAGAGCAGGGGAGGGGACAGAGTACTGCGGGCGCTGCCGCCGCCCTTACCTCGCCGCCGCGGCCCAAGCGCGGCCNCGAGCGCTCCGGGGTCGCTACCCGCGGGAAGCGGTACCGGCCGTGTCTGGGGATTGGCCCCGTCTGAGCCACCCTGCCGTCAGATGCAGCCCATCCGGTCCCACAGGAGAAGGGACAGAAGGGAAAAAAGGCAGGCAGGCACCGGTGACAAGGACGGAGGACTCTGGTGGTTAAGTTCTAGGGAAGAGCATGACTGAAGCTGAGCTCAGCAAGATTCTTAGGGAAGGTGCTTGCTTCGGACTTAGCTAGCCCTGGCAGCTTGTGGAGGAAAGACTGCAAGGGTTCTTTTCCTCACCAAACTAACCAGGTTACTTGCTTCTGTCTTCATGAGAGTGCACATGGAGAGCAGACTACTTTAGCCCTGCTTTTGTTGGCCTTCCAAATTGTACACAACTGTAATGCTAATTTATATTTTAAATAAACACGTTATTCTTATGAGTTACTCAGTATACTGAAGCACCTTTTAAAAACAAAATCTGGTTGTATGGCTACTAGAGTCCCAAGATGCCACAGAGACAATTTGGATGAAAGGCAGGAAGAGCAGGCTAAAACTCCAGAGTAAAAACCTCGTGATAGAAAGTTAACTTGTATTAGCAAAGTTAAACAAAGGAGTGTAAAAATAGCTCTTTCAAAGACTGAGTACTACTCAACTCTTAAGTCTATACCAAGTAATTAGTGAATAGGTTCACCAAACCAGTTTTGTTTTTTGAAGTAGGTACTCCTGAAAAATGTGAGACAGTAATTGTTTTGTCCAATAAATTACAACTCCAGACTCTTAGGTTTCATAGGACATTAAAAATAGTTTATTACTTTAGCCTACTTACTACTAAATAGGTGAACTATTTGATTTGGAACATACTACACTACAGCAGAAAATACGAGTGCAAAGTTACAGAACACTAACAAGAGGTGATCTAATCAGAACATACAACACAAACACTAACACAATTTAAGTCAGAGAGGCACTTACATTAACAGTAAAGTCATCACTCTTCGAACATCATAGCAGCCTACTTGAAATTGCATTTGACTGAGCTTTGTTGCTGTGAATAATACAGCTCATGCACAGGTTTGGATGTATGTTTTGTAAATTCAAAGTATTCACTGAATACTACCAACATATATACACTCATATACATAGTGCCAGAAGATTCAAGAGGTGATGGCTTATTTCTGGTCATCCTTTGGAAGAGGTCTTCTGAAGAGCAGAATATGCGGTTCTGCCAAAAAAAAAAAAAAAAAATTAAATAGTGCCAGTTTGTCCAAGTCTCGACTAAAAGGACTTCTTTAATTTCAAACAATAGTTGAAGCTTACTTTTACATAAATAGATTAGGAAGCCCAAATATGGCCCCACATGTAATATTAATATGCAGTTCCCTTACAACAGTCAAGTTGCCTAATGCTGGCAGTATCATTAACTTAAGATCCTTACAGGAGGGAAGCATTGGGAAAATATTGTGTCTTTTATAATGTCTCTTTACATTGGGCTAATTGATAAACTCTGTTATTGTAACTTAGACCAAAAAACTGCTGATACTGTCTGTCAGGTCCATATCAAACATCTACAAAATCCGCTTTAGTTTATACAGCTATTTTACGTTATTATTGATCTTCTTAATTCTAACTGCCTCCAGGAAAGTCTAAAGTATTGAAGGTACCTAAATGAGGAAAAACACTGGAAGGCTATGCTAATTTCTTCACCTGGTTCTTGGGAAACTTGGAACTTCATGCTGCTGCAATTTACTTTTTTACCTGTTGCATTTTAGTCGGGCTTGTCAATGGTAAGTTACCTGGAATGGCTGTTCTCACAATATCAGCATCCTTGTTAGTAGAGTTTTAGGACTTCAAACCCCATTAACTGAAATACTGATCTTTCAGTATGCTCTACAGCTAGAGTTGAAACTATACTGTAGAATTTTCAGAGCATTAATACAGGACCTCATCTACATGAGCATCTATTCAGTTGTTGTACAAAAAGGTGTGTCAGCTTTATGATTTAAAGATATGCTGCTACATTAACTTCAGTCACTGCATACTCATTTTACTTAAGAACTCACAAGAAGCCTGTTTCTGTGGGCAGAGGTAGGAACACTTTCCTGTCTAGTATTTTTTTTGTCTACAGATAAACCATACACACCTAGGACAAGGCTAGCACTCTGCAAGTTTAGGAGCCAGATGTGAAGGTTGAAAGTAAAGGTTACGTTGCCTTTGTTGACAAAGGACTAAAATAGCAAGAAGAGTCTAAACACTCAGTGAATTCCAAATGGATTCCACAGTAGAAGTTATGCATCACATACTTCAGCTGAGCACCAGGTGGTTGATATTTGACTCGTTTGTCTAATTCTGTTCAGATGTGCTCACCTGGCTCATGGATCATATAGTGGACCCAGCCAAGACTCTGCTGAACACCAAGTCGTCTCCACTCTTCTTCAGACATCAGATGAGATTTTGGCACTTGTTTTGAAAGTTCTTGCGGCAGCATCACATGTCTGTAGAGGTTTAAACACACACACAACACACTGCACACTAGAAAACTGGAACAGGTCTGCACTGAGAAACAGTAAGCAGGTTATGAATACTAACTTTCCCCATAAAGAAGAGTACTGACTCTTAGCATGAACTTGATTATGAAGCCCGTCCCAGAATCCAGTTTAAAATCACTTACGACTTTTAAACGTTACATCTGTAAAGTAATTGCATGCTGGAAGCCAAACTGCCTTCTAGAAAAGATTAAGACTCCTTCAGACTCCAGTGACGCTACACTTTGAGAAGCATGCGCTCCTGGCAACAGGCTGCCATATCAGCTACTTAAAAATAAGAACTTTGGACTTCTAAAATATTCGTAATACAGCTTCAAAGTAAGCCCAGAAAGCGTTAAATTTCAACAGCCCCCCGCCGACAGTGGCCGGCGCTGCCCCATCCCAGGCTGTGCCACAACCCCCTCTCTCACCCGGTGGCCGGGGCTTGTGTTGGCCGCTCGCCGAGCGATCGGGACCAGGCAAGAACAGCATTGGGTTTCCCACCCTCTTCTTCCAGTCGGTCCAAAGCCACGCGGAAACCCCCTATGGAGAGGCTCCGCACAGCTCCTCTCCGCTGGCTTTGCGCCCTCCCTGGATCCATTCCCCCAGCGGAACCTCCTCATTCCCTGAGGGCAGCCTGTACACCTCGGCAGAGGCGCCTACTCGAGCCTCCGTCCTACAGACCGCATCTTCCCAATCCCTCCAACTGGCCCTCCCGCATTCTCCCGCAGCCTCTTACCGGTACTCGTACTGCTCGTCAAAGTACTTATCGGAGTAATAGATTTGCTTGTGGGCCATAGCGAGAAGCAGCACAGGTGGGGCAGCACAAGCTGGAGCAGCAGAACGGGCAGCAGACTCACTGGCTTTTCCCCTCACGGACACCTCGCGCCCTAACCGCCCGCTTCCGCGCCCCGTAACGTTTGAATCCAGCGGCTCGGCTCCCATTGGCTCTCGCGGTGGCGTGCTGCGCCCCCGCGCCCCGCCCGAGCCCGCCGCCGCGTGACCCGTGCGTTCGCCGCTCCCAACCAATCCCTGGCAGCCGCGGCGGGCGGGGGAGCGTTACGTAACGGGCGGTGGCGGTCCGGCGGCGCGGGCACGAAGGGGGGAGGCGGGGCTGGCGGGGGACGAGG
>VZTX01028091.1:0-22543 GCA_013400915.1 Pardalotus punctatus
CGGAGGGGACAAGGATGCTCGGAGGGGACGAGGATGCTCGGGGGCTGGTGGGCTGCACGGCCGTTCCCGGGGCCCCCCGGTCCTGCCCGATGCCCCCGGTGCCGCCCGCCCCCGGCTGCTGTGACTGTGTGTATCCCTAGGAGTCCATGTTCACCTACAGCATCCCTCGGGAAACTCCCACCCTTGTCCTCCAGGGGAAAGGGGGAAATTCCTACCCGTGCCAGGGAAAAGGAGCTGGCGCCCCCCGGCACGCACAGCCCGGCGCTGGGTGGGTGCTGGTGGGCGCTCCCCAGCACGGGCGGGGTGGCTGGATTGGGACAAGCTGGCTCCTTCCCACCGACCCGTGGGTCCCGTGAGCCTCAGCAGGTCCCCGTGGGGATGGGGACGGAGCTGGGTGCTCTGTGGGTTCTTTATTCCCCTCGCCCGGAGCCGGGGTGTCCGCAATGAGAAAGGAAAATGCTCAGGAGCATCAAAGGGTTCCCACGAGCCCCCGCCCGGCGCAGGGGTCACATGAAGCACCGGGAGCGTCAGGGGACATAAAGGGGCTTTGTAGGGCTGGGAGCCGCGGTGGGGGCAGCCGGTGCCACAGACGCCCCCCGACGCCCACAGAGCTGCCCCGGGCGGGGACGATCCCATCTCCTGCTGGGTCCATCCGATGTGGCCTTCCCTGTCATCCAATGCGAGCTCTGGGATAAACATGGCCCGAGCAGAGCGCCGACATCCCAAGTGCTCCGCAGCCCAAGCCTACGCTGGGCTCGGCGCCTCTCACGTGCCCCGAGGGGGAGGAAGGAGGGATGAAGGTGCTTTCAGGGCGGACAAAAATCCTTTGGAAAGCTCTGGGTTGCTGGAGGTGGAATGTAGGGGAGAAACGCCGAGAGCAGATGCTCCCCCATGACATTGTGAGGGTTTGGAGCAGTGGAATATGTGAGCGATAAATAAGTTATTTCAGTTTCTCATCTGCCCGACAGGCCCCTTGACAGCCTCTCCTGCTCCCAGCTGCTCCAAAGGCTTTGACAACTCCACGGAGGAGCAGTCAGAGGGGCAGGACCAAGAGCTGTAACTGGGACACTTGGGCTGCCGCTCCAGGGGGAGCCTGGGATGAAAGAAACAAACCCTTCCTGTCGCACAGGAAAGGCAGGAGCTGACTCAGGCGTCTGGGAATGAGCAGGACAGAAACAGGAGTTTGAGCGCACAATGGCCTCAGCTCAGCCTTTGCCATCAGCCTTTGCTTTGTGCTGCTCTGGGCTTCGCTCATATCATTGCCTGAACTCAAACAGAATGAAATTTTCATCACTGAGAGCACAGAGGGTATTTTGATCCATTTGGGATCTTCTTCCCTGGTTTACCAAGAGGCACATCCCAAATATGCCTTTTCCATCGCTGGTTTAGGTTTCAACAGCACAGAAAACAATGAGTGCCACAGGAGTTTGGCTCCAGGGCAAAACAGGGTTTGCTCCTGTCTCAGCTTTCCTTGTCCTCACACCAGGAATCCCCACAGACCAGCAGGTGCTGATGTGCTGAGCCTGCTGCAAGCCTGCTGCCCTGGCTCTGGCTCCACTGGTTTGGGGGGTTTGGGGTTCCTTCCCCAAGTGCCAGCCATGGTGAGAGCCAGGGAAGTTCTGCATTCACAGAGGGATCCAGAAGCAGTGTTTTTAGGGGTCTGTCTCGCTGGGATTTTGCACTGGTGCAGCTGAGGTTCAGCCAAGCTGCCCCAGCCCTGGGATTGTGTGTGTCTGATGGAGACCAGCAGGATTTGCTGCTTCCTGTGAAACAGTTGCATTCCCCTGCAAGGCAGTGTCCCCTCAGCCCCAGCTCTCCTTCGATGCAAGGACCTGCCTGTGGGGAACCCCAGAGCAAGGAATCCCAGCTTGGGAGGAAGGACAGAGAGGATGTGGAGACTCAGGGAAGGCTGGGCTGGTCCTTTCAGGGCCAGTGGGAAAGGGAAGGTTTGGAAGTAGAGGGGGCTTAGCAATGGATTTCAGAGTCATCTTCCCCTCCCCTTCCCCCACTTTGTTCCAGAAATAAATTAAAAGCTCTCCCTCCAGGAAATTAAAAATAATTTAAGAAGGCTAAGCACAGGACTTGATGCACTGGAATTTTGGAGCTGGGAATCCTGGGCTTGGAAGGGACAAGGGTGCAGGGGTGACCTGCTGGAGCATCTCCGGAAGGCACTGGCACCAGATTACTCCACCAGGGCCATTCCTTGGGGCCCCAGATGCTGTGCCCTTCCCTGGCCTCAGGGCCTGTCCTGGCTGGGGGAGCCCCCTTGCACCCAGGAGACTTCCATGGCCTCTGTGACCTTGCACCAGCAGAGACCTGGCACTGTCACAGGGACACACCAGAGATGGGAGGCTGGCACTGGCCATGGTGGAAATCATCCTTCAATCCCAGGGCCCAGCTCCCCATTCCCTGCTCTCATCCCGCTCAGGGAAGCCGCCGTCTGCTTCTCATCTGCCGCGCATCCCGCTAACGGCTGCAACGAGCCACGGGCTTTGAATCAAATTGGTCCCAGAAGGAGCCCTGGCACTTGGCCCCGTGCCTGCATGACATCAGCCCCGTGTCACGGCCACGGCCGGTCCCAACCTCTCTGCCGGGAAGGAGGCACCGGAGCTCAAAGCCGCCCGGCACAGGATGGGTCAGGGATCCGCAGCCTCACCTGGAGCTGGGGGTGCAGGAGCAGGCGAGTGCTGGTGCTGCTGCTCCTCAAATTCTGCCTGCAGCCCCCACGCCCTCTGCACAGGACCACCCTGAGAATCCCACCGTGTCCCTGAGAGCATTTTCCAAATCTCCTGGAGCTCTGGCAGCCTTGGGGCCGTGATCATTCTCTGGGGAACCTGTTCAGTGCCCGACCATCCTCTGGGGAACAACCTTTTCCTGATGTCCAACCTAATCATCCCAGTGACACTCAGATAGGCTCAATCTGGTGTCTTCAAGCTTGAGAACTCTGGCACCAGCCCACCAGCCCACACAGGTCCCCCAGGAGCCACCATCCCACTCGTGGGCTCATCCTGGTATCCCAGTGCTGACATGGGCAGCTTGTCCCGAAAGAGTTAAGGGCGAAACATTGCAAATAAAAAAAGAAAAATTACAAAAGAAAAAAGTGCCCTGAACCACATGCGACCTAACCTCCCCAGCGGCTCATCTGAGTTTAATAATGGAGGAGGGAAATCTCCCAAAAAGCTCTCAGAGAAATTAAAGTAAACAGTGTGCTGACCTCCAGCCCGCGCTGCCCTGCCGCTGACTCGCCGGCCACAGCGCTCTGCGTTCCCTGGCATTCCCTGTAATTGTAAACACATTCGGGTAAATACAAGGGGAGGGGAGTGAGGGGGTCCTGGGGAAGCAGCTCTCCCCACAGTGAGCTGAAACTGGGGCTGAGCATCGAGTCAAAGCCACGGGTGATGTCCCTGGGCAATGTAGTCATGGATGTCTCTGGCTGTGAGGGGCTTCACATGGCTGAGGATTGAGGTCTGATGTTGCTGGTGGGACCAAAAGCCACTGGGACCCCTACACTGCCCCGTGATTGCAGGGCTGGGGCTGGAAAACCTCATGTTGGGAGCGGTGGCAGGTCCAGCAGATGGAGGGAGGAAGAGAAGGAGGAGGATGCTATTAACAGGTTTGTCCTCTTGGCCTCACAAAATTTAAAAACAACGCTCTTATTTTCATAGATCCTGGTCATTTTTTTAGGCTGAGGAAAAGAAAAGCAACCCCAGGCTGTACAAGTGCTGGCGTTCCTCTCTGGAGAGGGGCCGGAAAAGCCTCTGGCCTGGAGGGAGGAAGCATCACTGCCAGCCCAGCCCCGTCCCTGGCCTTTCTCCTTCCTCATCCTGGTCCCCAGCCCCAGCCCTCTCCCGCTCTCACGTGCAGCATCCCTTGGTCTGCATTTCCCACAGGGTTTTCTGGGGAAAACAACACTCGAAGGCTGGGGAAGAAGCAGATGGGGCTGGATCCAGGTGACCCCATTCCCCCTTCTGGTCCCGCTACATGATGTCTACCTGTAACCCAAATTCAGTTCAAATCAGAATCAAAAGCAGTGGCAGATGCGCTGTGTTTGGTAAAAAATGCCAGGAATCTGCAGCCAGATTGGATTTCAGAGAGGCTGGGAGTCCCAGGGAGGCCAGATCGTTTGCACCAGACCAGAGGTCAGAGCCTGCACACTGCAACAGCTCCCAGCCCCAAGGATCAGCCTTTGGGGGGCACCAGGAGAAGGAAGAGAAGGAGGAAGGGGCTGCAGGAGCAGATAACCCAGTGGAGGTGTGACCCTCCCGCCGGACGGATGAGCCATGGGTGATGGGGACCCTGGGACGTGCAGCTCTGTCACCCAGCGGGGGCAGATACTCCTTTGCCAAACCACTCATGCTGGGGAGGAAGCCTCCTTAGTCTTTGCTTTCCTAAAAACTCCCCAAAAAAGGATTTCTCTTGGCCAAGGGAGCAGGGTTCTGCCAAGGGAGGGGGCTGGCTCCCGTAGACGTTTCCTCTGCGGTTTATCCGCTGCTGAGCCACAAAAGGGGAATATTGCTGCTGACTCCACCCCTCCCATCAGACCAGGACCCAAAATCACCATTTCCTCTTGGCCTGTGAATCACTAATAAACTCCAGACAGAAAGGTCTGATTAGGAAATCGTTTGGGAAATGGAAGGGATGGGGGAGGGATGGGCGCTGGCCACAGCCGGTGCCTCTGGGTGGCTTTGCCCCTCCATGTCACCTCCCAGCGCTGCAGGCGAGTCCCTGCCTTGGGGTCCTCAAACCTGCTCCAGCCACGGTCCCATCCCAGTCTGGCTGCAGGCAGAACTCTCCAGTGGATGGATCTATCTCTCTGTAAGGATCTGAGGATGAAAATCTCTGTACATTGAAGTATATGTTTTTTATTTGGTCGCTGTCCCTTGGCTGTTTCAGGGCCGCGGCACTCGGGGAACATTCCCGTTGTTTGGTACCGGCGGCTGGGGGCTCACCACCCTCTGGGCACGGCATCCTCACTAGAGTGTCCCTGGAAGGGCTGGTGTCATTAACTGGGAAGGGGATGTGTGACATGTCCTGCAGCCCAGACCCCTCGGCAGTGACAGGACTGTCCCCTCCCTCCGTGCCGACGGAACGGTGATGGCCACGCGGCTCCCAGCACCCCCCAATTGCTGCACGCTTGTCCAGACACAGAAAGGCTCCACATTTGGACCTCATAACGCAGAAAAACATCAGGATTTTGAAATTTCAGCCTTGGACCCAAATCTGATACATTCCAGAAATGCTTTAATTTATCCCTTTGTCACAACATTCAATAAAAGGTTTCATTTCAGCTGCGCCGCTTTGATTAATAACTGTAACAGATTCTAACCTGAAGGAATTCTCTGATATTGCATCCATGGAAATTAAATGTTTGATTGCACATAGTCAGGATTTTCTAATGTGGAAACATCTCCACTAGAGAACTTTGAACAAGCTCTAATCAAGAAACAACTTTGAGTTATTTTTCCTTCACCTATAACAAGTCAAAACATCTGTTAAAAATTCAATCAGAGCAAAACTGGCTAAAAAAAATTAAAAGTTGGGGTGTATAATGAAATGTACAGCTGTCCAGGTTGAAGCCAGGTGGGACAGCCAGACGTGTTCTCAACACCGGTGCCCACCTGGCCAGCACAGGCTGTGAGGAGTGGGGTCCCATGAGGGGGTCCCACAGCCCATCCCCTCCTGCCCTGGCACCATCCAGGTGTCACTGTGCTTGTCCCTGTGTCCCTGTGAGCTCCATGGCCCCACTGGCACCTGCCATGGCATCGTGGGGACAGTGGTGGTGCCCACTGAGACAGCAGGAGCCCCTGGATCCCCCCAGCAGAGAAATGGAGGACAAGGTGCCTTCTGGTTTGACAAGGACATTTTCCACATGCTTGAAATCCTCCATGCTATAATAAAAATGGAAATACTGGGATTTCCATTGTCTGCGTTCATTTTCCTGCCTCTTTCTTCCATTTCCATGACATAGTGAGCGGTTTATATCTCCCTAAACCATTGGCAAAGGCAGACAGATGGGAAGGAAGAGGAAAAACCAAAATCCTATATGAATTTGGGAGCAGGAGCACTTTTCCATCAGGATCGTGGCTGGCAACTGCTGCTTTTCGGTGCTGATCTCGGCTGTGCCATGGCACAGGTGCCCCCATGCCAGACAGGGAGTGGTGGCACGCTTTTGAGGTCAGAAAGCAGAGTTTTCAGCAATTAGAGCAGCATGCCAAGATAAACCCCCGCTTCCTGGCGGATCCGTTCCCATCAGCCATCGTCCCAGCAAGACGGACCCCAGCGAGGGGCTCTGCTGGCGGGAACAGCCCAGCAAATTCTCTCTGCATGGGTGAAATTCCCTCCGCTACCGAGGTTATTATCTCCCAACAGGAACCAACAATATCCTTTCATTTAGGCACTAATTCGAACAATGTGCGCCGGCCGGGGGAGGAAGGGCGCTCGCTGCTCCAGAGCCTTTGAAAAATCCAGGCAGGAGCCAAACCAGAGGGAAAACAAAACCCTGGGATGATGCGAATGGCTTGGCAAGGCAGGGCCAGGAGCAGAGCCGGTGCCGGTGCCACAGGCTCCAGCCGTGATGCTGGAAATACGGTGCTCCTGGCACAGGGACACGCAGGGCACCAGGCACCCTTCTACCACCTCCTATCCAGGGAATGTCATCCTTCAGGCCATGCTGGAGCCAGGAACCCCTTCCATGGGGGTTTGCCCACTGGGAAAGTCACCTCCTTCACTCAACCAGCCTGTCCAGCCTCGTAATTACAGTTCCCATTGGGCAGGAGGGTGCAGTAAAAGACTTCTAAACTTCTTGTATCACAAAGCAGCATGAGGTGCCAGGAAAAGCTGGAGTGTGTAACTGAGAACTGTAAAACCATCCTAATTTCAATTTTTCAGGAGTGAACAGGACAAACACAGCAGGTGAAGGGCTCACCCACCATTTGGAGGTCTTCCACCACCACTTCAGCATCTGGGGGTGGTGGCTGTGTCCCATGGGCTGCACCCACCTTGTTTCCTATGGTTTGTGACAGGACCAGCGTGACTTGGAATTGTTCTTCAGCTGGGATCTCTGCTGGCACATGTCTGGCAGAAGCATCCCCATCCTCATTCTCATCCTCATCCCCATCCCCAGTCGCATCCTACTCCATCCCATTCTCATCTCCATCTCCAGCCTCAGTCCGGACCCCATCACCATCTCCATCCCTATCTGAGTGCCTGCTGGGATGCAGCCTCCCAGTTCCTCTGGCTGTCCCAGTGCTAATCCCTCCTGGGCACACCTCAGGGGGGTTTCCAGGGGAATATGGGGGGATTCTCCCATATTTACTCTTTGAGTGCCACTCTTAAGAATATTCACTCCCGTGTGGGGAGGACAGGCACGTTCCCTGACAGGAATATCAGTTGAAACATCATCTAATTGATTACATGGAAATTGCTGCTGGTGGAAAGGGAAGCCCTTGCCTTGCTCTCAGTGAATTAATTTTGCTTTTGCCATTCTTGACTGTGCTCAATTAATCTTGTTAAAGTGATAAAATTTTAGCTCACACTTCACTCATGGGGTACCAGGAAGGCTCCTGGAGCCAGGAGGTTGGTTAATCACAGAATAGAATCACAAAATATCCTGAGTTGGAAGGGACCCACAAGGATCCTCGAGTCCAACTGCTGACCCCGCACAGACACCCCAACAATCCCCCCCCGTGCCTGGGAGCCTTGTCCAAACACCCCTGGAGCTCTGGCAGCCTTGGGGCCGTGCCCATTCCCTGGGGAGCCTGTTCAGTGCCCCAGCACCCTCTGGGGGAAAGAACCTCTTCCTGCTATCCAACCTAACTCTTCCAGCGATGACGGGATGAGCTCAACAAGGTGCTTTTGTGGCCGCGAGCACTCTGGCACCAGCCCATCTGCGATACAAGTCAGCCAGGAGCCACCGACCCACCAGGCTCATCCCAGGCCTCTGGTGCTGAGCGGGACCCCAGGGTGCCATCCCTGCCGGGGGAACCGGGGCCACCGGGATGCAGGATGCTGGTTCCGGAGCCGGGGCTGTCCCCGGCTCTGCGCCCAGACAAAGAGCGTCGGCTCCCGCGGCCCCCGGCAGCTGGCGCGGGGGACGTAATCCCACAAAAGTCCTGCTCCGGGGGGCTCAGCGGGAGAGGTGAGGGACACGCCGAGCCCCCGCCGCTGCTGCCCCACTATTGACTGCCTAAACAGTTCTTTGGTGATTACAATGTAAATATAGCTTTTCATGGAGTAAAGGCCTTTCATGGGATCCACACACACTTAACCACTTAACCCCGGCGACAAAAAGAGCAGTGAATGAGCTGTTTAGAGGCTGCTCGTGCAGAAAAGCGGGGCCTGAATAGGATTTGGGGATCTCTGTGTATCAATTGCTATGCTCTGGGGGCCCTCAATGGGGCTTCAGCGTTCGAGCATGTGCCAAAGGGCTCCGTGGGTACGGATGGGGTGTCAAAAAAAAAAAAAAGGAGAAGAAAAAAAGCAGCTGCTTCTCTTTAATAAAACAATGATTTATTCATAGCAACTTGGGGAACGGGCAGGGGGACACGGGGACGTGCCGAAGTGATGCTCATCCTGCTCCACGCTCCGGAGAGGCTCAGGGGATGAGCGTGCCCGTGGAGCGGGAGGCACGGAAACCCCCGGAGCAGCCCCTGGTGACCATGGAGCAGCCGAGGTGGCACAACCACGTCCCACTGCAGCCCCAGCCAGGTGATAAGGGTGTCCTCGTGGCTCCACTTCTTCACCCCAGGCACTTTTGGGGGCTACACGAGCTGGGGGTTTGGGGACATCCCTCTGCTCTTCCTCTGCCACAAGGACACCTTGTAGTTGGTGTCACCCGCAGCCCAGGCACAGCAGTGGGGCCATGCAGGGGCTGACACGAGGCTCAGCCTGAGAGCCCCGCCATGCCCAGGATGGAACATTTTGGGCTGGGAGCAGGGAATAGGGACCAGGGCAAAAGTCAGGGGGTGCAGACACCCTTGCATAGCCACTTGGCATCACCACTCTGCTGCAGGAAAGTAGCATCTCAGGGACACCACTGGGTCCCGTCGCCTCCTTGCCGGGTCACAAATGGGATCACACCAGAGTCCTGAGAGGCTGATGAGGCACAGACTGAGTCTGGTCACGGCCCTATTTTTAGGCCTGTGCAGATGGAGGGATGAAAGCAGAGGGGGAGGCAGGGCAGGAATGGGAAAGAAAGACAAACAAACGCCAAGCAGATGTTGGGAGCAGGGCTCTTCCCCTTGCAGGATGTGTGCGTGGCTCCCGGCAACACCGGCTCAGCCAGCCCCGACCCCAGAGCTGGGGGACCATGGGGGGACTGGGGCAGAGCGAGGAGCAGTGTCCCCCTCTGGTTGTACCCCATCACTGGGGATCACATCAGTCACCCAGGGCAGTGGGACACCATCAGCACTATGCCCTCAATAGCAGCCCTGGTGAAATTTGTGTGAGGATTTTGCAGTCAGGTCCTGCACTTTGAATTAAAAACACCCTGTGGCCACCGTGGCACAGCTCTCAGGATGGAGCTGCGGCTTTAGGGATTGGATCCATTGCCTGGCTCACCTGGCAGCCCACCAGCACCAGCCTCACCAGACTGGGGTCATCACCAGCACCACGATGGGGTTTGGTTGGCATCTCCAGTTTCCATTGAAGCTGTTGACTCCAGCAGTGTTGCTCACAGAATTTTAGCAGGAGCCACGGGCAAGAATCGAGCAGTGGGACAAATCCCAACCCTCCAGACTTGAGTCACGTGCTGGCTGAGGGGTACCAAACCCAGCTCCTCCAGCCCTGCCTTCACCCCTGCAGACGTTTACGGGTCTTTGCCAACTGTGCTGATCCCATCTAATCTTCCCTTCCTTTTCTTTCCCCTTTGCAGCTTAGGGGATGGATGCAGTGACCGTGGTGGGTCAGGCCAGAGGCTGCCTGCAGTCACACCTTGGGAACTGTTGTCATTCTTTGGGGCTCATGTCATCCCAGCTCTGAAGATCACACACCCTCAGCAAATCCATAGGTGGAACAAAGGCCACCAAAACCAGCCCAGTGCTGCCTGTGAGCTCATCCCAGATGCTTCACTCAGAGCATTGCACCGTGAGTGTCGCCCTCACATCACGTGAAATCAGGACCACACGGCGGGTTTACTGCCTGTTGATTTAATTGTCTTCTTACAGCAGTGGCTGGATGGGTTGGCGTTGCCTTTGGTTGGAATGCCTGCTCTGGTGGAGCTGGGATGTGCATCCTGCGGGAAATGCTGGCTGTGGTCACCACGGCTCTGCCAGGAAGCTGGGATGGGAAATGTCCTGGATGCCAAAACCTTGCTGTGGCTCCTTGACTGAGAGTTTGCTGAGAGTGGCTCATTGAGGCACCTTGAGGCACCCCAACCCTTCCAGCCAGCGGGCTCGGGGTTCCCCCATGAGCCACAGCAATGTCCCATTCTACCACAGTTCCAGCCTGGAGCTGGGCCTGGGAAAGAACCAGACCAAGTAGCAGCTCCTGGACTTCACATTCCCAGGCATGATTAGGCACTCTGCCCCATCCAGGCTCACTGAGGAGCTGGAGGGAGGAACTTTTCTCTAATCTGGTGGTTATTTGGGAAAGGTTGAGGGTTTCAAAGTCCTCCTTCAGGCCTCATGTAAAGTTGGAATGTAGCAATGTCACCTCTGGATCCTGAGCAGCTGGGAAGGCAGCATTAGAGCCTTGGTGGTTAATTATTCTTCCTGCACAGAAATGAGTGTCCGTGAAGTGGCAGTTGGGAATTGGGCAGTGCAGGAAGATGCTGTAGGGCTGGCCTGTGTCCCCCTCCAGCTGGGACCTCGGGGCTGAGCCCAGCTGGGCACAGTGGCCACAACCAGCCATGCTGGGATGCAGCAGGTCCCCCATCTCTGTGCAGCATCCCCCTAGCAGAGGTGAGGGCTGGGATACCTCTTTTGGGGTGCCTTTTGGGGTGCGAGGCCACATGTGAAATGTGCCCCTCAGATACTGGTACCCCATGGCCACACGCACAAACACCATCAAATACTGAAAATCAATGGGCCACTGCAAGGGAAGCAGTACAGAGCGTGTTGCATGAAAAGAGCCCTGAGGAGCAGAGAAAAATATTAGCTAAAAATAAAATTAATCTCTTGCAAAGCTGTAAGATTTGATGATCCCCCTCCCCCCCCCACACACCCTGCAATCTTTTATGTTGTTTTCTTTAATTACAGCTGGTTTAGATCTCTGCTGCCTGGAGAAGCAGTGCTGGAGTCAGCCCTAAATTGGGCTCCTGGATGATACAAGAGAAAATAACAACCCCCAAGGACTGAACATCTGTCTGCACAGAGCCTGTGCAGTGCTGGAATTAATATTCATAACTAATAGTTCATACAGAATGAAACTTTTGCTTTACAGGTCACCCACTCAACCCCATAGGTCTCACAGCCCTGTTTTCTGTGCCAGGAGCTTGGCCGGACTCTGCAGAGCCAGCAGCGCTCCTGGCTGCCAGGGTCCTGCCCTGGGGCCCAGAAAAGTCAGCGAGGTGGGGCTACTCCAGGCTCAGATCTTGGGAATACAGCAGCAATCAGGGTGTCCAACTCATTAATTACATAGGCCTCTGCATCTCTTTACTACATTCCTTTTGTATTTCTCTATTTCTTGAATGATCTGCTCCATTTCAGCCATCCTTGCTGCTCTCCAGCTCGTTTTTCCTTTCCCAACAAGAAGAAACAGACGCCAAAACCATCACCTGCTCTGCTCCCAAACCCAACTAAAACATTTATTTAGGCCCAAAAACCTGCCCCATCCATCCCTGGGGAAGGGATGTGCCAGTCAGTGAGTGGGGTGAAAGCCAGGGAGTGTAAATAATTGTGACATGGCTGCTCTGGAACACACCCCCGTGGGTGCCTGGGGGTCTTCTTGTCCTTTAACCCTCATAATGGGTCTGGGACAACTGATTAGAGGCCCAGGACAGATGAGGTGCAGAGCTCACATGGTCAATGCCCACCAAACCTGCCCCACACTGCCTTTCATGTGTCCACTCCAACGTAATTTTTCACATGTTGGAAATACAGATGATTTTAGCCTGGGTCCATCTGGTTTCCCAAATAACCTGTCTATTTGATAAATAACATAAATTAAATTAGACAAGACAAACAAATAGTTTTTTTTCTCTCCCCCTTTCAGTCTCTTGGCAAAAAAGGGAAAGAAAACATAATTCAGTGAGTGCCTTGAGCCCCGAGGAGCCACGCGGCGGCGGGAGCTGGGATTATAAACGTGTCTGCAATGTCAACCTTTACCACGCACCCAGGGCCGCTCCTCCCTCTGCTTTTCAGTCCTTTTAAAAAATTTCTGCATCATTATTTGGGTTCCCAAAAGCTCATTGTCTCTGCAAACTCAGCAGGTAACTTTGTGTGTGAGCAGCACTGCTCTCATTGAGGCTCCCATGATGCAGCCAAGGATCGGGAGCTGGGATCCCATAGGCTTTATTCCTCCTGTTCCGTGTGGGAAAGGGAAACTGAGGCACAGAGAGATGTCATTATTAGAGCTGCCCAACTCAGACCAAACTCCCAGGCTGCAGCTACTTCTGCACCAAAGTCAAACCAAACCTCACTGATCACAACTCTCAGCTGTAACTGCTCCAAGTCATCCCAAGGCTCAGTTAGAGGGGAAAAGCAGGGAGGGAAGTGGAAGCAGCTCTTCCTGCACCCCAGGATAGCCCTGCAGACACCATTTCACACAACCACCGAGGATGGAAAAGACTTCCACAATCATTGAGTCCAGCCTCTGACCGGCTTGTGCTCAGACTGAGCTGCAGCAATGCCTGGGGCTGGTTGTAGGACCCTCATTCCCACCCCTCACCCCTCTCTGCCCTGAGTCACTCCTTCCTTCCCAGCCCACTCTTGGCACTTCCAGCAACAAGGGGTGGATTTCTCTCCCCGTTAGCACAGCAGCCTCATGTCAGTGCCAGGAGGGGGGAGCTGAATCAATACCTGAAAATGAGAAGGCAAAGCTGAGTTAATGTGCCAGACAGGAGCAGGGGGACAGCTCTGGAAAAACCAGAGCCAGGAGATGGATGGGAGCAGGGCAGGGCAAGGCTGGGAGCACATGTGAGGGTCAGGCCCAAGTCCCCAGTGCTGGGGATGGTCTGGCTCAGGGAGCAGCAGCAGCATCTCAGCATGAGGCTCAACGCTCCTGTTGAGATTCCAGCTCCCAACAAACACCCTGGCCTCCTACCACTGCTCCCACTCCCTGGCATGGAATATGCTCCCAGGCAAGGAATTTTCAGGGTGCAATGCAGAGCTTCCAGCAGCTCATAAACCCTGAACTACTGCAAAGGTGCTGTGGGGGAAATGCAGCCAGAAACCTTCCCATTCCATGTATTTCAATTTATAAGTTTTTCAGGCTCAACACTATTTTTCTACCCTTGGCTCCGGACCAAGGGAAATGTATTTTAAAGGGAAAATTCTACAGGGAAAGCAAAATAAAAGCCATAATTATGGCTAGTAGCATGTGCTGAGGAGAAGCCAGGAACCCACCAGGACTCAGCCAACCCTCTAAAGGTGCTCTTCAAGCTACCACTTTCTAATGCAAAAATGTAGCAATTATAGCTCTCTATAAATTTAATCCTTTGCAATGCCAGAGCATGGAAAACTGCAAGAATTTCCCCTGGAGTCAAGACACAGTTTAAGCTTTAATGATTTTGCCTTGCCCCTGTGCCAGAGGAAGCACGTGCTCTTGCTGCGCTCTAGTGGCAGAGTGGAAGCAAAATTCAGGAAAAATGCCCCAGGTCTGGAGTTTGGAATGTTTTTACCCAATAAATCAGTACAACTTTCATATCAGTGAAACACTTATAAAGAATTAAGTGGGTGTTCGGAAATCTTTTCGTTACATGATCCTTCAAGAAAGGTCTGATAATGAAGGAGGAAAGGTCATTCCTCTTCCCTAAACCTCCCATCCCAAATCCAGGTACACTAATTATTAGAATGGCTGCAATGAACTGAAATAGACTTCTTAAGATACAGATAAAGGAAGTTTTGTCTATGAGCTAAAAAATTCAAAACTATTGAAGCAGGAAAAAAACATTCTTCAGGCCAAGAATTTTACGCAAACCCAAGTGGAAGACTTGAGGAGTTGAAAATTCACACTCCAATAAACATAAGGGGTTGTTTCTGTTGTATTCCAATATTATTGCAGCTGTTCCTAGTGAACGGCTGAGTTGTGGCTACAAAAAAAAAAAAAGGCAGCAATGAAAAAAATAAAAAGACATAGACAGAAATAAAAAATATTAGGAAAAAACCCAAGACGTATACAACTGAGTGAAATCCTATAAATTAATTCCAACTGCCACTAAAATTAATACCATGTTTTATTGTAAAGTTGCACTTCAATTAGTACCATAATTCTTTATAACATACTGTACAATAAAATATTTTACACACAGCACACCAGGCATGTGCTGACGATGTTACAAAATTTACAGCTCAGACACTTCTCCGACAGTGTCAGGTCCTCAAGTATGTGACATCCAGTCCCAGAGATGTTTAGTCTTAGAGCAGGACTTTGTGGCACCATTGTCTGCTCTCCAACACGTTCAACATTGGATCAGAAACGTCAGGAATTCTGGATACTCTGGCTCAAGTTTCTCTCACACTATTTAGAATAGTTGTGAATGACGGTTCCTTATTAATTCCCCCATCCTAGAGCAGCCCTTTCCTTACTGGCTGCTCAGCAATGGATGGTTTCTCTCGGATGAGTGCCACTTCCATGAAAACAACGGAATGGATGATTTAAGATGGCCTGAAGTTGGGCAAACCAAACCAACCCCAGCAACTCCCCCCACCAATGCAAATAAACCCCCCCAAACCTCCTTTTCCTCTCCCACGTTACTCACATTCTTCCCTCTCCACACACACATCCACCTGCAAGTTTAAGGACATGAGCAGTAATAAAAACTTGGAAAGAAACCCTTCTCATATTGCCTCAGAAGAGACTGGGACCCTCCCACAAAGTAAACATTTCAAGGATAAATCAGAGCTTCTTCAAAGGTAAAGCTTAATAAATGCTCAACATTAAAGAAAATAAGATACTGGAGGAAGCCACAGATAAAACTTTGTGCTGCAAGTGTAAACAACAGTGTCCTGCCATGGCCACCACTGCTTCATTCTCTCCCAGAGCTGTAGAAATGCCTCCTTTTTTGTGCTTTCAGCTACCTCAGGCATTTCTGTGTCACACCGGTCATGCCAACGGCATTTCCAGGTGGAACTGATACCTCTGCAGCACCTGTGAGGACAGCCCACAGCAGAGGAAGTTCCCCTAATGCTTGGGAAAGACCAAGTTATTATTTCAGTCCAAAATAGGATTTTGTACTCCCATTTGCCACAGAGGACTGAGAAAAAACAAAGCACAAAACCACTGCCTGGAAATTGTTGGAACTTGGGAGCAAGGTGGCAGCAATTTGTTTCTCTGCTGGTGATTTCTGGCAGATTGGCAAAATAAACTGCAACTGGCAAAGAGGAGACACAATCTTTGGATCCAAACAGGAATATTCAGCTCTCCAAGTACTGGAAAATGCTTCGGCTTTGACTGGATTCTTCTGAGCTTTCTACCCTGGGCCGCTTTGCCACTGATGTTATCACTGCAGAAGGGCCTCTCTTCTTCACCTAAGGGGAATCAAATACATTAGAATACACAGCACATCCAAAAAAAAGTTTAAATTCTGAGTTATGAGAGAAATATTTGGCATGAGAGCACATAGGGAATACTTAAGACAGTAGTGCTCTTAACTGCTTGTCAGAGTTCAGTGCCTGTATATTCAAATGATCTCCACAACTGGCCACCCAAATCTTTACCTGAGGTTTTGATTTCTCCTTTGCCTCTTCGTTCTTCTCTGGGGAAAGTGTATGAAAGACAAAATTCCTTGAATTTCGAGGGGCATTTGGATTAAGATCTGACATTGCTGCCAGTTTCTGAAGAACAGCTTTAGGTCTGTTCAAGAGTGACCCATTTTTTATCTGAAAGGCAAGGAAAAGCTGCATTAAACCACCCACAGGAACAAGACAGGTTTCTTAGTAAGTTACTCTTAAAAAAAAAAAAATCTACTTCCTACTCACACGTTATTACAACACAAACCAGGACAGCCCAGAATTCAGGGACAGCTGACTTGGCTGTGCTGGAAAATGCCATTTTTGAGGACTGTTACCCACCTGGATGTCACTGGCAGGTCGGAAGGCTTCAAACGGGTTCCTGGGTAGCAGATTTGTGTCCTGTGCCACCACTGCCGGGCTGGCTGGCAGAGAAATGGGGGAAAGGTCAGTTTTTGAACTCTTTCTCTTATTTCCTTGTCACATCAATAAAAATCAAGCTCACCTTTCTTCTGCAGGGACTTGGCAGTCACCTTTTTTGCCAGTTTCATGAATTGGCTGTCTCCACCAATTTCTTCCTCTTCCTCCTCCTGCTCTTTATTTTTTTCCTTCTGTAGCAGAGAGAAGACACTTTGTAAAATTGAAAAATTCATATTACAAGTGGACATTTCATTCAGTATTTTAAATAGGGCAATCCTTTTCTTTATGTAAACTATTATTTATTTACTTTCTATTGTAAGAGGCTGCTGCAATTTCTTGGATGTTTTATAATCCTTATTGTATTACTGAACAGCATCACGTTCAGCTGAGAAATCTGACCTAATACTGAAGTTTAACTTGAGAAACAATTTCACATCCAGCAATGATACAGAGACTGAGCAAGCCTTTCTGGCAGCTCACCAGTACCTGCTCACGAAGCCACTGCTCTCGCTCAAATCGCTCCTTTCTCCACTTCACTTCTGTCTCATCAAACTCTTCATTCTCTTCATCATTATCGGAATCTCTCTGAAACAAGTCCATCTGTGAAGCAAAATCTGGGCAACAGAACAAGATAGTTAGCTACCAATTTTGAAAATATAGGCTGGTAAAAAAACAACCAAAAAAACCAAACCCAAAAAACAAACAGACAAGGCAAAAAAAACCCAACCCATCAAAACAAAAAATCTGGAATCACAGAACCCCCCAATTTATTCCTGAATATTTAAGACCACTAAGGACTACTGAGGGCTATTTCTCACACACACACACACACACACACGCTCTGTTTCAAATCTTTCCCCCCCACCCTATAAACTCTGCATCACAGGTCACCTATGTTTTTCCATCTGAACCTCCTGGTCCTGCCCGGGCCGTCGCTGTGCAGGTCCCCATCCAGCAGGTACCGCTCCTGGTACAGGCGTAGCTGGCGCTTGTCGTCGTCCAGCATCGCCTTCCTGCCAGCACAGGAGACAGGGAGAGGTTAGGCCAGGTTATACCCCAGAGCCAGGGCCTCACACACACCAACATCTACTGATACTGTCACTGACATGTGTAATTTCTGTATTTGGTTTCCTAATTCCACGTCATTTGGGAGCTCCTCGTCGATAATCTCTTCTTCATACTCATTCAGGTCTTCACCATCATACTCATCGTCACTTCCCACATCGCTCCCTGACAGCTCTGCCTCATCTTCCATGAAATCCTGCAGTTTTCTGGGAAAGAAAGTTAAAAGAGTTCAGCCTGGGAGCACAACAGCCACCAGATAAATGTTCAGAAAGCAAGATTTATCTTTTGACGTGAAATTAACACATTTCCTAAGGATGTATCATAGATTCTCATGTAATTTTTGGAAAGACCAAGCACTGAGTTCTTGCACATTTACACACACACAGCCTGACATCGTGTACCAGCCCAAGCCATTGGCATCCACCAGGTTCCTTGCCAAAGATGATGGCAGTAACTGTCAACTCTGTTTTACTTGCTAGAACAATAAAGACCTTAAGCCGTGAAGAATGACAGCAATATTCTTGCATCCCTTTTTAGGGTCAGACAAACGTTGCACTGCTTTTATCACGGCTTTTTGATTTCCATCTATAATGAAAATTATAATGGAAATCACCTATAACTCACCAGCAACACAGTTAAACTCAAGCAACATGACAGCACTAAAGTAAAAAAAAAAAAAACAGAGATATATGAAAAACCAGACCATATAAACATCAGCTACTAAAGCTAGAGAGGGAATAATTCTAAACTAAATTTCTAGTGCTATTAATATTCTATTCTCTCTGGTAATTAAGAGTTTTTAAAAAAGTAATTACAGTTTTTTCTTGGAGCCTGGTCTATGTCTCAGCAGTTCTTCCTCTTCATCACTCACTTCTGCTTCTTCAGCAGCACTATCTTCACCTTTTGCATCCTGTCAAAGTTTTCAGAAATAAGGAATTTTAGAGAGTGAATTGCTTTGCAATAACAGACTTGTCTGTTCTTCAATTAACCACACACTTTTAACACAGATCTTTTAAATGATCCAAAGTTTGCTCTGAAAAACGTTTCAGTAGCTTGTTATGGAAGTTGTGGTACTTTGCATTGATGGATATATTAAAAACCTAGGAAGATAAATGGAATTATCCATTTTATCCAGCAGCTGCCTGGCTCCATCAGTTCACACCTCTTCACTTGCAAAGGCCTCGTCGTCTGTTAAAAGCTGAAAACCACCAAGTTCTTCTTGTTCCTCCTCCTCTTCCTCTTCCCTAGAGGAAACATGAATGGGAAAAAGGCATTTTCATTTCAACTCCTGTAAATCAAGGCAAAATTTCAATGCCCACACCAACTGCTCTCAGGTAATCCCGTGAGTGCTTAGATCTACAACGTCCCAGCAGTATTTAGCTATAAATGCCCCAAAGTCCCAGGAGTGTTGATGTTTTAAGATCTCAGGTCTTCACTTGCAGAAACCATGGGACAAGCACTAATTTCCAATTTTTTTTTCCCCCACTTTCAAATTCCTCTTGGATCCCCCTAACGTTCCCACTTGTTAAGCCTCATTATCCTTTTGTCAGGTGGCCATACACTTTTCAATTTAGTCAATAAAAAACTCCAAGTATCCAACTTTACACTTGGCTACGGCAGTTTGGCAACAGCCCAGAGCAGACTCCAAAAGTCCCACTTTTGATCATCTTTTCTCAGTTTAATGAAAGTTCCTCACTGTTTCTTCCACTATCAGTGAAAGACAAAGAATTTCCCTTCACAGTAGCTGTGGGAAACAGTTTATGCTGCCAATTAGAGAGTAATTGCTGAGCAATTTGCAATATTCTTCCCCTCCACCTCCAAAACAAAGCACACTTTTGCTGACAGCAAATTGATGGCAAACAAGAAAACACTTAGAGAGTGAAAGGAGACAGCCACCGAAATAAACTTTTGCGTATTTTAGGAGAGCAATGCTAACCTGTCAGTGGGAAAGGAGCCTGAACAGAGCTCCAAAGCCTCTGCCATTGGATCTTCTATATCACTGTCTTTTTCTGCCTTGGAAGACACTGAAGAAGCCCATATTGGAGAACCTGCTACAGAAAGCAATAAGATGGCAACTTATTTCTGCTCTTGAAGGGTCAGAGAACATCCTAAAAATAACACTGTGCATGCTCTCAACAAAGACAAAATTCTACCCATGGCATCAAGTGCCCAGACCTGAAGCAAAAGACTTCTAAATCAAGTAACCAGCAAAGCTGGAAAGAGAATTCAGGACGTACTCTGAGACACAAATTTTCCGGAACAAAGATTGAGCAGTTCCTCCATGTTCTGCTTTTTGGTGCTGCTGGTGTTTGACACATGCTCAGCTTGGCTGCTGAACTGTCCAGAACACAGGTCCAGTAACTCATCCATGTTGGCATCCATGGCATTCTCATCCATGCTAGCCAGTGGCAGCTGATGCTTTGAGGATTGGTATTTATTCCTGTGGTGTCCGACGTTCAAGAACCTGAAAAAAGGCGGCAATTAGAAAAAGATTGCTTGTCTGCACATTATATTTCTGTTAACAGGCACAAAACACTATCCTTTTACACCTATCACTCACCCATCTGCATCGAGCAGCTGGCTCTGAGTGTCATCTTCCAGTGAAAATTGAAACCTTGACTCCCCAGCCCCTGGAAATAAACTCTTGGGCTCAGGAGAGGCATTATACAGGTCCTGGGAATCTTCTATGGGAAGAGAAGGCTCTGAGGTCTTTCCTGAGCTCTAGTCAAGGGAATACAAAAATATAACAGTTGTTTAGCAAGCCTAAATTCAAATGCAAATGCAATTCAAGGCACTGGAACAGACTTCACAGAGAAACTGTGGCTGCCCCATCCCTGAAAGTGTTCAAGGCCATGCTGGACAGGGCTTGGAGCGAGCCAGGATAGGGGAAGGTGTCCCTGCCATGGCAGATGTTGGGATGAGGTGACCTTTGAGGTCCCTTTCCACCCAAGCCATGCAGTAGTCAAGTAATGTCCATCCTGCTCCAAGAAACCACAGGAGCTCACTGATACCAGATGTTGTATAGCCCATTCTTAAAAACCATATTTATGATGCATATATTTTAGATATAAAAACCAGATTATAGCATATTTTTTTTGATGCTTTAGAATATAAATTTTACAATGTCATCTTCATCCATTACAATGTGGCCACAAACTCCAAGGACAGTTTGCTCTTCTGAAATCTTACTCCTATCAAAGCATGTGTATGTTTTTTTTTCTGATAGATCTGACCATCAGGATAAAATACATTTACTGACTACCCACTGTGTTAATATAAGACAGGACCAGGGCTGAGACTCCCACCTTGGAAGCAGAGCTGATAATGCTTGTTTTGAAGAAACCTGGAGAGGGCGACCTGAACCCTGCTGCTGCAGGTAAGAAGCTCCCTCCCCGTGAGGCCTGTTTGTTACAGGGCTGGTAGGACGGGATCATGGAGCCAATGAACTCAAAGCTGCTGTTGTGGCTGCTCTCCTTCGCCAGTGTTGGTAGAGAAAATGAATCATCATCCTCTGGAAATAAAAAAAAAATAGTGCTTAACATTTTTTTTTCCTGTGTGATCCAGTAAAACCTCAAACCTATTTTGCAACACTGACAACTTGCTAAAAATTCATTTTGTGGTCATGTTGAATTTCTGTCTTCTCAGATGATGCATGTTACACTTTTTTACCCAATTTCATCTTACTGATTTCTGACATATTTCTTCCAGTATTATTTTGAACTTTATTATCCTCTAGTTTTTTCAAGCCCTCCCATTTTTTCATCAATCGAAACTTTTATGATCATACTGTAGACGTATACAGGTGATGAAATAACAGAAATACTGAATACCAATCTCAAATAGAAACCTGTGCCAAGTTAAAAAAAACCAAACAAAAACAACAACAAAAAGCAAACAAACAAAAAAACCCACCAAAAAACAAAACCAAAAAACAAAACAACGCTATCTAGGACAGTAATTCTACTTTACCTAACTTGGTAGGTCCTTTGTCTGCAGTTTCTTCCATTTCCAGTTTCTCATCAGGAAGAGAGTATCTGCAATTCATTAAATAAAAGGTATTTGCTAATAAATTCAGGATGAATTGCAAAAAAACCAAGGTAACATAATAATACTTATAAAAGGCATTTAAACAAAACCATCTACACATGCTGATCAAATTTAAAATCACTCAGTCACCATTTTTAAAGCTTGCCTCATTTACCCCATTTTTGAGGAGCTGTCCTTAAAAAGCATCAATGTAGACTCTGTTGAAGGATTTTTTAGAACAGAATCACAGTGGCCAGATTTCTCCAGCTTTTCTCCATCGACTGATTCTCTGTCAGTTTCTTTATCACCATCTTCAATGTGTTTTTCTTCTGTATCTTCATTATCTTCCTCTGCTTCATCAAGCAGAAATTCTGAATTCTAAAAAACATCCCCAAACACAGCACAGATATGGTGATTATTGCCATGGCAAACCCTACCCCAGGTCAGTTTGGCCTCTTTGGCCTTGCCAGCAATGAGTGAAGGATTTAGAAAAAGAGAAAGGGGTTTGTGTTGGTTTTGCTTAGCCTGGTTTTGGGTAGTGGGGGGCCACAAAGTTGGCTCCTGTGAGAAGCTGCCAGAAGTTTCCACCATGTCCAGCAGAGCCAATCCCTGATGGCTCTGAGGATGATGGACATGCCGCTGGCCAAGCCTGGGCCAATTAGAGATGGTGGTTACGCCTCCGTGATAACAGATTTAAGAAGGAATCAAAAGCAAGTGGCACACAGTTTTTTCCTAACCAGAGAAGAGGAGGAGGTGAGAACATGTGAGGCAAACAACATGGAGACACCAAGGTCAGCAGAGAGGGAGGGGAGGGGAGGAGGTGCCCCAGGCACTGGAGCCAAGATTCGAGATTCCTCTGCAAGTTGTGGTGAAGACCACGGTGGAGCAGCTGTCCCCGTGCAGCCCACGGGCTCCACAGGGGATGCAGAGATCCACCTGCAGCCTGTGGGAAGGTGCTCGTGCTGGAGCGGGTGGATGCCTGGAGGAGGCTGATCCAGCAGAAGACCCAGCTGCCAGAAGGGGCCCTGCTTCCAGGCTGGAGCAGCCTGTCCTTGGAGGACAGCACCCCGTGGACAAGTGACCCACACTGCAGCAGGTCTGGGAGAACTGCTGCTCATGAAATTGAAGCCACACTGGAAAAGTTCACAGAGAACTGTTTCCCATGGGAGGGACCCCACGGCGAAGCAGCAGCAGGACTTCTCTCC
>VZTX01028091.1:23242-33706 GCA_013400915.1 Pardalotus punctatus
CTCTCATCTGCCTAGCTGTGGCAGGGGAGAGTGAGGGAGCAGCTGTCATGGGTGCCTTGCATTCGGCCAGGGTCAAATCATGACAGGGTACCAGAATCTTTGATACACTTATATGAGGTTTTAATAGCATTTAGAGAAAAAGAAAATACTAATAAATTCAAGCTTAGACAATCCAAACCCTGAACATGCCAACTATAGCAATTTTTTAGCTTCTAGGAAGAATTCTTAGCAATTTCCCTAATTTGTATGTACAGAAGTCACATTCCAATGGGGAGGGGAAACAGAACTGATGAGAAGCTGACGAGGTTATGGAAAAATGCTGCATACAGACCTCATGATCACCTTCTTCTTCTTCTTCTTCTTCTTCCTCCTCAGACTCATCTGTCATCTCTTCCTCCTCTTCCTCATCTTCCTCCAGCATCTCCTCATTGTCCAGCTTAAACAGCGCTTGCCGCTTCTGGCGCTCCTCAGTCCTGCGGAGCTTCATGGCCTCCTGGAGCTTGGCCTTCAGGGCCTGGAGCTTCTCACCTGAGCAGGAAAAGATCCAGGGAAGGGTTTGGGTTGAAGAGACCTTGAAGTTTACCCAGTTCCACCACTGCCATGGGCAGGGACACCCTCCACTATCCCAGGTTGCTCCAAGCCCTGTCCAACCTGGCCTTGGACACTTCCAGGGATGGGGCGGCCACAGCTTCTTGGGGAAGCATGAAAAATCCAAGGAACCAGTCACAAAGATTTGACTGAGACTGTCCTACACAGGCCACTGCTATTTATGTGGTCTACCAAGATTTTATTACTGAAACAGGGGTATCCATTAGAGGGAACAAACAGTAATGTCACAGATGAAGATCCCTTCACCTCTATTTTGTAGAGCAGCATTGGGATATGGAGCATGAGAGAGGAAAATAAAGAGAAAAGTGTTTTCCAATTAAATCCTCATCTCTTCTTCTCCCCCACTAACCTGGCTTTGTGTGGACTGTTTCCTCCAGGCTCTCTGCAGCCAAAACTGCTGGCACCACGTCCACTCTCAGCTCCTCTTTTCCATCAGATGTCGTTTCTTTACGGATAATGTTCATCTTTATGGCCCGTTCCGCTTTGGATTTCGACGTCTGGAGAGTGTGCTTCAAGAAACGTGCTTTCAGAGCTTCTAGTTCTTTAAATACATATTAATTAAATTAATGTGGTAGCATGTAAAAACATTGATTGTTAAAAGTTGTAGCAAGAGTAGGTCTTTTTCTGCCCCAAAGATAGCTTAAAAGCTAAATCTTTACTATTAAAATATTTGCAAAACCATTCTATTTGACTAGTAATAAACTGCTACAGAATATTTTTGCTGTAGCTTGTATTTAATTGATATTAGCTAATATTAACTTATCTTATTGTTGACTACCATTTATCCACAAGACCCCAATTCATTTCCAGCCCAGTCCAGCCTCCCAGCCATCAGACAATTCCAAATTTCTGTTAACATCTCAAAGAATCCACACTAGTAAACGAATGTGCCTGATGATTCTACCACCTAAATATCTCTGAGATTTTCCAGCTTAGCTCAGATCAACACTGCTTCGGACTATAACACAAGTGATACCTTTATTTGATTCAGCTTCATCGAGGTTTATGAAGGATTCATTGTCAGAGCAGATTCTTGGCTGGATGGACACGTCTATTCCCAGTTCACGAAGTTTATCCAGCTTGGATTTCCTCGCTTTTTCAGGCTGTGCCACAGGTCCAGGCCCCATTTGTTGACTGTTTGTTTCACCTTGTACATCTGGTGCTGTTTCCCCTCTTTGCATGAGGGCATCTCCAGATGCTGGAGCAATTTCACTCTCCTTTTGCTCACCACAGTCAGCGCTCAGGCAGTTGGAGAGCTGCTGTTCCTCTGTATTGTCATCAGTTGTTACAGTCCCTGTAACTGCACGAGAATCCTTCCTGTCCTGCCCGGGCTGCTCAGCACAGTCCTCTGGCAAGTTCTTCCCTACAGCAGCAAGAGGCTCAGTCACAGCAGCATCATCCTCTCTGCCCAGGCTCGTTTCTGGTTCAGCAGCTGCTGATCGATCACCTTCCATTGGCCCATCTTTGCAATCCTTGCTCAAGTTCCCAGTGGCTGCAGATTCTTCATTTAGGTGCAGCTGGTATTTAGAGGACCTAACAAAGGCAGAAAGAAACATATCACCTATGGGTAGTGTGAAAGGGAGATGAGACTGAGAGCTAACAGAGAAAGTAACCATTTCCTCATTATTGTCATTAATGTGTAGGAAGAGGTGAAGGACAGAAATCTGGAAAACTTCATTGTGAGAACTTAAGGAAACGTAAAAGCTTTGTACTGGTTACGGTATCAGAGTATGAAATTCCCAAGGGATTTTGTGACTACTGTAGCTTCAGTATTTTACTACACATCACTCAGAGAAGAAACAGTCCAATTAAAATGTTGGGGTCCAGCCTAAATACCATTAAAGTAGCTCTGCATCAGCAAGTTCCTTCATCTGAGTTACTCCTGGCCCTGATCACTTCAATAGTACAATTGTGTGAGGAGTGCAGCATTGCCTTATGTTAACAATGACATTCTCTTAATTTCCTACTTTTATGGAATTAAAAGAGTCTAAGAAAGTCTGGTTAATCTCAAAAGAAAAACTAGAGACGCTTAAAGTTTATGAAAAAATCATATAAAGAAGCCCATACTTCAGCAGAGCCATGGCATTTCCTTGACATGCTGGTCGAGGCCTGCGTTTGAAGAAGTCTTGAACACTTTTGGCCTCGGGCACATGATATGGGAGAGACACAGATGATTCTGCCAGAGAAAGAGGGTGAGAGGAATATTTAAAATGTTATCAAATAAATGGCTCAGATGACAAGTATATTTATTTTCATTAGTTATAAAAATACCTTCAACAGAAATGGTCTCATACCCTTCAACCCTCAATAAGTCATGTTAAGTCATAAGAAGGCCCTAACCTTTTGAATAAACTCTTTCAATTTCTTCTCTGAATTTCTGAAAAGTTTATAGCCCTCTACATACAAAAAATTTAAGTTATACCTCTAATAAGTCGTTGGGTCTCACTATGTAGCTGTTTAATGGCTTCTTTACTTAACTTTGCTGCTTTCCGCTCCTTAAGGGAAGAAAAGAAAGGCTTCTGAAGTCAGGAAACAATACATGGGACTCTCTAATTCTTAAATAGCTTATTTTTCCTTTTCAAACAGAAAGAAGTCAGAATAAAGAACCCAGTTAAAAAAAAAAAAAAAAAGCAAATCAGCAAAAACCATTGGACACCGAGTATAGAAAACATTTTAGTCATGACAAACAACAATTTAGAGCTTTAAAAAGAAGAAGACTTCACCTTTCTTTTTGGCTCCTTTAATACAGGCTCCTCATTCTCCTCATCAAATACATGTTTGTAGCCTTCACTCTCAGGAAAATGTTCTTTGTTCTATGGGGCATAAGAAGAAATTCAACAATATCTCTCCATACGCTGGCACTATCAAGGGCAAACACATCAAAAATAACTGTACAGAACCACCACTGGTCAGCAAAGCCAGAAAGTGCACTCATAAACCACCACAAATCCCACATGAGGGCAGATGTCCAAAGCTCCTACTCCAGCATTATCTTTATAACTTGCCAGGACAACATTCCTCCGTCTTTAAAAACAAAAACCAGAAGACCCTTCTGTCCTCTGGCACAGAAGTACAACTCCATCATGGACAAAGAGAATTTTAGAACCTGCTCAGGTACAAATTCCCACTAAATCCAGTAATCATGGAATGATTTGGGTTGCAAAAGACCTTAAAATTTCCATCCACTGCCATGGGCAGGGACACCTCCCACTATCCCAGGTTGCTCCAAGCCCCATCCAACCCGGCCTTGGGCACTTCCAAGGATCCAGGGGCAGCCACAGCTTCTCTGGGCAACCTGTGCCAGGGCCTCCCCACCCTCACAGGGAACAATTTCTTCCCAATATCTAAAGTAAACCTATTCCCTATCAGTTGGAAAGAGAGTAGGTTTACAATAATTTTGTATCACAGTTAACTGTTACCTTGTATTGTTTTATTTTGTTTTTCACGGCTGCTCGTATGGATTCTATTGACTCTTCGTCCTCAGGCTGTTGATCATCCTCCTCTTCCAAGTCATTATCAAAGAGCTCCTTGTCATCCAGAAGACATCCACTGTCATTGAAGGGAAATCTCTCGCCACAATTCACCTGCTTCCAGAAGAATAAATTATTTGTGTGATTCCTTTCAGAAGGTGCCTTTGGTTCATTGACGTTAATGTAAAATGACATTAAATCATCAAGCGCTAGGTTTTGTACTTCCTTAAACTGCAAATTTAATGTAATTTAATTGGAATTAATCTGCAAACTTTGCAGGTTAGAGCTGTATGATGTTCCATGGATCCCTGTGGATCCTAAACCTGCTGCAGGAATGTGGACACAACACTGAAACTTTGGAACAGAATAATCACAAGCAATAATAAATTGCATTTAGTCAAGAAATTATCTGAGGCTTTCTGCCAGAATACCCACCTCTGCCACAGGTTTCTTTTCTTTTTTTAGCTGTTTAATTGACTCCATTATTTTCTCCTTGTCCTTCCTTCTTCTGGATCTTCCTATAGCTTCTTTTGCAGGCTCCTCTTCAACATTGTGTTTATGCTTATGTTTTCTGTACTTTTTCCCAGATTTTATGGGTCTCTCCTCTTCCACCTCATCCTCAGACAAGCCAGACACCCTGCTTGTTTCAAGGTTTTCAATCTGTAACTGGTCACCAGTGTCACTGTCATCACTGTCCAGCAGAGCCAGGCGGATCCGATGGGATTTCTTAATCTTTTCAGCAGCAATGTTCTCCTTTTCCTCCCCGTTTTCCTTGTCTCCACCCAAAGCATCTTCCTGCACAGATGAGCCTCCATCCTTCCCCTCTTCACTCTCACTGTCCTGAAGCACCTTCTTGTTTCTTGCTTTTTTCCGCACAAAAATCTCTTCCTCTGAATCTGGCAAAACACATAAAAATAATGAAGTGCCAGAAGTTAATCAACAAACAACCAAATTTACATCTGTTAAATTTTACATATGTCACCATCTACTGCAAATCAGATTGAAAACTCAACTTTTCAAAATCCACTTCTCCCCAGCGAACAGCATTTAATTAATCCAAATTGATATGAAAGGTTTTTAACCTTTTTTTTAAAGGTAAAACGGAAAATCCTTCACTGGTAGTGACTTGCCTTGAAATAGTAATAAAAGTCACACTACACAGAACATAAAACTAAACAAAACATAAAAGAAAGGGAATAAGTAATTAAGACACATTCCATTTACTCTTTTTCTTTCTGTAGCTTAACAAACACTTTTCAGAGGTTTAAAGATGCCTGCCCACATTAAGAGCAACAAAGAGCTTGGATTCCTGCAGGTCAAGCCATGACAACCTTCTAAAAGGTATTTATGAAACAAAAATGTAGTGTGGGAGAAAAATAATTAATGGAAATGTTACAGACCTCTGTCCTCGAAGGATGCTGTGCCCTTGCCAAGGGGACCTGGGGAAGCCGTCTCACAGCTGCCCTGGCCACTGTCAGAGTCGCTGTCCAGGGGTTTCTGCAAGTCTGGGTTCAAATCTGTCAACGGAAGCTACAAAGAAAAATACGATTTTTCTTACTGGGGAAAATATTGTTTATGCAGTCCTATCTCCTGGCATCCAAATTAATTCCAAAATCTTGGCTAAGCCCTCACACACAATGAAACACACATGCTGTCTCCTCATATTTTAACTATCGGTATTGATATTTACATATTCAGTAATATTTATTGTTATTATTGATATTTACCATCTTTAGCAATACAAACAGGTATTCACATATAGGGATGCAATTAAAAGCGAGTTTGCACAGAAAAAGCACAGGATTGACATTGACTTATATAACCGTATTCAGGCTGAGCCTTTTACTCGTTATTTTATTATTTATTGACTTTTGTTCAGACCCGTCACAATGGGCCGAGCAGCCCTCCCGGCCTGCCCCGCGCCCGCGGACACCGGCCGAGCGCTGCGTTCCCAGCGCGCCCCGCGGCCGGCACGGCGNGGCGCGGGATCTCCCGGATCAAGGGCGAAGGACAGGGGTGGCTGGTGGCTACTGGCACCGCCACGGGCACCGCTACCCGGATCAGCACCGTATCGGAATGGTTACCGGAACCTCCACCTCCCTCGCTGTCCCTCCCGGCCTTCCACCGCGCCACAGACAGAGAAGCAGCAAGGCCGCAGGCAGCCGCGAGCTGCCTCGGCAGCCGGCTGGCCATGCAGAGCGGAGAGGAGCGGCAGGACTCACCTCAGCAGGGCCCTCCGTTGTTACCAGGACCGCCGCCATATCCCGCCCGCGCTCCCGCCGCCCGGGGACCGCTTCGAGCCTTCGCGCGCTGCCCCAGCCCCGCCCCGCCTCGGCACCGCCCAATGGCTGCCCGGAACAGCCCCGGGAGCCCCGCCCCCCGCCACTTTGTTGGGCGGGCTTCCGCTTAGCCCCGCCCTCCCCGCCTGGACCAATCGCGGCTCTCGCTCCCCGGCCGCCCGCGCGCGCTGCGGCGCCATCTGGCGGTGGAGGCGCTCCCCGCGCCTGGGCTGAGGCGGGACCGTGAGGGGACCTGAGGGGCTTTGAGGGGCCGAGAGAGGACGTGAGGGCACGAGCGGGGCCGAGAGGGGTCGTGAGGGTATGTGAGGGGCCCTGAGGGGCCGAGAGAGTATGTAACGGCACGAGCTGGGCCAAGGGGGCTGGGAGGGGCCTTGAGGGCCCCGGGGTTTTACAGCTCTGTCAGGTTTCGACAGTGTGAGGATGGGGCTCTGTTGCCAAAACACTTCACTTTTTCATGGGTTAAACAGAGCCTGTGTTTCTTTTTGGCCTTCGGGATACGCTACATGTCGTGTCTCCAGGTGACCGTGCAGGTGGGAGCACACAAATCAAGCTCATGGATATTAGACACGCACAGCTATTAGTGTTGGCAGTGTCCTATTTACAGAATAAAAGATACACATTTTCCATTGGCTTCTGTACAGATGTACTCTGAGCCAACCCCACTCATGTTAGGTGAATGAAGGCTCAAACCTTTTGGGTAAATTCTTTCTGTCAATTTCTTTCAATTTCTCCCTTGAATTTCTCAATATACCCTCTATATACAAAAGATTTAAGTTTTACCCTAAGTCATCAACTGTCATTATGTAGTTGTTTAATGACTTCTTTACTTAACCTTGCTACTTTACTCTCCTTAAGGGAAGAAAAGAAAGCCTTCTGAAGCCAGAAAAGCTACTGAAAACACATAAGTCAATGAAGAATTACTCAACAGATGCAAATCACTTCATACTTCACCGATTTCACAGAATGTTCAAGTTGGATGGGACCCACAAGGATTGTTGAATCTGACTGGAAAGTGAATGGCCTGTACAGGGATATTCTAGTACAGAGTCAATCCAAGTATGAAAATATTCTACTTTATCCTTTTTGCTACATTCAATTCTGTGGTTTGTTTGCAAATAGATGGAGGGAGAGCCCTGAGCTGAGCTGAGTGTCAGGGACCCTGTTCTGATCCACTGTTGGGGATGTTTGACACTTTTTTGTCGTAATATTTACTTTGTAGAACATATTGCTACAGTAATACATTTCCTTCCAAGTCATCCACTGGAAATCAGCTGTCACTGAAGGCAAGCCAAGAAAATTAAAAAAAAGGGTTTTGGGGTGTTTGTTACCAGCCACAGTTTTTGGGGTGTTTGCTACCAGCTATGGTTTTGTCAGGGGTGGGGAGCAGGTGGATTGATCTACCATGGCAGTTCCCATGGAGCCAGTAAGCCCGAGAACTGAGGAAGTGAGAAAAGTCCATGAAATCCACTGCAAACACTGCAGTTCTGCTTTCCTGTAGCTGCTGCAGGAGCTACAGTAATCAATTTAATAAACAGTGTTTAGTAACAGGGGGACAGATGCTGGCTCTGCACAAACACACCTCCTCAGGGCTGTGCTCTCATTGCTGCGTCAGGATGAGAGTCAGAGTCAGCTGACAAGCAAAAAGGTGGCAAAAAGATTGGCCTTATTAGGTAATTTCTGATCCTGAGTTGTTACTCATACCTGGCACACAGAGGCAGCCATGGAACAGGTAAAACATTTGCCATTAAGGAGGTTCTAAATTAAACACAGACTTTTAGCACTGGATCAAGGACCATGTTAAGACATTTATATTATAAAAGTTATATCTGTTTTTTTACTAAACAACATACTCCTTCCCCAACCTGTAGCAGGTGAGGTGTTCAGAAGCAAATCTTCACAACCAATTCTGTCATAACTCTGGTCTGTTATTCCCAAATCCAGTCTTGCCCCTGGAAATGTGGCTGATTTCAACATAAGCGTGGGTTAATATAGAGAAATAGGGTTCTGACTGCTGTGGCAGTTGGGGTGTCTCAATATCTATGTAATATTTATCAAGTTAATTGAATTTATAATGCATAAAGTATAGACTTTAGTTATCACACTCAGCATCTTACAGGACTGAGCCTTTGTGTTGCAGATTTCTTGAGACAGATTGTATCTTTCATGTTTTGGGGATTTTTTTTGAGTACTATTTGTCTAGCCCTACATGCCTGTTTTTAATACATAGATATGCTGAATAATAGCATGGAAATGCTGCCAGACACCATGGAGTTTGTTACTGGTCTGGTAAAACTGGTTTTAATCCCCAGGTGTTCATCAGCTGCTGTCAGAGAATTACAAGAGAATCTCAGATCTATATGAGAATCTCAGTTTTCATTTAATTTTAAAATAGAACTTGATGTTTCGACTTGGAAAATACCAGCCCCACAGGTTAAAAAAAGGCAAATAAAGTGGACTCGGCATTTATTATTTATAAAATGTTTTGACTTCTGACTTTCTGGTGAGTCAGCAGAGAGCTGTTGGTTAAACAGAACCCAGGGGGTGCACAAGGGAGCAGCTTGCTAAAACAGCGCAAACTGCTTAAAAAGTCCCTAGGCCCTTTATTTAATGGCACACGGCTGGAAGTGTTCTCTTTAACAGAAGACAAACTTAGTGTCTGTGAGGATAAGGGGATATGGCCATGGCAAGGTGCACCCCAGGAGCTGAATGCCCTGGTCAGGGGAGCACAGCTGGTTCCCATTGCCACTGATTCCCAGGCAGCTCCTGGGTGATGTCCATGATTGTGCCAGCAGCTCATGGATCTCCATCCCTCATGGATCATCAGCCATTCTGCATCCAGGGAGCACCTCAAGGGCTGGTGGTCACAACCCCGAGAGGTTCAGTGCTGTGGCTTGCCTGACTTGTACAAGTCCTGTTTTTTCAGGTGTTTTAAACCCCACTGAGGCTATTTAGCTGGTACTGGGAGTTATTCAGGAGGCCATTACTTGAGCATGGAGAATTCCCTGTTTTTGAGAAGCAGTGGAGGACTGGTGAAGCTGGAGCAGCACTACTGCAGGTGAGCAGGCACCATCAGGGCAGCTGTCACGGAGCATGCCAGAGTTCTGGGTTAATGATTAAACCTGCAAACAGGTGTCAGGTTTTGGACAGGACAGGGGAGGTACAGATAATTCTCTCCTTCCTGATGCCCCAGGAGCAACATCTCTTACCCCACCTGAGGCAGCTCCGGAGGGGCTACGTGTTAGATGCATCCTGGCATGCATCCTGGGGAGAGCCAGCAGGTCAGGGAGGGAATCCTGCCACTCAGCCCTAGTGAGGCACATCTGGAGTACTGTGTCCAGTTCTAGGCTACTCAGGACAAGAAAGACAAGGAGCTACTGGAGGTGGTCCAGCAGAGGCCACAGAGATGATGAGGGGTCTGGAGCATCTTTCTGATGAAGAGAGACTGTGGGAGCAGGGCTTGGATTAGGGAAGGCTGAGAGGGGATCCCATCAATCCATACCAATATCTCAGAGGCAGGTGGCAAGAGGATGGTGCCAGACTCTTTTCACTAAATCACAAAATTGTTGGGGTTGGAGGGGACCTCTGCAGATCATCCGGTTCAACACCCCTACCAAGCAGGTTCACCTGGAACCGGTGTGAACACGTCCAGGTGAGTTTGGAATGTCTCTGGACACGGAGACTCCATTTTCTACCTGGGCATCCTGTTCCAATGCTTGGCCACCCTCATGGAAAGTTCTTCCTCATATTGAGGAAGTGTTTTAGTTTACGGCCATTACACCTCATCCTGTCTCAGGGCACCACCGAAAAGGACCTTTTTTGGTGGTGCCCAGTGACAGGATGAGGTCCAATGGCCATAAACTAGAACACTACGTTTCACCTCAAAGTGAGGAAGAACTTCTTTATGTTGAGGGCGGCTGAGCACTGGAACAGGTGTCCAGGGCGGGTGTGGAGTCTCCCTATCAGGAGACATTCCAAACCCACCTGGGTGTGTTCCTGTCACCTGCTCCGGGTGACCCTGCCTTGGCAGGAGGGTTGGACTGGATGATCTGCAGAGATCCCTTCCAGCCCTAAATATTCTGGGATTC
>VZTX01028091.1:33999-50271 GCA_013400915.1 Pardalotus punctatus
GGTGAGAGCCGCGGGGGGGGCGCGGGGGCCGCGGCCTGTCGGGCCGTGACAGCGGGGGAAGGAGGCCGCGGGCCCGGCTGGGCTCCCCGGCAGCACCGGGGCCCGCTCGGAGCCGCCGGCGCTGCCCGGTGCGGACGAGCCGCAGCGGGTCACGAAACTTTGCGCGGGGGTTGCTGATGCCCTCACGGCCCCGCTGCTGCCGGGGCTGCCGGGGGACGCGCCTGGTCCTCCCCGAGGTGAACGGGACGGGGCTGCGAGCGGGACAGCGACAGCGAGGGGACGGGGACACGCAGGGCTGTGGTGTCACAGCGATGTGCGCCCTGCAACCTGTGCAATGATAAGTTTTATATTTGACATTGAGCCGTTTCTGAGAGTTTAAGGTGATACGGTTGTTTATTTCTTTAACAAACTTGCTTAAATATTGGTGGGGTTTTGCATGCGGCGTTTTCCTGCTTGTGTCTTATTCCATGGTTATTCTTCCATCAAATGCCTGCAGGATGTATTTCTAGCCCTCAGTGGCCTGTGCACCTGACCCATCAAATTCCCATTCAAACGACTGGTATAATAGAAGTGATGTTAATTTTGGTGTGATAGGAAATGTTTATTGACAAAGGTGCAATTCCAGAAGAATCCAGAGTTTGAGGTAGCAAGGGCTGACTCAGAGCCTGCTGTATGTGTGTGATGTATCGTGGCCTCCCTGAGTTCCAGCTGGAGAAGCAGATCCTCTTTCAGTTTTGAAAACTGCTTCCTGCCTGAAGCAACTCGGTTGAGGTGTTAGTTCATAATGGTTGTGGGGTAGGAGAAATAAAAATATAACAGCACATACAACCCCAGTCAGGCTGATCAGATAAAAATCTTGTGATGCCAGGGCAGCCTGGCTTCAAACAGGAAAACAGTTTTTAGCTGATTCTCTGGAATCCTTTAAGAAACAATTTTAGGAAGGAGGAGATGTAAGTTTCGTCTTCTGTGGTCAGAACCGAGGGCAGAGTTGCTGTGTGTGTTTGCAGAACTTGTCAGTATGAAGGGAGGAAAATGGGTAAATATAGTTGTCATTTAATCTCTTGTAGGAGGTCAATGCCTGCACTTCCTTCAGACTAATTAGCATGGGATTAATGGATCATCTCTCGTATCCAAATAAGCACAGCAAACTTTGATTGCCCTCAATGATTCGTGCTTGTCAAGACAGCTGTAGTTTTTTTAAACACTAACTGTGCCCCACAACTGGTCTGACCATGATGAAGCACGATCTGCCAGGTGGGTGCGGAGCCAGGAACGTGTCTTGTGGGGTGTCTGTCCCCAACAGCCTCCTGTCCCTGCAATTTTGCAGAGCTGACATGGCAGTGGGCTTCAGTTGCTTACATACTCCGAGTTTCTTCTGCTTAAAAATATTCCAGGGCTGGTGTCCTCAGGTTGGTAATTTTATTTGGTAGTGCAGTTGCCAGTGGATGGCTTGTAAATGCAGTGTGGAATCTCCTGGGATTTGGTCCTGGGTTTAGTTTATGGTTGTGTTAAAGTTTACTGCTGCACCCTGTAGTGTACCCTCATAGGAGTCACCTTCCTCTCCTCTCTCCCCGTATAAACTCTGAGCCTTTGTCTTACATGGATGCTGTCAGTTTATAATGCTAAATTTACCCTAAATTTTATTATAGGTTTATTATTGCATTCCAGTGAGACTTCTTGCCCTCTCCTTTGCTACTCTACAACAGAGGGAAGACACTTTGATCACACTGAGCCCTGCTCAGATATAGACAAACCCACGAAAATATACCAATGTCATTTGCTTTATGTGCAGTGTCAGCTGAGGCTGTGATCGATTTAAAAAAATAGTCAGTTTAATCTCGTTAACACGGTATCTCAGATCTTAACACTTTGAGGAGGGTAACTAAAGGCTTCCCTAGTGACCAGCTTGTATGTGAGTAATGCTTCCAGGCCTCTAATAATTTTCTCCTTAGAGCTGTTCCTGAAGCTCTTTTTTTGTCCCATTGAAATATCTCCTCCACATCTGTAGGAGTCCATACCTGTCTAATGCCTTCTCCCTTATCCTCTTATTTAGAAGAAAGCCTAAACCTTTTCTCACTCTTGTCTTTGTGTTGGAATTTTAAATTGGATCATTAACATCTGAACTTTAATCCTATAGTGAAAAGAATGGGAAAATGTGGTTTGCGTGGCTGTTGGTTTGTTCTAGAAATGGAGGTAGGGAGGTATTTATCTTTGCATTAGATGAAAATACATCATATCTGTATGGTTGCATTCCTTCTCAGGACTCTGTGAAGTTCATAACCACAGTCATAAATAAATGCCACTAAAGTTTTAAGAATGGCTTACGGCACCACCTATACATGATTTAGGGAACATGTTTTTTACCTGGAAGTTCTGAGGAGCTGGAAGGCTGAGCTTCTTGGAATGCCTCTGTTTGCAGCCTCAGAAAGCTTAAGATTTCTTCCTGCCTGGACAAAAAGTCACCCATAGCATGCCTGAGAGGTGCACAGAGTGAGCCATCACATCTCATACATATTTATTTGACTTTTCTAGGGCCCCCGACAAGCCTTTTCCAGCCACCCCGTCGCCCAGGCCTGGGCACTGTTGGGAAGCCCATCCGTCTTCTGGCCAACCACTTCCAGGTTCAAATCCCCAAGATTGATGTTTATCACTATGATGTAGATATCAAACCAGAGAAACGCCCCCGAAGAGTCAACAGGTAGGAGTTATTTAATAAAGGTTTATTGATTTAAGTAAGTGCATATACCTGAATGTAAGGAAGCTGTGCATCCTAGGAATTCTCCATCTGCCAAAGGCCTGTTTGTGTTTGTACTGTGGTCAGCAGTTGCTTTTTAGTGAACCGTAATATTCTTATTTTTATGAAAATGTGTTGCAATTGGCCCATAATCTGGAAGGCTCTGGGAAATGTAGAGCATTGACCTCCAGCTGGTTTTATTTTACAGTCTACAAGTGAATGTCCCTGGTAATTGTTCCACAGTCTGTTACACAAACATGTAGCAGCTGAGGGGAGGTATTTCAGCTTGTAGATTTTTGAGTCCACATGTGGATCAATCCATGAAGCACTTCCGCATAGCCAAGGCAGGTGCTTGTGTCTGCTTCTGTGTGTGAACATCTCTCCAGATTACTCTGCCTGTTTTGGCTGTAGTTCTGCTGACCATACAGATACCTGTACAGACACCCATGTGTGGCATTTGGGTGTCTTAACCTGGAGGTGACATTTACAGCTCCTGATGCAACCTGGGAGTGCTCTCGTGCATTACTGGTTTTCATATCTTGCTTCAAGAAAAAGTGAAAAAAATATTTTTAAGTAGTGTAAGCCCATTGCTGAATTTTCTGCTCTTCCACTTAACTCAATGAATCACTCCCTAGGGAGGTGGTGGATACGATGGTGAGGCACTTCAAGATGCAGATATTTGGGGATCGGCAGCCTGGGTACGATGGGAAGCGGAACATGTACACGGCACACCCCTTGCCCATCGGCAGGGACAGAGTAAGTGTTGCTTCAAGTTTCTGTGGGAAAACTGTTAATAGTGTCATTTGGAAAGTGTTCTTTTATTGACCTGAACCAAAAACACTGTCACACCTATTGGTGTAGTCTTGGAAATGACAGGCAAGGCCAGTTGGGATGTCTAGGAGCTCACGGTTGTTTTACTGAAGTTTGTGTCTTAGGGTTTCTAATTCCCAGCTCTTAGCTGGAGAATGTCATGAGACACGAGAACTATGTTGTGCTCCAGCAGCTGCAAGGAAACTATATTTCTTTCACCCTGATGGGACCCTCTCTTTTCCCTGTTCTGACCCTCGTTCTGTTGCTGAATGATAAAGTTGTAGCTGACAATTACTTCAGTTGGGTTTGGCTGCGCTGTGGAGATATGTCCTTCTGTTCCATGAGAACAACTGGATCAGCTGTTTCTGCCTTCCATGTGGACCCCAGCTCTAAACAAAACTTCACCCCATCTACTGATGTCCGGAGGGATCTGGTCATTGCTGTGCCATGGGGGATGCCCAGGATGAGTTTAGTTACCCTCTGGGCTGTAGGGTGTGAGAATCATCCCAAGTGCTGTGCCAGAACTCCGAGATTTTTGTTTCCCAACAAGTCTTCTATTTGACCAAAAGGTTTTCTTGTCTTCCAATTTGGTTCACAAAACATCTTGCTATTAATTGGCTGACTTAAAAAAATGACTCACCATTCTCCAGAGCTTTGATGTCACCATACTAATTACTGCTTAAAATTTACATTTAAAGATACTTCAGTGCAGTTTCTCAGATGAATAAATGACAAACTTTCAAAGTCCTTAGGGAACCAATTGTAATATTTTAAGGTCATTACACAAACTAATCATCAAAAATACAGATTCAAAGGACACCTAGGAGAAAACTGTACCATTGCTGAGAGTTGTGTCTGTCTGCAGTCTGTAACAAAAGCTTGTGCTTAATTCTCTTGTGACCATGGCAGGTGGATATGGAGGTTACACTTCCAGGAGAGGGGAAGGACCAGACATTTAAGGTTTCCATTCAGTGGGTGTCAGTTGTCAGTCTTCAGATGCTGCTGGAAGCTCTGGCAGGACATTTAAATGAAGTTCCTGAAGATTCTGTACAGGCACTGGATGTAATCACACGGCACCTTCCCTCCATGAGGTGGGTACCTGTGGGGCCTTCCTGACTGCATTTGTCTTCTATCCATCTTAACGTTTGTATTAGTTATTCCTTGCTGCTGCTCTGATGCCCATACACTGCTGTGGTAGAAGAGATGAAGGATGCAGCTGTGTAATTCACTTCCCTGTGGTAGAAGGGATGAGGGATACAGCCATGTAATTCAACCCCTGCCTTACAAATTTGCACTAGAATAGGGAAATGTGATCTGAACTAAGGCCTTGTGTCTGCTGGTCATGTTTCTAACAGGAATTTGCTGTACCCTCTCCAGCTGCGCTGTTGGAAAAGGCTTTGTGTGCTTGCCATAAGTGAGCTCTGGCTGTTTCAACATGTGGTAGAAATGTGTTTTAAACACTATAGGTGTGAATATAAAAGGTATATCAGAAAGAAATGATCAGAGTATTAATTTTCTTATTTTTTTCAGGTACACCCCTGTGGGTCGCTCCTTTTTCTCCCCTCCTGAAGGCTATTACCACCCCCTGGGAGGGGGCAGGGAGGTCTGGTTCGGTTTCCACCAGTCAGTCCGTCCTGCCATGTGGAACATGATGCTCAACATTGATGGTGTGTAGGTGATTCTGTCTCACTCATGTAACAGAGTTCTTTGTGCTTCTCGGTTAATTGTCCTATCTTTTTTTCTTAGTGTCAGCGACTGCTTTCTATCGTGCCCAGCCTATCATTGAGTTCATGTGCGAGGTCTTGGACATCCAGAACATCAGTGAGCAAAGCAAACCTCTGACAGACTCCCAGCGTGTCAAGTTTACCAAAGAAATCAGAGGTAAAAGCTTATCCTAAAGCTGCTGCATGAAAATACTGAAACCTGCTCAAACTATGTTGTAATGAAAATTTGCAAGGCACATGGGGACTTGGGCTGTTCATTTTTGCCTTCATCCTCCTCAAAAGTGATTCCTGTCCCTGGATTTATTTTCTGTTGGGTTTTCAGGTCTAAAAGTAGAGGTTACCCACTGTGGCCAGATGAAGAGAAAATACCGAGTTTGCAACGTTACCCGGAGACCAGCCAGTCACCAGACGTACGTATCAAGCACCGCCTGATGGTTCTTAAAATCTTCAATCTATTAAATATATTTGGAATATATTTGGTATATTGTTTATGAAGGAACAGTTGATTCTGGAGGTGAAGCAGCTGCGTGGCTTTACAGGAAAGTTTAGTCTTAGTGGAGTAGAGGGATAGTGTGAGTTTTGACTATTGCTTTATTTTCTTCAATGCAGGAAAATTGATCTATATCCTGGCTTTTAAATACAGTTTATCAAAAGCTAAAATACAATAAATTCAGTATATAGTCTAAAATCTTTTCATAAAGAAGAGACCCAGTAACTAAGGAAAATAAAGATTTGCTAAAGGTAGTCTGGAATAGGTTTGTCATACCATTTTTTTCCTTTTAAAAAATCTGATGGAGTCTAACCAGAACAAATGTCATTTCTAGGTTCCCTCTGCAGCTGGAGAATGGGCAGGCCATGGAGTGCACAGTAGCTCAGTATTTTAAACAGAAGTACAGTCTGCAGCTGAAATACCCTCACCTGCCCTGTCTCCAAGTGGGACAGGAACAGAAACACACGTACCTGCCACTGGAGGTAAGGATCCGAATCCTGCACAGGGATGTGTCCTCTGTTAAATGGTGTCACAGCACCTCTCCCTGCTCCCCTGCAGGTGTGTAACATCGTGGCTGGCCAGCGGTGCATCAAGAAGCTCACGGACAATCAGACCTCAACTATGATCAAAGCAACAGCCAGGTCTGCCCCAGACAGGCAGGAGGAGATCAGCAGACTGGTGAGTGCTTTTCCAGCTGTACAGTCTGTGTTTGTCATTTCTCATGGGTTTTCCAGAGCATTGGAGCAGGTGATGATGAGTAGCGTGACCAAGAGAGAAGTTAAAAAATCTGTCTTGGTTAAAACAAATCCCTTTAAACAGAAAGGCTGTTGATGGCAAAGAGGGCAGAGTCACCTGAATCTTTAGTGCAGTGACATCTACACTTGTCTTGTCCCCAGGTGAAGAGTAACAGTATGGTTGGTGGGCCTGATCCGTACCTGAAGGAGTTTGGAATTGTTGTCCATAATGAAATGACGGAGCTGACGGGCAGAGTTCTGCCAGCCCCAATGCTGCAGTATGGAGGCAGGGTGAGTTTCCATGTCTTGGAAAACTCCTTGTCCTGAGATTATTGAAATTCATTAGGTGTTTGTTTATCATCTCATGAGGCTTCCTCTGGTGGGCTGCAGTCAAAACAGAGCAGCACTTTAATTTGCCTTTGGTTTTTACCTAGAACAAGACTGTGGCCACACCAAACCAAGGTGTGTGGGACATGAGAGGGAAACAGTTCTATGCTGGCATTGAGATTAAAGTTTGGGCTGTTGCCTGTTTTGCTCCTCAGAAACAATGCAGGGAAGACTTGCTGAAGTAAGTATTTTCCTATTTATTCAGAATTCTATTTCAAGATGTACTTTTCTCATATTTCTGAAAGGTCATGTGTGGTATAAGTTGATTTTCCCTTGTCCTTCAAAGTACTCTACAGAATCCTAAAGAAAGAGTTTATATGAACCACTGATTGGTAAAAATCATGGTTGCAATATTGCTCAGATAAATTAGGTGGATAAGCAAAAATTTACCAGAGCATCAATATTAGTTTGGGAATCTGCCTCAGGATGTTAATCTCAAATGTCTGTTCCTGTAAGGCTTGTAAAATTACAGAAGCTGATGACCTTCCTCAGAGAGGATTAGAGTCGTATTAGTGAGTTCCTGATAGGGATAGAATTGCTAAAAAATAATTACTGTAGTGCTGTGAAATAGCAGAAACAGCTTAGATCTGGTTGATAAAACTGATGAGTGAACCATAGTGAAAAGGCCAGGACAAATCCACTTCTATTTCAGGAGTTTCACAGACCAGCTGCGCAAGATCTCCAAGGACGCCGGGATGCCAATCCAGGGCCAGCCCTGCTTCTGCAAATACGCCCAGGGTGCAGACAGTGTGGAGCCCATGTTCAAACACTTAAAGCTGACTTATGTTGGCCTGCAGCTCATCGTGGTGATTCTGCCTGGGAAGACGCCCGTGTATGGTATGGAGAAGGGGCTGTAAAGTGATCAGGAGTGTACTGCAAGTGGGTGGCAGAAAGGAGGCAGTGAGGCAAGAGCTTCTCTTTAAGAGGGTGTTTTGGAGCTGGTTTTAAGGCCTGGTTGGAGAACTAATGTATTACCAAAGAGCAAACTGAATTTTTGTCAGTAAAGTTTCAAGGATCTGAATTACAGTAACATTTGAAAACAATAAAAGCAAGCAGGAACCACTGCTTTATTTTTCTGTCACAGCTGAAGTCAAGCGGGTTGGAGATACTCTTCTAGGCATGGCCACACAGTGTGTTCAGGTAAAGAACGTGGTCAAAACCTCACCACAAACACTGTCCAACCTGTGTCTGAAGATCAATGCCAAGCTCGGAGGAATCAACAATGTGCTGGTACCTCATCAAAGGTGAGATTCAGTCAAAAGCTCTTCGTAATGTCTGGATTGTCAAGGAAAATGGTGTTGTTTTGTTGTGTTTGCTAAAATGATACTTTTCAAAATAAAACACACTTTAGAAATTCCCACAGTCTGGAGTGGACAGTGGAGGATATGTCTGCATTTGGAGTGTTCCCAGTAAGCCCTGAGCCAAGGGGAGTCAGAGCCATCCAGCAGTCAGAGCCACCAAGCTCACCAAGGTTTTTTTTCCTGTCTCTTTCCTGCCTTTGGATTCACTCAGTTTACCTTTTCCTCTTGCCACCTCCTAAAGCATCCTGTGTTTGCTTCCAAATTGAAAGAGGAGTGAGGAGGAGTGACTTCGAGTCTATACTTGTAACTTGGTCTGCCTTTGATCCTGTCCCTATCACTTGCTGTTCTTTCTGGACTGTAAGTGCTTAAGGCAGAGAACTTTGTCCTTAAAGATTTTGACAGGTTTTAGTTCTGTTCAGTGCTTTGGATGCACCTTCCTCAGCTGTAAATTTTGGTTTTGTTTTTGTTTTTGATTTTGTTTTGTTCCTGGCCCTTCTTCTTTTTGCTGTTTTTATTTGTTATTATGAGTTGATGAGAGGCCTAGAGCACCTCTGCTCTCAAGTCAGGGTGAGAAAGTTGGGGTTGTTCAGCCTGGAGAAGAGAAGGTGGTGTGGAAACCTCACAGCACCTTCCAGTATTTGAAGGGGCCAACAAGGAAGCTGGAGAGGGACTGTAGTAATGGCTTCAAACTGAAAGAGAGTAGGTCTAGATTAGAGATTAGGAAGAAATTCTTCCCTGTGAGGGTGGTGAGGCTGTGGCACAGGTTGCCCAGAGAAGCTGTGGCTGCCCCATCCCTGGAAGTGCCCAAGGCCAGGTTGGAAAAGGGCTTGGAGCAACCTGGGATAGTGGAAGGTGTCCTTGCCCAGGGCAGGGGGTGGAATGGGATGGGCTTTAAGGTCTTTTCCAGCCCAAACCCTTCTGGGATTCCGTGATTCTAATTAATAAACCTTAATCTTATCAAACAGGCCCTCGGTGTTCCAGCAGCCAGTGATCTTTTTGGGAGCAGATGTCACTCACCCTCCTGCCGGGGATGGGAAGAAGCCGTCCATTGCGGCCGTGGTGGGCAGCATGGATGGGCACCCCAGCCGCTACTGTGCCACGGTGCGTGTGCAGACCTCGCGCCAGGAGACTTCCCAGGAGCTGCTCTACAGCCAGGAGGTGATCCAGGACCTGACCAACATGGTGCGGGAGCTGTTGATCCAGTTCTACAAATCCACTCGTTTCAAGCCCACGAGGATCATTTACTACAGAGGGGGTGTGTCGGAAGGACAGATGAAACAGGTATCGTGTGATAATTTTTTGTTGCTCCTGAAGAGGGATTGATATATAGTTATGTGGATTACAAGGGGTTGGCCCTTGAAAAAATATATATATTTATGTGGATTATATTTGTTATGGGAAAAATTAAGTTTCATTGAATTGTACTGGGCAAGTATGATGTACACTTACCTGTCTGATCATGTTCCTTATGACATGGCATTTGTACACAGTAAAAAAATAACATTATCAAATACCTACTGAATTCATCACATAATAGTTAAATCTTCTGCTTGTAGGTAGCTTGGCCAGAGCTGATCGCCATCCGGAAGGCCTGCATTAGTTTGGAAGAAGATTATAGACCAGGAATAACCTACATTGTTGTGCAGAAAAGGCATCACACCAGGCTGTTCTGTGCCGACAAAACTGAAAGGGCAAGTACTGACTCCGTGAGGGGGAGGTGATGGCACAGGAGAGCGGGATTGTTTGATTCAGTGGGGTGGGATCCATCTTGCCCACTAAAGCTGTATAAGCAGCAGCAGCAGCACTGGGTGGTAACAGGCTTTCTCTACCCAAATAACTGGTTCCTCCCTTTTTTATTGCTCTACATTGGATGGAAGAGCTTGTTCCCCCTTTTGGAATAGGTTTGCTGTGTATCCCAGTATTAATGTACCAGGAGCTGTACCCTAGGTTTTTGTAGTCCAGGATTCTTGATGATGAGCTGACCTGGCTCTTCAGTCTGCTCCCTGTTCTATCTCCAGGTGCATGTAAGATGTGCCTGTGTCACAAATCCACAGGCCAGCTAAAGAACCTTCTTTAGGGAAGCACTTGATCTGAGGTTTGCTTAAAAACCCAGATCCCCAGGGTGTGAGGGCAAACAAGGGTACGAAATAAATTTATCTCAGGAACCTGCATTTTCAGATCCTGAATTACTTGTGTAGGCTTTATCCCACTCTGCATTTTTAATGGTGCTGGCAAGGGTTTTATTTTCCTCTGATGACACACCAGCTGGATTTGGTGAAGTTTCTAAAAATGAATTCACAGAGAACATTTTCATTCCTCCTATGTAAACGACCTTAATATTTTTCACCTTTTTGAGCGATAAATTCTCCAGAAGCTTTCAATAGAGCCTACCTTTGAAGGTATTTTTGGGTCACTTCTAAAAAAGCCCATGGACTAATAATAAACTTTTCTCACTAGGTGGGTAAAAGTGGCAACGTACCAGCAGGCACTACTGTGGACAGCACCATCACACATCCATCTGAATTTGACTTTTACCTCTGTAGCCATGCAGGAATTCAGGTAATGTCAGCTCTGCTGTGCCCAGGCTGTGGGACTAAATCCTTGTAGTTGTCCTCATGGGAAATGTCACTTCTGTTTGTTGCTTGGAAGACTCAGAGCATGTTGGTGCCTGTTTGGCACTGCCTCCTCAGTGCCTGCCGGAAAGTGCAGCCTGCAGGTACCACCTCTGTCCTTGCTGTTGCTCTCCAGCTGACTGCTCATCTGTTCTCTGCAGGGAACCAGCCGTCCCTCCCACTACCAGGTGTTGTGGGATGACAACTGTTTCACAGCAGACGAGCTGCAGCTGCTGACGTACCAGCTGTGCCACACGTACGTGCGCTGCACCCGCTCCGTCTCCATCCCTGCGCCTGCCTACTACGCCAGGCTGGTGGCCTTTCGGGCCAGGTACCACCTTGTGGACAAGGATCATGACAGGTAAGGAACGGCCTCATCGTACTGGTAGGCAGGTAGTGAAGCTGAGCTGCTTGTCCCAGTTGTTCATGGGTGTGTGTCTGCTCACAGCGCTGAGGGCAGCCACGTGTCGGGGCAGAGCAACGGCCGCGATCCGCAGGCACTGGCCAAGGCCGTGCAGATCCACCACGACACCCAGCACACCATGTATTTCGCTTGAGAGCACCTGGGAAGAAGAGGCAAAACAACAACCCACGCAGTCCTGAAGTGTTTGGAAGCCTCCTGCTCTATCCAGGGCCGGGGGATTTCGGACTGCCCACTACCAGCAGCTCCGGACAGTCGCACTGAATCTGTTCTTCACTGCAACGTCTGATGCACCAACACAATTGAGCCATTTGTTTCATTGTTTTCTGTACTAGAAATCCATAGACTTGTCTTTTCTGATGCATTGGACTGAATTTTTACCTCAAAGCGCAAAGGCCGATCATCCTGAAATTTTTCAAGGACTTGGCACGAAAGGTTTCTATCGAATCTTTTGCTAGCTATGTTTTTTCAGTTCTCCTCATCCCATGAGCTGACGGTGACTGCTGCCCTGTCTCCATGCCCTGCTTTGTGAGTATGATGTGATGGCAAAATGTTTTATCCAGCTCGCTGTAATCCTTCTGTCGTGTGGGGCCATAGATTTTTTAATGGAGATTTTAGACTTCACTACTGTAAATGCCTTTTAACAAACATGACTTTCACAGGTATTGCAGTTTTTTGTCAGTTTTACTAATTATCTTTTTAATCTCTGCAGACTTGGGCTGCAAAGCAATTGCACTATACTGCGAGTTAATAGGTGGTTCTTGTTCTGTGAATGTGTATTATAACCAATAGTGATGCCTGTCAGTAGATTTTAATGATAATGGTTATAAATAATACTGCCATGGTATCGTAACCAGTACTGAACCATCATTTCCCCCCTCTAAAAATGATAAAACAAAAAAAAAATTTAGCTTTTAGGTATTTTGAAAACTTTTACAAAAGTGCCCACTTTATGCTGCTGTGTGGTTTGATAAATCTAAGTGATTTTAAAACTTTTTTCTCATAGAAGGTTTAACTTTGGCAATAAATCTTTGTTTTTTAAGCCCCCCCAACAGTGTAATTTTCTAGCTGAGGATTGTGCATGAGTTTAACCAACATTCTTGTGTCGTTTTCTGAACACACAATTTGGCAGTTTCTGAAACTAATTAGAAAATACGCATTTCCATGCTTTTTTTAAGAATTATTTTTAACTGTTTTATATTCACTGTTGGTGTCCTGTCTACAACATTTTTATAAGCTTGGAAACTGGGTGTTCCATATAGGAAAGGCCAACGTGTACAGTTGAAATGTATTGTGTGACAGGCAACCTGAGGACTTGTACCAGCATTTTGAACTGTTTTTTTCCTGGGAATCTGGGTTGCCCACACAACTGCATTTACAGCATGTTGAACCCGTGTGAGTCTCAAATGCTGATTCTGTCCCAGCCTAGAAATTAGGGTTTTTAATCTGCTTGGCTTTTTTCAGCTGCAACCTGTAATCCAGAACAGGGACCTGGTTTCCCTGGTATTCCTGTAATCCATGAACGTAGCAATTTAAGACTAGATTCCTTACCGTATACCTGAGTTAGTGCAGATTAAAGCTTATTCCTAAACTGAGGAGTTTGAGAAGCCCAAGGATTGCACTGTGGTCTCTGATACTCGTGTGGGGTTTGCTGCTAAGTTGTCTGCTGTCCCAAAGCTTAGGAACCAGCCCCCTCCAAATTTCAGCAATAGGAAATGCTGTTTCCTTCAGTCTTTAAGCTTGTAAATAAATGAAAGTTTACATTTCTAAATGCTGTTGTTTTCAGTTGTACCAGAGTACACTGAACATCTTCGAACAGTTTTATAACCTCCTTGCCAGTAGTATGTCTCATAAATTAAGTTTAACCTCTTTTAATTTCTGTTGAAAATGGGACTGAAGTGAACCCTGCCCCTGGCACATGCCAGGACAGGTTTAGATTGAAAAAACAAGAAGATTCTTTTTAGTTTTTTAACTTTTTTTTAAAGAATACCTCACTTGTGTAATAAAATCAGGACATGTGGGTGGGAGACTGACCGCTGCTTTTCTCAGTACTCGTTCAGGGAGAAGACACAAAAACCCTTTTTTGAGTGAACTCTGACTGACCCAACACACACGGAGAACTTTGGCACCTTGAAAAGCACCTGAGCACCTGTTGGAGGTGGTAGGATCCAAGATCCCTGATTTGAATTTGTGCACTAGGAATGGGGCTGGTTTAACAAGGGTGCATAAAAAATGAATTTTATCACCAATTAGTTGTCCAGTGCCAAGCACTCCTCGTTGAGACTGAGGGAAGGAGAGCCTCTCCTTGGTTTGCCTGTGACTGGATATTTGACCTCAGGCCAGGTGGAGCATTGGCCCCTGGCAAGCCCTGAGCCAGCGCCCGAGTGGTGCTGGTGTGAGCCCACCCCGGGCACAGGGCTGGAGTTTTGGGGGGAAAGCACTGAAGTTCAGGATCCAAGTTGCAGCAGTGCTGCCCGAGGCAGGTCTGAGCCCAAGTCTGGAGGGCTTGAGGACCTGGGTGAGCCCTGTGGGCCTGAGTGACTCGTTCTGCATGTGTCAATCAATGGGAAGATGTGCATTCTGTAGCTGTAGTTTTAGGGTGTTTTGATTTTTGTTTTTTGGGGTTTTTTTACAGATAAAGCCTGTTGGCCACTGTTTAGCTCTGTGGTGTGAAAGATTTTAAATGTAGCAAAGTTCAAAGAGTTGGGGAAGGGGATGGTTGATATATATTAAAAAAATATATTAAAAAGGGGGGGGAGGGGGCAGAAATCCTGTTTTCCACCCAGTTCTGCTTGCTTTGTCCCTGCTGAGTTCTGAAAAAGCTCTGGCAATTCCTAGTTAGCCTGTCTCCACCAGTCTGGGTCGTGTATTGCTGTGAGTTTCCCGGAGTCATGCCTGGATCTGCATCCAAAGGGCTCAGAGGCCAGTGGACAGGATGTCGCGTGTCCACCCTCGCTCGGCCCTTCGGATGGGGAAGGGCCCTTGTTCAGAGCCAGCTTCTGACAGCCCCAACCCCCAACCCCTTTGTGGATGTGCTGTAGGAGTTTTCTTGCTCAATAGTGAAGGAGTGACTCTGCTTTCATTTTCGGAAGGCAGGGCCAGAGGGCGTTGGATCCATCCTGATCCTGATCCACTGCAAGGCTCTTTCCCTGTGCACTGGAGGAAAGATCTTGCACTAAATATCACTTACAGATTTTCCTAGACCTTGCTATTGACATTTTCATATTTCTGTGTCTAGAGGCTGCAACTTCAATGTAAAATGTTTGCATTTGTTCAGTTTGACTTCTGATGTAATTTTTTGGTTTCTATATTGTTAGACTTGTAATGTTTCAAATGGTATTTTATTAACTTTGGACTGGATGTATGTCTCTAGCAATACGAGGTACTTTCTAAACTGTCCTGGGGCTCACAGCCCCCTGTCGAGATAAGATGCTGGTCGTGTACAATTGCAATGTAATTTTTTTTTTTTAGCCTGCAGGGATATTTTGTGTTCATGTGTCCAAAAATAATAATAATAATAATAAAAAAATTGGCATTCTCGTGCCAAATGTTCTGTTTTTCCTTATTGCTGTCCAATAAATGCAATGTACAGAGTGAGCAACCAATACTGTTGCCTGTAAACAAATGTCTTAAACTATTTAACTTTTAATTAAAACTTGTACACAATGTGTCACCTGTGGAACTCATTACCACAATGTATCTATTTCTGATACATTAATAGTTACCAAGTTACAGAAATATGTATGGGTGACATCTCTTGGGATCCTGAAGGAAGCTGAAATTGCAACCACCAGGGGAGGGGTTCAGAATGGGCCTATTTTTATACTGTTTGGGAAATAACAGAGAAAATTTGGTGTTAATGGATTGTACCTTTCTGGACAGAGGCTTCTATATCAGAGAGATGCAATGAATAAATGCAAGAGCTGTTGGCTGCATCATCTTCTCTGTGAGGTGAGGGTTTGTCTCTTCAGACAGCTGCACTGCACTAAAAATACTGCAGGAAGGACAAGAAAAGCTTTTAGAAGAGGCCAGAGCGTGGGAGCTGTGACTGAAACCGGGACAGGATTGTCTGAAATCCCCAGCACCTTCTGCAGCCTCGTGTCAGATGTCGGTTCTGTTTGCAGGGCAGAGCCTGAGGCTTTGGCACTGAGGTTGCTCAGCCTCACGCAAACCTGAGGAGCTCAAACACCAAGGTTTGCTTGTCCTGGTGTCTTCCAACCATGATGCAAAGATCTCTTGGATCAAACCCCAGGAACCCAGGGCTGAGTGACGCGTGGGATTATGTGCCACAGCCTCACTGTCCCGGCAGCTCTGACTGCAAAATCCCAGCAGGTTCCTGATCAAGCTGCTCCCTCGGGACAGCAGGAGCTGCTGCTCATGCCATGGGAGGGCAGCACGAGGTGGGAATGCTTTGACAGCCTGAATTCCTGTGGCTTTTCCACCTTTTCCTAGAACGGCCCAGCCACGATCACACACCTCAGGCTCATTGGGCACCATGTGGGAATGAAGCTCCTGAGGTTTATGATGTTGTTGACAAAGTCAAAGCACAGGGCTGGGATTTGCACTTCCTGGGAAGGACAGGTCTGGGAGGTGGTGGGAAACGGAATGGAAAAGTGATGCTCTGCCCGGTTCTATGCATTTAGATGGAGCAGGGCCACGGGGAATTCCTGCCCTGCTCCTGCCGCCTGGCGATGCTCAGGGTACCTCAGGAGTGACCGTACAGCGGCCGAGAACTGGTTCACAGTGCTTCCTCCTTGGCCCGGCCGCACAAAATGAGTCAAAAAAAAAAAATNCGCCCCAAAAAAAAAAGAAAAAAAAAAAAAAAAAAAAAAAAAGAAAACCCACGAAACAAATATTTGTGGCAACGACGCAGCGGGAGGCTCGGGCGCGGGCGGGCAGCGCTCCGCCGCTCTCAGGCTCCAGCGAGGCCCCGGCTGGGCACCCCGCGCGGTCCCATCCGGAGCCCTCCGGTCTTCCCCGGGTCCCCCCGGTCCCCATGGGCCCCAAGATGGCGGCGAGGCCGGCGGGCGCCGCCTTTGTTGCGCGCGGGGCCGGGCGG
>VZTX01028095.1:0-23103 GCA_013400915.1 Pardalotus punctatus
AAGGGAGGGGACGCTGCCGGACAGGGGACACGCGTGGGGCGGGAGGATCGGGGCACCCCCTTCCACGGCGCCGGGAGGGCCACGGAACACCCGCAGGTAGAACGACAGCAGCGCCTCCCGATTTTTCCAGTGGCATTTTGGGGGATTTTTATCCGCGGCCGATGCGGAATGCGGAATGAGGGAGGGGGATGCGCTGCGGCGTAGGGGTGCGGATTGTTGCAGAGAAAAGGAACCCTCAAAACCCGGCGAAAACATTCAGAAGGGTGGTGGAAGGAGAGAGGAAACCTTGTTTTTGTGATAAAGACAGGGAAAACACCGCAGCCCTGCTCGTCAGCTGACGCCGCGGTCGGTTTGGCACCCTGGGAACATCCCGTGATGCACAGCCCAGCCTGGGTCTGGACCAGGACCGTGGCTTGGGAATGGCGCTGGAGAAGCTGCCATGCATCCCTCTGGCCTGGAATAAATCTCTCATCCCCGTATCCTACTCTCAGGGATGCTCTGCGGGAGCGATACAGCAAAGATCGCTTCCTTCTGGCATTTCCCTCTGGGCTGCAGATGAAGGAAAGGGATTTCCGTAGCACGGGGTGTCTGAGGGCTTGTGCAAGGCTCCAGTTTATGGATTGGTCTGTGAGAAAAAGAGGAAAAAAAAAAATCTGTGCAGCTTCATTTGGGAGGAATCCTGTGCTTTCTGTGCATGGAAGCTGCAGAGGTGGGTGCTGAGGGATTTATTTTGCCAGATGCAGAGCAACCAGGTCTGTGGGTTTGGAATTAGATGGTCTTTAGGATCCCTTCCAACCCAAACCTTTCAAGGATTCTGTTATCTGACCTGTGCTAGTGATCTTGCTTTGCTAGAAGGGAATAAGTGTGGAGAGGAGCGACTCATGTTGTTTTTTCTTGAGGAAAAAACAATTCAAGCTTTGGTAATGCAGCGAGAGCTGTAAGGAAGTCACCAGACCACGAGTTTGGTGCCGCCAAGCTCACCTGGTGACACAGCAGGCTGAGCTGGATCGGGAGCTGGAGCTGAACCTTTACGGGTTTGCTTTGTTGTGGCTTGGAGTCACAAGCGCTGGCAAAGAGAACAAAGGACAAAGGTCGGCCCAGGCAAGGGGCTGGTGCTGAGCAGGACACATGACTTGGGCTGTGCTGAGCACCCCTGGCCCTGGAGGGTAGGGGGTGTTGTAGAAGGGAGGGTGGGACAGCTTTTATCTCCCTCAGAACCTCGGAGAAGCTGTGGATGCCTCTGTCTGTGCCTGGAGGGGCTTGGCCCAGACAGTGCAGGAGCTGGGAGATGCCTCAGGGCTCTGACTTATCTGTGGTCTGACCTGCCTCGGCTGAGTCATGTGAGCTGGCCTCGGAACAGCCGGTTTGGGGGCTGGGTTGTTGGTTTGTTTTTTTTTTTTCCCCATAAATAAAGATAAATGGGACTTGTGGGCTTAGATTTTGGGGAAGGAAACCTTTGTGGTGCGAAGGTGAAGGGATTTGCTGTTGTGGGCCCTTGGCTGCTGGGAGGGCAATGCGGGATCCTGCTGATATCTGGAATAACAAGGTTCAGCTATCAGGTGAGAAAACAGGCAGGGAAATGCCCGTGGCTCAGAGATCTGCTCAGGAGGGATGGAGACAGCGCTGGGCTGGTGTCTCCTCCTTCCCTCCTCCTCCTCCAGCTCTGCGACAGCACGGAGGGATGTGGGTGGATGCTGCAGCACCAGCACAGCCACAGCCCTGCGGGTGCTCTCCTCCCTCACAGCTGCTCTGAGCAGCTCCTGTGGGAGAGCCTTTGGCCTCACTGCCTCCTCCTCCTCGCTGCCTGCGAGAGGGGCCCCGGGCTTGCACTCAGCTGGCCAAATTTCCTCCTTCTAAGCCACCAGCTGGCTGAAGCATGAGCGTCCTGCCCAGGGTCAGGTGTGCTGGTGGGTGTTTGTTTCTTGCTCATCCTTCAAAAAATGGTGTCAGCAGATATTTTGGATCCCAAAGTCCCAGGGCTGCAACCTAAGGGGAGGTGGAGCAACCCCGGGGGGCTCTTTGCAAGCCCCCAACACCCTCCTGCCACCTGGGGAGCTCTGTAGGGTGAAGCTGCCGGCTCCTAAGAAGTCCCACAGCGTTGTTTCTGTGTCCAAGCTGATGGGCTGTGGTGGGATGGGACCTGTAAATCAGCCTTCACCAGGGGTATCCTGAAGATGTGGGGCAGTGCAAAGGGAAGGGATCTGCTGGGGCTCCTGGAGAAACTCCCCTGACCTGTTTGCTGTGCACGAAGGAGAGCAGGAGGTGGGGTGCAGTAGCTGTTACACAGTTTTGGTTTTGGGGTTCAAACGGCCTTGAGGTTTTGGGGGGAGGAGGAGTGTGAGGAGGAGATAGCAGTGCTGGGGGAAGCACAAAGTGTGATAAGGCTGCCAGGGGAAGCTCTTGCTGCTCGGATCAGCTGGGACAGGGGGGTGGTGGAGAAACCAGCAGCATTTTCTTGCTTCGGGGTCTCTGGGGTTGTTGTGGTTGGGCTGCATGTGACCTGCAGCCAGTGGGAATCCGTCCTGCAGTCCCGTGCCTGTGTCCTATTTATGGATCTGCTGTACACAGGATAAAGCCAGGGAGAAGGGGGGGTTAGGGAGGAAGAAATCCCGTGGGACCAAGGATTTCCGCTTCCTTTTCCAGACAGATCTTGGGATACCTGGTGCCAGCTGAGATTGTCAGCTCCCCACCACCCAAAACTTCATGGCTGTAGGAGACCTTGTAGAATAATAGAAAGTTTTGGGTTGGAAGGGATGTTTAAATGTCATTTAATTCCAATCCCTCTGCCGTGGGCAGGGACATCTTTAACTGTGTATCAGGCTGCTCAGAGCCCCATCCAACCTGACCTTGAACATTTTTTGGGATCCAGGGGCATCCCCCATATCTTGGGGCAACCTATTCTAGTGTCTCACCACCTTCAGCGGGAACAATCCTTCCCAATATCCCATCTGTCCCTGCCCTCTGGCAGTGGGAAGCCATTCCTTGTGTCCTGTCCCTCCATCCTTTGTCCCAAGTCCCTCTCCAGCTTTCCTGGAGCCCCTTTAGGCACTGGAAGAGACTCTAAGATTTCCCTGTAGCCTTCTCTTCCCCAGGCTGGACACCCCCACCTCTCTCGTGATCCATAGGGAGGCTCCATGCCCACAGGAGGTTTGGCAAGAGGTTTTTTTTTGCCTAAAGAGCCGTCTGGCTCCCAGCTATTTGCTTTGCTGGGTTTGCTGGCCCTGGGCCATGTCCATGGTGCAGATGCAAAGCAGCAGAGCTGAAACTCTGCCTCTTGGAGGGGAAACTGCTGGGATCTATTTTCAGGTTGGTTTCGGGTTGCCTGGAGTGTGTGGTCTGGTAACCCGAGGCTGGGAGATGTCCCGTGTCTGTCCCTCAAAAGCTGGGTGCAAGCAGCACATCGATGACTGGCAGGGTGGTTTTCACCCTGTCAGCAGATTTACAAACAGCCTGCCGAAAAGAAAAGTGTATCATGTGACTTCTGGCCTCAAAAACACCTCCTGCCTGTGCTAGGGGAAATAGAGTTGACTGCAGGAAGTACAGAGGTTTTGGGCGTTTGATATTCGTGTGTGTGTGTGTATTTTTTTAAATTTTTTAAAGATTTTTCATTAAAAATGTGCTTCAGCTCAGGCTGGTCACCTGCAGGCTTCCTGTGGCCATGTTGAAGGGGCACAAGGCAAAAAGCACAGTTGTATTAAAGTGTGTATTTATTTTTCTGGGTGTAACCTCCTTCCTGCTGTGTAAGCAGGGGAGCACGGGCAGCGAGTCCCTTGCCTGCAGAAACCTCTAAGCGAGAAAAATACGTGAAACCCCTGAAAATATGCATGAAACCCCTTCAAAGAGGTGAGATTTAGGAGTAGGAGGACCCATGTGCTGCCAAAACTCAGCTATTTTTTGGGCTGAAAGCACAAAGAAGGGGGAAAAAATAAATAAATGGTGGGAAGGAGGAGGGGGAAATAAGAAAAAAGCCCCTTTATACAGTGAGCTGCAGCCGCCTGGGCTCGTTGCTGGCAGAAAGTAGGACACTCCTGCTGGGTTTTCTTCTCTGGAAAGGCTAAAGTTGGCTGTGAGTGGGTGGAAGCAGCCAGCAGGGAGGTGTGTGTGTGTCCCATCCCGGTCCCCTGCTCATCCAGCTCTGCTGCTGTGGGGCTGGGGAGCTGCTGGCAGGAGCTGCGTGTCCGGTTTAAGCCCGGGCTTGCCGAGGTGATTACACCTTCAGCTCGCTGAGATGAGCAGGAATTAAAGCCTGGATATCTCTGCTGTGGAGGATCCGAGGTGTTGGGGTGCTCCTCGGGGTGGATGTGGGGCTGGTGGGAGGGAGCTGGGAGGGTTTGGAGGAGGAGGAGGGTGCCCTGGTGTGTTTGTGGAGATAAAGGAGCTCGTGGCCTCGTGATGTGTCTGAGTCAGGCGTGGGGATGTGGAACAAGTGGCTGCTGGCACTGGGGGTTAATTTGGAGTTGGGCAATTCGATGTGAATTGGGTTAAAGGAGAGAAGGGAAATCACAGAGCCCTGGAGCATCTTGGGGCTGGGTGATGCTTGTGCTCCTGCATGGGAGGCTGTGGGCAATTCTTTCCTGCTCTTGGATTTCCCCTGGGTCTCTGATCCCCAAACTGGAGCTTTCCTCATGCCCTGCAGCTCCCTGGGGAAAAGCTCCAGTGGGAGGGGAGTGTGGTACAGCAGCCACAGGGAGCTCCAGTGTGTGCTGACCCCCCCTGTGCATGGGCAGGGGGTCACACCTGGGGCTGTGACCCCAATCTGGGTCCCCAGGGCCACAGGCTGGCCAAAATGAGGCTGTAAAGTCCAAAAATGTAATTTGGAGTAGTATCTTTAAAGGGAAGAGCCGGACCAGGACCGACCAAGTCCCATGCCTGCAGCTTGCTGTGGAGATGGGATGTCACTTATTCCTTCTCCTGGTCCTTATTCTCCACTGTTGTGGAAGTAAACACAAGTTTTAATACCCCCCAAATCCCTTGGATCCGCTTCAAAAAGGTATTTTGCTGCTGCTGCTAATCCCACAGTGGTCAACAAACAAGGTTGCCTTGTCTGCTTTTTCCTGAGCTGCAGGACGGAGTTGTTACTCTGTTCTTGTGTCTCTCCTGACATTTGGGGCAATCAGGGATCTGGAGGGACCTGGTGCAGCCACCCATTTTATCCTCCCACGTGCAACCGAGCCCACCTTGGGGGTGTTTCCAATGATGCTCCCATCTGGCTGCAGGTGGAGTGTCCCGTTCAGTAGCCAAGATGTGGCCGTCCGTGTCCCTCCTGTGTGTCCTGGTGGCCTTCGCCAATGCTCGCAGCGTTCCTTACTTCCCTCCTCTCTCCGATGACCTGGTCAACCACATAAACAAGCTCAACACCACCTGGAAGGTGAGTACTGGGCTGATTTGGGGTTTTTTTGGAAGCATTGCTAACAGTCCTCTTGTGGGACTCAGTGGCTGAGCTTTGGGATTGTCACTGTGGTGGTGACATCGACTGAGCCTTGGTCCCAGCTGACTTTTCCAGTGAGGTGGTGAGGGATTTCCACTGAGGGATTCCTGCAGTGACAGGAGCTGTAATTCTCCTCTTTGGAGCAGATAATGATGAATTTGTGGAGTAGGAGCAGTGTCAGAGGAGGGAACTCTTCAGGAGGCTGGATACAAGCAGCGAGTGTCCAGTTACTGGTGACCAGACCCTCCTTGGCCATTTTGCTGTGTCCAAAGCCCTGAGCTGGACCTTACTGGTCCTGATGGGCTGATCCTGGGCTGTGTTCTGCGTCTGTAGGTCACTGGCTCTTGGCCCTTGGGCTCTGCAGCAAGCGTCAGACTCAGGCTGGGATTCAGGGAGTTCTGGAGCTCTGGGCTGTGGTCCCAGAGCTGCTCTTGATGGCTCTGGAGAGTCGTGTCCCATTTCTGTGTGTCTCTTCCCAGGCAGGGCACAACTTCCACAATGCTGACATGAGCTACGTGAAGAAGCTCTGCGGCACCTTCCTGGGTGGGCCCAAGCTCCCCGAGAGGTGAGTGCAGGGAGGAGAAGGTGAAGCTGCAGTAAAAGCTTGCATGGATCCTCCATGAGCATCTGGAGTGGGCGAGGGGCTCTCCTGGCAGGCTCTGGGCAGGGTTCCCATGGGTGCAGCTCGGTGGGAATTGTTCATGGAATTAAGCACGGAGCACACGTAAGGGGAAAATCCATACCGTGTCCTGCCAGATACTTGACCAGTTGTGCAATTTGTTATCCTTGACAATGAACACGCCAGAGGAGCTGCTGACCTGGTCTGAGGACACCACGAGTATTTATGCTCCCTCAGTGAGCAAACAACAGCCCTCGTCCTCCAGGTCACCCTCAGAGGAGGTTGCAGAGTGCAGTGCACCCAGTCGTGGTCCTCTGGTGTTCCTGTGACAGGATTCCCTCTCCTCACAGGGTGGATTTTGCTGCGGACATGGAGCTGCCCGAGAACTTCGACTCGCGGACGCAGTGGCCCAACTGTCCCACCATCAGCGAGATAAGGGACCAGGGCTCCTGTGGCTCCTGCTGGGTGAGTTTGAGGGGCAGTTTGAGGTTGTGTTGATAAATCTATTGGGCAAAAACTATTCCTTGGAATTTGCTGCTGAACCCCCTGGCATTGGCAGGGACACCTTCCACTATTCCAGGTTGCTCCAAGCTCTGTCCAGCCTGGCCTTGGGCACTTCCAGGGATCCAGGGACAGCCACAGCTTCTCTGGGCACCCTGTGCCAGGCCCTCACAGCCAAGAATTCTTTCCCAAAATCCCATCTAACCCTGCCCTCTGGCAGTGGGAAGCCATTCCCCCTTGTCCTGTTATTCCAGGCCCTTGTCCCAAGTCCCTCTCCAGCTCTTCTGGAGCCCCTTTATGCCCTGGAAGGGGCTTTAAGGTCTCCCTGGAGTGTTCTTTTCTCCAGGTGAACATCCCCAGCTCTCCCAGCCTGGCTCCAGCTGTTGGAGCATCTTTGTTGCCCTTTTTGGAGGGACACTGGGATCCTGCAGTGTCTGAGCTCCTGGGTGGCTTCTCCCAAGCCAGGCCATGCCTGCTGCACTCATTTCCAGGAGATTTCCTGGTTTCTCTCCCCTGGACAGCTCTAATGGGTGTTTTGGGGTTGTCCTCAGGCTTTCGGCGCCGTAGAAGCGATTTCAGACCGGATCTGTGTCCACACCAACGCCAAGGTCAGCGTGGAGGTCTCAGCTGAGGACTTGCTGTCATGCTGCGGCTTCGAGTGTGGCATGGGGTGAGCTGCTCCTGCACCTTGGGCGCTTGGAAGGTGGTTGGGAGGAGCAGGGACACCCTGGAGATGCTGATTGCTTCAGCGCTGTCTTCGTTACCTCCCTAACGAGCAGGAAGCTCCTCCAGAGGTTTGTGCTGTGGATGGGGGAGTTAGGTGGGAACATAAAGGTGATTCCATGGACTGCAAGTCCCTCTGGGGACACACCCTGTCCCCAGCACCGTGGTCAGTGATGGCTGCAAGCACACAGTGATGCTCTCCGACACAGAGCTGGCAGCTGCCTTAACCAAAGGAAAGATCTTCTCATAGTCCCAGCTCCTTGGTTTTCGGGCACAAGCCTTTGCCTGTGGCTTTCGCAGTTGTTGAGCACGGGCAGGGAGCTGGGTCTCCAAGTGCTGTGGCTCCTGGCATCAAAAGTTGATCAGGGACCTGGTGAGAAGACACTTTGGGATTTGGAGTTGTGGGTGCTCTTAGCTCCTTGCCTGAGGCCTTGGTGTCTCAAGGCAAATCCTGAGGAAGACAGGAACAGAATAAAAAAATGTTTAATGTGCCCAAAGCTTCCTTTGAGCCATCCCAGGCTGGCTCCATCAGCTGCCTCTCCCCAAATGGGACAGCTGGGCTGGAGCTGTGTCTCTCCCCCCAGGTGCAATGGTGGTTACCCCGCTGGTGCGTGGCGGTACTGGACAGAGCGGGGCCTCGTGTCCGGGGGTCTCTACGACTCCCATGTGGGTAAGTCCTGCCAGATCCCCTCAGGAAAGCAAAGGGCAGAATCTCTGCTTGGTTAAGGTTCGTGTTCTTCAGGATGCTTCTCTCCTGGTCTGAATCCTTGTGGCTGCTCCCTCCTTCAGCTCGAGCACCTCTGCAGTCCCAGCTGGCTGCTCCTGCCCCCATGGCTCCTTCTGGTCACTCCTTTGGGACAAGGGTCCCTGAGCAGCGCCCAGAGGCAGGAGGCCCATCCTGGAAGGGAGCCAGCAGCACTTAACAACCTCCTAAGGCTCCCATTTCCTTAGAAGGAATTATTCAGGCAGTGAATTTTGTGTTGTTGGTAGTTTTGAACCAGTTCAATGCACTTTGGATGAGGTCAGGAGTCCTCCTGACAGTTTCCCCTTCAAAAAATAATTTCCAGAGTGGAACCCTCTGCCTCCCCATGTCATCAGTTGGTTCCTGTTTCCACCTTTTCCATCACCTTTTGGAGAGGGAGGTGGTGGGAAGCAGCCTCAGAGGGAAACCCATTGCTCATGGAGGGATTGCCCATCTAGCAGGGGAAGACCTACTCCTGCACCCCACTGATTTGTGGGGTTCCCGGGGCAGAAAGACCCTTTCTTAGGGCATATGGTGCCTTCTCCAACGTGCCTGTTGCCATCTTTGGGGACAGCCAGCTCATGTCACCTCTGTCCTGGACAGGCTGCCGGCCCTACTCCATCCCACCCTGCGAGCACCACGTCAACGGCACCCGGCCCCCCTGCACTGGGGAAGGAGGAGGAACCCCGAGGTGCAGCCGGCACTGCGAGCCTGGCTACTCACCCTCCTACAAGGAGGACAAGCACTATGGTAAGAGAGCTGCTCCTCGTGGCATCTGGGTGGGCTTGGCAGGACTGGACCCTTTCCTGGTGGTCATTTCCTGTGCCCTGTCCCTGGAGGCTCCAGCCTGGTGGTCCTGGTGCAAACGTGAGCGTGGCAGATGCAGTTTGTGTTTGCTGAGACTCGGTGGGGAAGGGGGAACTGGTTGAACTGATTTGAGTGCACGTTGGGTTGAAGAGTAGTGTGGTGCTGATCCCCATCTGGTGTCAAAGCCACCTCCAAGATCCTTGGCAGCAGCCATCCCTGGACATTCAGGATAATCCAGCTGTTTCTTGGAGATAATGTGTTAGCCTCGAGTCTTTGGGTTGTTTTAAAAAGGAGGCTGTACAAGGAGAAAATGTCCCTTCCCGCTAAAGCTGTCTGGAACAGGTCTTTGGGTACAGAATAGGACTCAGATTAAATAATTCCCTCTGGAAGAGGGAGCCCACTTTTCCTGCTTGGCTGTGTCCCTCCCTCTGGAGCAGCTGGGTTTGAATTTCCCCTGAATTTAAGTGCAAGAGGCCTCTTGCAGGGTCCCAGCCAAGCCATCCTCTGTGGCCTGACAATGCCATCCTAACGGTGGGAATGTTTTTCCCTTAAGGCATCACATCCTACGGCGTTCCTCGCAGTGAGAAGGAAATCATGGCTGAGATCTACAAGAATGGCCCAGTGGAAGGAGCCTTCATTGTCTACGAGGATTTCCTGATGTACAAAACTGGTGAGCAGCAGCACTGGGGCTGTGGGGGGCAGCTCTGTTCCCCATTTCATCCACAGGGTCCCTCTTCTGTGGCTCTGGTTTGTCCACTCGAGTCTGGAGGAGATCTCAGGCTCACACTTGAGTGTCTGGGGTGGCAAGGACGTGGGCAGTTGCCATCCCCTGTGTCCATTGGTTTATAGCAGGGGGAGTGGGTGCTTGGGGCGGATCAGGGAGGGAGCCCTGATGGGGACTGCCCCAAATTCCATCTGACAACAGCAGCTCAGATTTTAGGACCTCAGATCTCTTGTTCGGAGCTGCCTTTGAGCACGCGTGAACGTCTCTGGGTGTCCTGTGTGCTGAGCTCATGCTGAGCATCAGTCATGGAATCATGGAATGGTTTGGGTGGGAAGATAATGATTAAAATATTATCTTGTTCCACTACTTGCCGTGGGCAGGGACACCTTCCACTATCCCAGCTTGCTCCAAGCCCTGTCCAGCCTGGCCTTGGACACTTCCAGGGATCCAGGAGCAGCCACAGCTTCTCTGGGCACCCTGTGCCAGGGCCTGATCACCCTCACAGGACACAATTTCCTCCTAATACCCAACCTAAATCTCCCATCTTTTAGTTTCAAACCATTCCCTCCTGTCCTATCACTATCTCCCTACACAGAACTCCTTCCTCCAGGCTCTGCACCAAGTTTTGGGTTCACATTTAACCAAAAGCCCCTCCTCAGCCGCTCTGGGGGTTGTGATACCAGGTGCCCCCCAGGCTGTCAGAGCTCTGTGGTGTGGAGCAGTTCGTGTTAACATTTTGGGATGTTTTTCCCTTGCAGGGGTCTACCAGCACGTGTCTGGGGAGCAGGTGGGAGGCCACGCCATCCGGATCCTGGGCTGGGGCGTGGACAATGACACTCCCTACTGGCTGGTGGCCAACTCCTGGAACACCGACTGGGGGGAGAACGGTGAGGAACCGCTGGGAATCCCCACCCCTTCCCCTTGGCAGGATGGATGGAGATGGTGACTTTTTTTTTTGCTTTTGGTGTTCTTCCAGGCTTCTTCAAAATCCTGCGAGGAGAGGACCACTGTGGCATTGAGTCCGAGGTTGTGGCTGGCATTCCCAGGACGGAGCAGTACTGGAAGAGGATCTAACCACAAATGATCAAACCACAAATAATCCTGAGTCCCTGATGCTTTTAACTGATAGTGGGTTGGGTGCAGAGACCCCCCTTCTAAAAGAGACTATAGTTCAGGTTACTTTATTAAAGCTTTTTATCTTTTTTTTTTTTTCCAATTTTTGTTGGTTTTGTTGTTTTTTTAAAATTTTCGGGTTTGTTTTTTTCATTTTTTAAATTGTACGGTGGAGCTGGAGGCGGAACTACTCTCTGCCAACCTCCTTCGCAGGACATTGGGGCATTCCCTGCTCAGAGGACTGCTGGAGAGCTCACTGGTCTCTTGGAATTTGGTTAGCCTGGACCCCTTCCAGCCCAGTTTGCTACTGGGAGGGCAGGAAACGGTGGCTTTGTGCTGGGATTGGGGAGTTGGTGGGGCAGCAGAGGTGGATGCTGCTCGAAAGCCATGGCCAGGGGGGTTTTTGCACCCCCAGATGGGTTGATCTGACTGTTCGCACCTGAAACAAGCAGGGAAGGATTTCCTGTGAGTGTGTGCCTTGAATTGGCTAAACTTAGACCTATTAACAACAAAATACTGATGAACTTGATGTGGGGGTGGCTCTGGCCAGAGCTGCCTGCACCAAGTCCCTTGTGCATCACCTGCTCTGCTCCATCCTTCTGGCTTTTCAAACCACTTCTTCCTCAACTGTTCCTGGCTTTTTTATCTGCTGTAGTGTGGGGTTATTTATGCTGGGGAAGGGCCTGGCTGGAGCTCCATAAGGCTTTGATCAAAGACCCTGAAGAATCTGGGAAGGAGCTGGAAAGAGCAAAGCCCTTCTCCTCCATGGCTGAGCACTTGATGTGTGCAGGTCGTGCCTGGGCAAGGGTGCTGCACCCAAATTTGGGGTGTTTTGGGGCTGCAGGTGCTGGAAGCTGGACTGAGGGATGGTTCCCAGGTCTGCTGCAGGGAGCTCAAGCAGATGCTTGGAGGTGTCTCACTAACTCGCACGCAGTTTAAGCTTTCTTTTCTTGAGCCACAGGCGTTAAGAAAGGTAAAAAAACCTTATTTTTGTTACTGGAGGGAGGTGTAATAAGTTGTGTATAGGAGGAATCATGTGATTTGCCAACACGAATACTGCAAAGAGCTTTTTTTTTTTAAATTTTAAACCACAAAACATATTACTGAGCTGAGGCTACGGGTCTGAAACGTGTGAAGTAGGCTCTCCACGCACTGTAAAATAGCCCCTTACCTCTGCTTGCTCTGACAGCAGTGAGGCAGAGCTGTGCTGTATTTGGCTGCAACACCTGTGCCAATAAATGATTTCTCCAGTCTCTTGACTCTTGGCCCTTGGTTGCTTCTGCTTGGCTTCCACCACCTCGGATTGTCTGGGGTGGAAGCCAGGTGAGACCCTTCTGTCTTCAGAGAATGTTGAGGGTTGGAAGGGACATTAAAGCTCATCCAGTCCTGCTCCCTGCCATGGGCAGGGACACCTTCCACTATCCCAGATTGCTCCAAGCCCATCCAGCCTGGCCTTGGACACTTCCAGGGATCCAGGGGCAGCCACAGCTTCTCTGGGCACCCTGTGCCAGGGCCTGCCCACCCTCACAGGGAACAATTCCTTCCCAATATCCCATCTAATCCTGCCCTCTAGCACGGGGAAACCATTCCCCCTCGTCCCCAGTCCCTCTCCAGCTCTCCTGGAGCCCCTTTAGGCACTGGAAGGGGCTCTGAGCTCTCCCTGGATCCTTCTCCAGGTGAGCACCCCCAGCTCTCCCAGCCTGGCTCAAGGGGCTCCAGCCCTTGGAGCATCTCCATGGCCTCCTCTGGACTCTCTCCAGCAGCTCCATGGCCTCATTACTTTGGGCCCCAGATCTGGAGGCAGCTCTGCAGGTGGGGTCTCACCTGAGTGGGGCACAGGGGCCAAATCCCCTCCCTTGTGCAGGTGTCACTGCCAGCCCTGTCCTGTGGCCCTGCCGCTGCCAGCCGGCCCTTGGGGTGGGGAAGGGGCTTCCACCTGGAGCAGAGAGCAGCCAGGACTCGTCCCCAGCATCCCTGAGGGGGCACCGAGGCCCTGGAGCCCGTGCCTGCACCCCCGGGCTGTCACCACTCTTTTCAAGGTTAATTTATGGACCCTCAGCTGTCACCGCGGTTAAAATTCTTCCTCCATGTCTGGCACACGGGGCTGTACTGTGAAACGCAGAGTTGGAACCAAGGGAGCACTGGAATTTCATGAGCTGAGCGCTTGTACCTTGGGGAGAATCACTGGTGTAAAAGAAATGACAGCTGAAAACAAACAAAAAATAAGATGATCCAACACTTTTTTTTTTTCCCAAAGAAAATTTTTAATTTCAACAAGACGGGAAGCTGCACAAAGAGAGCTACCGCGAGTTTCTTGAGAACAGCAGCTTAAAACTACACCAGTAACTGTGGAGTAGGGGTTTTCCTTCTGAGGAACAGCCTGGCTACAGGGGCTTGGCCTTGCAAAGGCCACCACCCTGCACGCAGTAGCTCTGTCCTGGACCAGGACATGGCTCTCCTTCCCTTCACGACAGCAAAGCAGCATTTGAGGGGGTGGGTAGGGACCTTGAAAACAACAACCCACCCCAGGAGAACAGGACTTGCCTTTAGAGTGTTCCCTCTTGTAAGTCCAGCCTGATGTGTTTCAAGACAGCAGTGGGAGCCTCTTCCAGCTCACACCTCATTCTGACCCAGAGCCAGAGCCAAGTGGGCCAGGGAAACCTGCCCTGGTCACCCCTGTGGTGGCTCCAGCTCAAGGCAGGGGTCTCTCCTGCCTTTCAGAGTGACCAATACCCCCCTAAGGGACAGCAGGGTGCAAACCCTCCCTCCCCTGCCTTGCTCTGCCACAACCACCCATCCCCTTGGGCTGTGGGAGAGCAAAACCCAGAGCCTGCAGAGGAGTCAGGCCTGGGGTTTTGAGCTCAGGGCTGTGCTGGCAGCTCCCTTCTCTTTTTAACCCCCTCCCCACTGCCAAAACAGGGGGCAGGGGCCATCTGTCCCAGGGCAGGCACAGCTGCCTTTCAGCTGGGGACACAGTCGAGTGGACAGAGCACCTCACTCCCATATATTTACCATTAAAAGGGCTCATTTCAGCATCCTTCAGCACAACAGAAACGTGACCATGGCCTCTGCCTGTTTCCAGGCTGCAGGATGTCAATCACTGAGGGCCAGAAGGTGGCCACAGCTTTTTCCTTGGGTAAGGAAGCACATTCCTCTCCCAGCTGAAGCAGAATCCTCTCAGCACAGAACAGGCACCAGAGGTGAGGGAGAAGAGGCTGCCTAAGAAAGGGAGGCAAAACCCTCAGGGTTTTGCTCATCTCTGAGCCGGAAAGATGCCTCAAATCTCAAGGAAGAAAAGAAACAACTGGAGTTTCTATTTCAAACCACCCTAACGGGAAAAAAAAAAATCCCAAAAATATTCAGGTAGACAAGAAAGAAGAGGGAAAAAGAAATACTCAACCCCAAACACTAGGACTGCAATCAGCATTTGCAGCCATCCACGCAGACAGCAAGGGCGGTGAGGGTGGAGTCCAGCAGTGCCACGCTGTCACCCTGGGGCTGCAGCTCCCCGCTGTCCCATCCGTGTCACCGTCCCAGTGCCCGGTGCTGGGCCACCCCCACAGCAGGGGACGAGGAGCCTCCCGCCCCCGCTGCCCATCTGCCACCACTTGTCCCCCAGCCAGGCGCTGCCCTTCAGTCCTCTCCAGCCTGGACGTACTCCTCGGTGGCCTTGGAGAGGGTGCTGAGGTACTGCCAGCTCAGGGCGGCCAGCAGCATGGCACAGGACAGGTAGATGGGCGAGTAGTGGTGGCGGGAGGCCATGGGGCTGCCGGGCAAGCTCATGGCGCGGATGGAGGCGATGACCTGCTGGGTCTTGTTGGACGAGGGGTCCGTGCTCGGGATCTTCTGGTAGATCTAAAGAAGGAGGGAGGAGGAGTTGTGGCTCCCACAGGAATTTTAGGAGGCAAACAGGACCAGGTTGAAGTTTTAAGGGCCATTTGTACCCTCAAGAGGGACCTCGGTGGTGGACTGCCATGGAGCAAGGGGCACCTGCATGGGGCCAGGACCCATCTCCCTTGGGAAGTGCACTAAGCCAAGCTGCCTCGTGAGGGCACCCCATGATGGGACATGGACCACAGGGCCTTGGACACGATTCCTCAGCCCCCAGTGGCCTTACTGGGAGCAGTGGTTCTCACCCCACAGTACTCCCTCACTGTAAAGCCCACCTCAAACCGGTGGAAATATTCCTGCCTGGAAACAGCCACATCATCATCTTATCTGTGGTATTTGGGGTTTTCTTCTCATGGCCTTTGAGATACTCATCTGTAGGAGTCTGAGCAATGTGGGCACAAGCCGAGACCCTCTCTGGGCTGAGGTGCTGCAGTGCCCCTGTCCCTTGCCATAGGATCAGCCAGTTCACAAGAGCTGCTCTAATAACCCATGGTTTGGGGCCTCCCTGCTGCAGAAGTGAAGCCTTTTTATTTAACATGGGTTTTGGGGAATGGGGTGGTTTTTTCCCATGAAATCACCCCCCAGTTGATTCTCCACGTGAACTTTTAACCTCCACAGGACCTTGAAGTCAGGGGTCATAAGGTCCCCCCTGAGCCTCCTTTTCTCCAGGCTGAGCCCCCCCAGCTCCTTCAGCAGCTCCTGGTGCTCCAGACCCTTCCCCAGCTCCGTTCCCTTCCTTGGACTCGCTCCAGCCCCTCAGTGTCTTTCTTCTTGTGGGTGGCCCAAAACTGGCCCCAGGATTGGGTCAAGGGGACAGGCACTGCCCAGGTCCTGCTGGACACACTATTGCAATCTCCAGGTCAGGACACCACCAGCCTCAGTCTTCTCAACACAGGCACAGACCAAGGGTACGTTCAAGGGAACACATCAAGCACAGTTTGGTCCAGGCCAAAACCACATCAGGATCACCACTCCCTGCCACCACTGAACCAAGAGGCGTAAGGATAGGATGAACAGATTCCCGTGTATTCCCAATTCCACCCCAAGAACGGAGACAGGAACAGCCAGAAATGACTCAAAGCAAACTGCTGAGCCTACCTCTTCCACATACTGGTACATGATGGCTTTGACAGCTTGTATGTTCGTGGCATCCATCATGAGGGTGACGGCCTGGCCCTTGCGGATCTTCACCACCCCCCTGAACACCTGCTTGTTGTTGTAGCAGGCAGCCAGCGTGGCAATAGCCATCACCTGAGGAGAGACAGGAAGAGCCTTTACCGCCCTGCAAGGAACTTGACAAGGAATCACCTTGTCCATAGTGACATCCATGGTGTGGAGCCACAATGTCACCAACAGCAGAAACAGCAGGAACCAGGAAAGAGGGAAAAAAATCAACATGACACAGAACCTCCTTCACTTCCAACTTCTCAACTAGGCTGCAGATGACGAAGAACCACTTGGAAGCTTAACTCACCTGGGGGATAGCGCAGAAGTTGAAGACACTTTGGTTTCTGAGGCGGGACAGGTAGGTGAGGACGTCGGGGACGTGGTGGAGGGCGTTGGTGATGAGCTCATTGAGGCACTGCACGGCCATGTCGATGTTCTCAGGCTTGGCAAGGTCTGAGAGCTTCTTGGCATATCTGCTCCAAACCTGAACACCAAGACAAGGGCTCATGAGTTGGAGGGTGCATTGATGTCATCAGAGAGGCACCAGATCTGGGAGAGCAACAAGAACCACCAAAAACCCCCACACGACAGCCTTGGAGCATCACTGGGATAAAGAAAAGCAGGAAGGGCAGACCTGGCAGTGACCTTGACGTACACAGAGACTGTAAAGGAGGAGGGTGCAACTCATCCCCACATCTTCCCTAGGCAGGGCAAGGAAAAGATGAGTCACACATCAAGAAATGCCCTGTGAGACAGCTGAGCCACATGGGGGAAAGGGGGAAAAAATTCTTGGACATTGTGTCAGGCTCAGGCAGAGCTGATCCTGCTTTTGGGAGCAGCCCAGGTACCCTCCTGGGATCTCACCCAGTCTTATCCTCCCTCATTCCTAGAGAAAACCTAGCAGAGAGGAGAAAAAGCTGGGGTGACATCACCTTGACCCCACATCAGTACCCAGAGAGCTGTAGGCAGATGTCAGCCAGCTGTCATCAGAAGAACTGCTATTATCAAGATGTACAGCCAACAGTAGCAATTTTATGAGGTTTTTCCTCACCTCTCTGGGCCAGAACTCCCTTCCCTCCAGCTGGTCCTCCAGATAGTCACGGATGATGTTGGTTTTTTGCAGGAAGAGGCCCATGGAGTTTGCCAGATCTGTGTCCTGCCCCACAATGGAATCTTCCAGCTCTGATGCAGAGAAGAGACGGGAAAGGCCAATCCCCACCAGCCCAGCAACGTAGTGACAATACTGCCAAGTTGGGAAAGAGGGGGAAAAAATAAGATAAAAGGAGCAGTTACAAAGAGCTGCCTATTTGCCACAGTGAGTATTAAAAAAAGCAACTGACAGTTCATTTTATGCAAGTTCTCGTGGCCCTCCCTGAGATGTCTCAGCTTTCCCAGAAAAACAAACAGCTTTTCCTACCAGGGATGCTCTGTCTCCTCCTTCCACAGAGACAAGGTGGACCCTACCTGGAAGTGTTCAGAACACCTGTGGATGTGGCACTTGGGGACATGGTTCTGTGGTGGCCTTGGCAGTGCTGGGGTAATGGCTGGACCTAATGATCTTAAGGGCTTTTCCAACCTTAATGGCTCCATGATCCCACTCATGCTCAGTCCATTCCTCTGTCTGGCCTGACTCACCTTATCCCACTCATGCTGAGAATCCACCTTTTTCTCCAAGAACTCTGCCATCCCGACACCCATCTTGTGGCAAATATCCGAAATCACATCCTGGTAGACCTTGGACAGGTTCCTGAACTCCATGGAGATCTTCAGCACAGTAAAAACAAAAAGAGAGTGTTCAGGAGAAAAAAAAAAAGGAGAAAAAAAAAAAAAGCAGAGATCAACATTGATTAAGAAACCAGAAAAATACTGTTTACCAGGCCCTAATCCTGCCCTGGCTGGAGATGTGGGACAACTCCCCCAACCTGAGCTGTTTCAAGGTCCTTGGAGCACAGGCTCAGTCTGTCCCCAGTCTAAACGGGATGGTCTCTGGCAGGAGATCAGACACAGCAAAATCTCTGGGAAGGCTCTGTGGCCTTGGACTGGTATCATCTGGGAGCTGCAGGACAAAACTGGCTGCACTTGGTCCACAGAGTTGTTTTCCTCTGTAATTTGAGAGCATTCCATCGCACCAGCCACAGGAAAAGACCCATGGGAGGTTTCTGGTGCTCTGTTCTCCCGAGCCCCCTCCAGCTCTGGCTTCACAGGGCACATTTTGCACAACTGGAAAGGCATCCAGCACTGAGGGAAGTGTGAAATCCTTCTTCTGCATGTCCAGTAAAGTGATCATGGAATCACAGAATGGTTTGGCCTGGAAGGGACCTTGAAGCTCTAGTTCCAACCCCCCCACCACGGGAAGGGACACCTGCAGTGTCTCAATCGCTCTCACACTGAAAAAAAGAATTTAAAAATGCATCCTCCCTTTCCCAAAACTGTGGAGCATCACATTTTATTGTGCTAAGCTTTATTCTCCTTCATTTGGTGGTTGCAGCCAGCCCAGGATTTGTGTGCAATAAGGGCTTGTCCATAAAATAAAAGTATCTGCTCTGCTTCTGCCTCTGTGGCTTCAGTCCCCTACAGAGAGAAGCTCCACCTGCAAATGCACCTCTAGCAAATATTATTAGAAGTTTTTTCACCTGAGGGCGGTGAGGCACTGGCAGAGGATGCCCTGAGAAGCTGTGAATGCCCCCAAAACATTCAAGGTCAGATTGGACAGCTTGGAGCAACCTGGGATAGTGGAAGGTGTCCCACCCATCACAGGGAATGGAATGGGATGAGCTTTAAGTTCCCTTCCAACCCAACAATTCCATGATTCTACAATTCTATGATTATTAAAATCATACCAGACCATGTATTGCCTCAAATAAATAACACACACACACACCAAGAGAGAATAACGAAGTGCCACAAACATCTTCTCACAAGCTTTTCTAAAGCCAAGCCACTGACATTCCTACCATCTCTGTCCCTACGCATCCAGAATCCCAACACAGACATCCCCTATAACACATCACCCTCCTCAGAGGGCACAGCCACTGTCATCCCAAGGGTGAGCATCAAAATTCACAACACACCTCAGTTTTCCAAACAATTACCCCATTCCCACTGCTAGGGAAAGCCCGAAAAGCGTAGAATAAATTAAAAATGGTAAAAACCTGAACAAAACAGAACTTCCTTGGGAAATGAGATGCTCCTCACTAGAACTATTATATTTTTCCTTAAACAGAGCATAGAAAAAAAAACTAAAAAATCAACTCAATTTAAAAAAATCAATGCAATATTGTTACTAATAACAGTGAGGGTGCTTTTTGTCTTATATCACAGAATTATAGAATGGTTTGGGTCGGAAGGGACCTTAAAGACCATCTCATTCCACCCTCTGCCATGGGCAGGGACACCTTCCACTATGGACACAGGCAATGCACAGTGCTGGGTAACAACCCCAAATCTCTCTCCACAAGACAACGGTCACCTGCTGTTCCAGCAGAGGAAGCAAAAATCCAGATCAGAGCCAGCACTTTTGCACAGCCAGATCCCCTCTTTGGCTCACAGAGTTGAGCAATGTTTGGGTTTCTCACCCCAGCCTGGATCCAGCCCCACAGGCAGGTGATGGAGCCCTTGGGAAGAGCTATGGGACTGACCAAGCCCTGCAGACACCACGTGGAGACAACCAGGCACCCTGAGGTGCCACAAGGAGCAAGGAGGAGGCTGCCTTACCGTTGGGAAGTCTTCCAGCACCTGCCGGTCCTTCTCCTTGCTCTCTGTGTACTTCCAGTCTGGCTCGTAGAGATGGGAGTGGAACTCGTGCAGCATCGGGACCTTGACATCCAAGGGGATGCTCATGTCATCCTCTACAGTGTCCAGGGCACGGAGAACCAGGTAGAATATACAGACTGCATGCCTGGAAAGGGAGAGAAAACACTTGGGATTGCTATGAGGCAGGACAAACAGCTGGAATAAACCACAGAACCTTTGGAACCTTTGGTTCTTATTGGGAAAAGCAAATGTAAAATAGGGAAGGGGATAAAAACCAGGTGGGTTTTTCCCATCAGTTCCCCTTCTCTGCACCTTTTACCCTGCTGGGGGGAATAAAGGGGTCACACTGTGCAATAGGAACATCAGGACTGGCAGAAAGAGCCAAACCCACCCCATATTTTGTATCCCCACACAGCCCATGTCCCAGCATCCCAGCAGGAAGGTGCTGTTCCCACCACCCCTGCCTTCCCTACCCCTGTCTCCACCATCCCTGCTTCCTTCCCCATTCCCTGCCTTCATCATTCCTGCCTCAACATTTCCGCAGCTGAAGCAAAAAAAAAAAAAACCAAAAAACAAGTCCTGATGGCAAGAAATGCTGTTTGCAGCTCCAGGATTTATAGAAAATAATCCCTAGATCTCCATAAGCACACGGATATACGTCAAGGAGACGAGGCATTTATTAATTGTTTAACAAATGGAAAGCAGCTTGGTCTGCTTAAATGCTAATTACCAGGTGACAGTGCTGTACTCCTGGAATGACAACATGCAAGCAGTGATTAAGCATCCAGGGAAAACTGAGTTGCTCTTAGAGCCAACATTGTTAAATTTGCCTTTTTTTTCTTTGATTAGAAGGGTATTTAACACCTCTGTCAAACCACATGAGCAGCTCTCTCGTGCTCCTGTTCCTTTGCATGACTGAGTTTTTCCACTCCAGGCAGGCTACAAAAGTTCATCCAACAGGATGCAAGCGCCCAAGGCTCCAACCCTTTTCCAGAAGCCACCAAGAAAGGCACAGCAGAACCTGAAACACCTTCCCAGGGACACCTCTCACAGGGGCATCATGCCCAGGGAAGAGCCAGCAGTAATTCCAGAGCCCAGCACAGTTAAAACACTGATTTAACCCCACTTCTGCATCCAGATCTTACCTGCATCCCTAACTTCCATCATATACTGAATTTAGATCCATGGCAATTTTGGCAAATCAAAGGAAGAAATTCTTTACTGTGAGGGTGGGAAGGCACTGGCTCAGGTTGTCCAGAGAGGTGGTGGATGCCCCATCCCTGGAAACATTCAAGGTCAGAGACTGAACGGTGCACAAATGGAAGCACCAACTTCCAAAGAACAAGTCTGGATCTTCCAGAGCTCAAGCTCCAGCCCTGTCCTGGGGGCAGTTCCCTCCTTCCCAGGTAAGGAGGTCTCTTTTCTTGCCAGGACATGCAGCCTCAGCTGAACCTTCAGGAATGGATCCTGAAGAGTCCCAGGGACAACCAGGACCTGGCAGCAGAGAAAGGCAGGAGCATCCCTCTTCTCCTCTCCATCACCAGAAGAGGAGCTGTGAGCTCGGATCACAACTCTTTTCCACAGTTATGATCCTGTTGGCTCAGCCGTGGATGAAACTGCAGTTTTGAGCCTCCCACCTCCCAAGAAAAGGCCCTAACCATGGAGCAACAAGCTCAACAAGGCTCTAGCCAGCAAAACAGGTGGTTTAAGGGGCCAAAAACAACAAGAAAGGAGGAACCAGACATTTCAGCTCAATTGCCAATAATACCCTGTCTGGCCAGGGAAGCACCACTCCAAGCATACCTTCAGAAATTCTCCATTTTCCAGCCGTCCTGGGGTGCACATCTGTAACCACAGGGGTTCAGCTGAACACCCTGATGGGGCTAACATCAATGCAAGCACTTTTTTGATCCATAAAAATTAATTCCTCCCGTAAGGCTGCTGTTCTGCCTATTTCTATACCCTCCCTATTTTGTATTTCCCTTGTTTGTCCCCAAATTGTCCATCAGAGCTTGTGGGCTTCGAAAATGAGTCTCTCCTGATCCACTGCTGAGCCAGCTGTAATCCAACCACCATCCCCACAAAGCTGTGGGTTGCAAAGATCCGGCAAGAGCATTTTTAGGATGCCAGGCAAAAGTTTCTGTGCCCTGAAGGGTGATCCTGATCCCAGCAGGCTGCACAGCAAGAATTACAGGACAAAAAAAGACAGACAAAGCAAACTGCAGGAAGTCTGAGGCAAGCACAGGGCAGACACATTGCTAACAGGTCTCATAGTGTTTTCTTAATTGCTCTTTTTTTTTTTTCTTAATTCCTACATGGAAAAAGCATGGAAAAAAAAAAGCTTAATTCTTGGCCCCACTTGCACTTTTCCACGTAATTCCAGCCAAACCGCTAAATTTCTCTGCCCTTCCTGTAAACCAGGCTGCAAACACGGTTTCATAAACACTGGACACAGCTACAGGGCACCATCCAAAATGCTAAACCAGAGCTCAGAAACCCCACAGATCACCCAGTGTTCAGGATGGTGCCTGTAAGTGCTTCACAGAGCCATCAGATGTGTCCGGAACAACTTCCAGGACACCCAAATTTGATTATCAACCCAGTTTGGGACTAACTGGGGATTTACAAACTGAAATCAGTAATTATCAAATGAATGTAAGGAATTAAATGGAGAATAATTACATGGCATGAGGCTCCCTGAACCAGCTGAGCTTTACATCCTCTGTTATTATTCCCATCTGAAGCTTTTCTCCAAGGGGCAGCAAAATTTGCACAGCAAAAAATGAGTATGCAACAAACCTCTTGTGACAACCGTGCAGGTTTTGAGGCAGCTGCCTCCAAATGCACCTCCCAGGTGAGGCCCAGACCCTCAGTCAGCCCCAGGTTTTCCCTCACCTCCTCCCTCCAGCCTTTGTCCAGGGCCAGCCTTGGCACTGCCAGGACACATTCCTAGGGTGTCACACACGGCGCACGGCCAGGCCCTGTGTTTAACAGTCTGCTGGCCAGGAGGCTCAGCCCAGAGACTCCGTTTGGGGGGGGATGTGGTGCAGAGGGGGGATGTGGTACAGCCAGCTGGGACGTGAAAAACCTCACATCCCACTGCACGGGGTGGGGCTGAGCTGAGTGAGTCCAGCCAGCTCCTGATGGGAGAGGGAGCAGCTCCACTAAACTCAAATGGTGTTTGGGGCACTGCACGGGCCACCTCTGGTACTGGGGGGCATCATTCCCACCACCTCCTGGAGAGACCTGATACTGGGGGGCCACTGCACCCACTAACTTCCAAGGGATTCCAGCGTTGGGGTGGCATTGTACCCACCACCTCGCAGGGAGGAGAATTAAGAAAATTACCCCCACCATCTCCTGGGGATTCCCGGAGTTGGGGAGAGAGGGCTGCCGCACCCACCCCCTCCTGAGGATCCCCAGCGTTGGGGTGGGACCCCACCTGCCACCTCCCAAGCATCCCCAGTGCCAGGGGGTCACCGCACCCCCTCTCCGGGACCCCGGTGTCCCCCCGCTCACCGCAGCTCTCCGTCCAGAGCCTGGATGACGGCGGCGAAGCTGCGGCTGGTCTGGTTGAGGTACCGGTAGCAGGTGCGGAGGCCACATCCCAGCGAGTCCTGCGGGCAGAGCGGGGC
>VZTX01028100.1:0-21594 GCA_013400915.1 Pardalotus punctatus
TCTTCAAACCAAGACAGTGGGTCCAGGCACCAGCAGCTGGAGTGGGACTGCAGCTCCAGGTACCAGCAGCCAGGGAGACTGGGATTCTGAGCAGCTGCTTGTGGGGTGTGCATCTGTACATCTGAAGACGTGGGATCCTGAGTATTGGCTGTTCTGGTGGCTCTGCATTACGTGCCAGTGTGGGCATACATTTACTTATTTTCCTTGAAGCTTTGTGGCCCAGTGCAGTTCCTGAGATTGTCTGGCACTTTTAGCTTGGGCGATAAAAGTTTGTACATCCAGAACTGGGCATCACTATTTTGATTCTTGACATTGCTCATCTACCCACAGGGACTAGAAAACATATCACTTTATTTTTTTCACTAGAAAATATCACTTTATTGTGATATTAAATTAAATATCTAAAAACCTAAAAAGCAGAGGCAGTAAGTCTTAAGAAAAAGGTGTTGTAAAATGAGAGTTGGTGATAACTTCCAAATTGACTCTGAGTTGTAATAGCTTATCTATTGGTCTGGACATTTCCAGATGCTAATTTGCATTCATGCATGTTGGAATGGTTTCTACCATCTCAGAGAATCCAAGAAGTCCCAAGCCAGCAGAAACACACTGGTGGGACAGTTAAAACCCCCTGGATGTTTCTTGTATGGTTTGTCCCCAAACCATGGTAACCTTTGTATGTTAATCCCTCTGTGTTGGTTGGTTTCAACATGATCCCTCCCCTCCATTCTTCCCATTGTATTGTTGTATTTCCCCACCCTCTCTCCAACCCTATTGGCCCAAAAGGCTGTATCCCTGCACCCCCAGGCTCCCCACCTCCTCTTTTGCCTCTGGACTTGTTCGAGAATAAAACCATCGGAATTCTATGCGTTTGAGCCCTCTGACATTCACTATCCTGAGGAAGCGTGAGCTATCTGGCTCCCGGGTATGTGTGTTTGTGCTTTCCAACAGCACGGGTGAGAAAATGGTCTCCTTGCACAATACCAGACTGTACTGGCCAAAGTGGTCCGATATCAGAGACCCACTCAGAATATGCAGGGACCTATTCCACCCCATCATTGCCTGAACGCGACACATGCAATCCCTTCTGTGCTGTTAGTGTGGGAATAAGTGTGTGTAGTCCCACTGTTTAAATACTTAATTAGTACAGGGATGGGGTAAAGAATGGCAAGAATTCTGTGATACCACAGTTGCTGTCTAATTCTTACATGTTTCTAAAGAGTGAAATCAGGCTGTGATTTCTTTCACTATTGCCCTTCTGTGGCATGGACTCTCTGACCTACATCTCATTCCATGAATACAGTTTTTGTTGCTGTTACCAGAAGGGTCAGTGAGATTCAGTTCCTGAAACTCTCTGGACAATTCTTCATGAAAGTGAGCTACCTTTTTCTTACCTTTCTTCAGGAAACTGTTTTGCCTAAGCCTTTTTTGGAAAGATAACTCTTTCCCACGCTAGATGTTAGAAGGCTTTAAATGTTTGTACTGGGAGACCTGAGCCCTTACAGAGATCCTCATTTCCATCTATCCAGGTCTGAATGGTCCATGGACTGTTGGTCTCTTCACTGCAATAATATTGTCAAACTGCTAATTTCCATTTCTTGCAAGGCCTCCTTCTGCAGAGGCTCACGTTATGGCAGGCATGCAGCCTCCTAAGCCTCGTGTCATTGCTGGTACAGCAGGTAAGCACGGCCCTTTCTTAAAACACTCTGAATGGTATTGAACTTCTCCCTCTCTGGAGACACTCAAAACTCACCTGGATACATTGCTGGATACATTCCTGCTCTGGGTGACCCTGCCTTGGCAGGGGGGTTGGACTAGAAGATTTTCAGAGGTCCCTTCCATCCCTAACAATTCTGTGATTCTGTGAACCTGAAGAATGAGAAGGGAATATTCCAAAGAAAAACATATTACAACATTTCTTTTTTACCTTCTTCAGGCTGTGTTGTCAGTATATACAGCGTGCTCACAGCCTCTCTCCTAAAGTCCAACTCTTCCGATTCTTCAGTGAAGAGGATGCTTGAGAAGGAGAGGTGGATGCTTTGCTGCCTTTACTGTTGTTGCAGTTGCAGGAGGCTTTAAGAGCAATACTGAGGAAACTCATGTGGTAAAATTTACCTGAGAGCTTGCATACAGATACAGTGTAACTGTACAAACAGGTAAGACATTTTAAAGAAAGTTCCAGGAAAGTAACCTGTCTCTCTTCATCATTCTGCTAGTCTTAGGGTTCTAGCACAAAAGCAAGATCTTAGGCTCTTAATGATTTCTTCCATTGTAATGATGTGTTGCTGCAGCCATTTTTGCAGTTTTATGTAGCCAGATGTATGTTTTGTTGTTTCCTCTTCCAAAGATGTTGCATTCTGCAACCGAAAATACTTTTAAATTGTTTTTAAAAGAAATTATTTATGCTAAAGACAGTATATTCAATATGCTTCATACTAAAAACAGATGTTTTCTTTAGACCATTTGAAACCTGGCTGAAGTTAAAGAAACTTATTAAATATGTGGTTCAACTGATAAATGTTTAGGTATTACTGTTTTCACTTCATGTCAGTCATATTTAGAAGGTGAATGACAGCTTGGATCTTTATTCATCCAATGAATCTTCTCTATAGGGATTAATTATCTTGGTATTTCTGTGCTTCATTTTGTGTGTATTGAGTGTTGTAGTATGGAGAAAGACAATTCCAGCACTCATCTTGCTTGCTTGCTTGCTTGCTTCACCCCTCTTTTAGCAAATGCAAAATTCTGCCTGCTATCAAGTGTGTTGAGTCACTGACATTCAGTTCTCCCTGTCTCCCATACTTCCATTTCCTGCTCCATGTCAGAAAGCCACTTGGAAAGCTGGAGGCAGTTGGTTTGGTTTAGTTCATTTGAAAAGGTTCTTTTTCTCTGCAATTTCTTGAGCTTTTCTTGCCTTTTGTACAGTGGATCATGGAGACTTTAGTGACAAATTTCACCCAGAAGTAGGTCTCCCCCTCCTTGAAGTCTTACCGTTATTGTTGATGAGGGGAGAAGAATTTTCACAGACCATTCCTGATGTGAGGTCCCTTATGCACCCCTTCACACAGAAAGCTTCACATGTGGTGCTTTTGCTTTTGCTTTGGGCCATTCCTGCTCCATATTTACAGGATGTAACATCTTTGTCGTGTGCCTGAAGTTTGCAGAGTAAAATGTCTCTTTTGATATGGACTGTGACTCCAGTATCCTTAATGTTCAAAACCTCTCCTAGATTTTTACTCATAAAGCAATTCTAAAGTGTGCAGTAAAATACAGCAAACTGTAATTCTCTGTTTCTTCTGTAATAATTACCTGTTTGAAATAAGTCGTGATTGCAAGCTTTCATGGAGCGACTTACATAAGTAGACGTCTGTATTGGTTTATGATACCATATTGGAAAATATCTAAACACAAGCTAGATATAATTCCTTTAATGAAATTGCTTAGGTGAAAAAGGAAGGAGTGAAACAAGACTAGAGGTCATTTGATGTTATCTGGGGTGAAAGGATCATTACAGTGCTATCCCTATTTTAACTGTAAAAAGATAGAAATCTGTTCTGGTTGGAATTCTTGGAATCTATGGTTTAAAGAAGACTTTGTTTACAACAGCCCTTAGGAAAACCAAAAGGATAGAGACAGAAATAGAATCAAATTAAAAGACAGGTGATGTCACTTTGAAGCTCGTTAGCTTCCATATATACCAACATGTGGTTCCTTCAGTGTCCATCTGTTAGACATAATTACTCAGGCAGCTACACCCTGGGATAAATATAAGACTTATGAGATATTCTAATATTTATAGATTTGGATTGGTTTGAGTTTCTCATTTAGAGGTTAATAAAGTCCTGGGTTATGACAATACTTACACATGGTGACTGAGATCTTGCATGATTCATATTTGATCAGGAAGTGAAGAGATTTAGAAGAAATTTGAAGTTTGTTTTTTTTTCTGCACTCCTGGGGGTTTTAGTTGCAGCCACATGCCTTATCTAAGTGGTATTAGAAAAGCTAGCTGGTCTGCCCAGGGCAAAGACACGCTTCTGAGGCAGCAGTGGTGTTTAAGGAGCTTCCAAGACTAGCTGTGTGTGACTGATTCCTGAGGCAGAACTGCTCTGGCAGGGGGCTGGTCGCTGGCAGGGCTGTGTGTTTTCATGCATTCGTTTTTCCTTATAGTTTGAGCACAACTGGAGGTGAAGTATATAGGCCAGAGTTCAGCAAAGTGTCATCTTTCCAGTGACCTGTTTACTGCATCTAAGATGGAATACAGGAACTTTATAAATTATTACAGATGTTTTACTTATGAGTGACTGATCAGGTTATGAATCAATCCCTCAAATACAGACCTGTGTGCTTTTTCTGGCTCCCTGTCAGCCTCTTTCAAACTGTCTCCCTAGATGAATCCTGACACTTGGGAAGTAGGAGCTACAAGTGCTTGCAGAGAATGTGATTGTGGGCCTGGAAAAGGTGACCAGGCTGAAGGAACATTGCTCATCTCAGTTTTCTCAAAATTTTCTCAAACTTCATGAACTGATGGAAGAAACCAAAGCTGATTCTTAAGCAAAGATTTTCATGTCAGGCCCTTCTCAAAGAAATGCATTGGAAAACTTCTAAAAAAGCAAAGAAAGGGTATCTGAAGTCAGAGGTGATCACAGAGAAGACAGGAGATAGTTTTCCATCACTTGGTATTGCTTAGGCACAAGTTAGTGTGGATTGATGGCTTTTTACCTGGTCAAGCACCTCCACTCATGTAGACAAATATCCATCTATTCACAACTGACGCTGTGAAACATACCCTGAGAAAAGAACTCATTAATCTTCCCTAAGGAAGGCTTAGGAGTAATCTGGCAATCTAAAAATAATTACAGAGAGAAAATCATCATAGCAAGGAATGTCAGGCAGGTATTTTTAAATGTCTCTAATAAAGAAATGGCTATGCAAACACATGAACAAGATCTCATGCAATAAAAATTCAAAAGACATGGATATGACAAATCAAGGATGAAAAATCAAGGCTAAGAAAGTGAGAAAGAAACAAAGCTGTACCACTGCAGTTCTCATGCCATCTGTGCATACAAGGAGGTGCTAGACAGAATTTTGCTGACACATCATATTTTGAAGGCAATGTTGAAGATAACACAAGTAGTGCATTGTCTGTACTGTAGTTTTTGGTCTTTCATACAGAAAATCAACCCAGAATCAGTTTGTTTTTGTATGGACTTTGAACTACAGCAGCAAAACCATGCCAAAACATGGATTGTTGTAATCTGGGCAGCTGGAACACCAAGATACAGAGAAAGCATAGGTACCCTGTACAGAAAAGAGGACTGAAATGATAGGCACTGAAAGAGAACGTGATCCATATCTAGGAGGAAAGCCATGACTCTTTTTATGTATCAGACATCTATAGTGAAAGGACGTAGAACAAGCTGGTCAAGACTGATGTAGTAGATTATGCTTCTGTGGTGAATGTGGGGAAAAGTCAAACCTGCTTATTCCATTCTGTGAAGGGCATCTTGCTGATGGCCTCTGGGAGCCAGAAAAAGCAGTGAGCTTTGGCATCCTAGTCTGTGACAAGGCTTCTTCCCTTGCTGTCATAGCAAACCACAGATAACTTTATCTTGTAGCAAGTAACGCTGGGCAGCTTTGACCTTTCTGTCTGCAGACACTGTCCATGTTTTAGTCTCCCACTGCACACTCTGATTAGACCTGCAGTTACTCAGGAAAGGACCACATTCATTCATGTGGGACAAATACACAGTGAAAGTGTAGCCAAGTGGCGCACCAGGGAATGTGAGGAACTTCTCTGTAGGCAGGACAAAGATTTGCTGTACTCAGGAAAATTCCACCATTGCTAATGGTTCCAGACTCCCCACCATAACGTTTGTATGTTCCTGGCTGGAAAAAGTCATTTCCATTCAGGTATGCTTTTTTGCATGCACAGTCATAGCATGCTGCAATTAGCAAAGTTACACTTGGATCTCTTGGAGAGGGGAAACTTGATCTGCCAGCAGATCTACCACTACTGGTGTTTTCCCTGGGTTTACTGCACAGTCCTCTCTTGTCTTGTTCCAGGAATTCAGTGGAGAAATGACATGCAGGACTGCACTCTCCATAAGTCAGGTTGTGGCATTTTGTTATGGCCCCCTCCATAATCAGAAAATCAGTGAAAAGCCTCAATTTTCAAGGTATACAGGTGTTTTAATTTCTATTACTCTGGTTAATGTAATTAACACACAGATTAATAAATATGAAACTACTTTCCATATGTTTGTTGTGTAATTACAAATCCATCTGGATACAGCAAGCATTTTGACATGGTTGCCATATGATTTATTGTCTTCATACTGTTGAGGTTTTTCAGTATTTCACTTCTGGTTTTATTGCAACTGACTGTGCTATTTAGATCTAAATGGGATCTTTTCTTGCCAAAAAATCCCCTTATCTACAAAGACACAGTACCATTCTGCGGAGGTGATAACAAGCATTCATTTCTTGTAAAGTATTTCTATTAGTCTCAGTCTAGTTCTTTATTGCACTATACAAGCTTGAAGTTTGGCATCTCCCATGCTCGGTTTTGTATGTGTCTTATTTACTGATAAATTTTTTTAAAAAATTTTAAAGAGAAGGAGGACTCACTGAACAGATCAAGAAATCAGGTTGTGGCTAAATATTTCCTTTTTTTTTAATGCCTTTATTCTCCTGGCTGCAATACCTGGAATTTTCTGTCAATATCTGTAGTAAAAAATGGGAACAATTTACATTTTCTTCTTTGACTGGCATGTTCAGACAATGTTTATTTGTTGCCTCTATTTTTTTTCCTTTGTTTTCAAAGGCATGATCTTGACAGTCACGTAGGCAGATTCTTCCAGGTACCTGGAAGAAACAAGACAGGCTGCTGTGTAATGATGTCTGTCTCTGGTTTACGTGGCTGCTCCATGGTATGCTGCAACAAGAGGCTATTAATTTCTTTGCAATAAATCCTCAAGCTTTTGCAAACTTTAATACCTCTATGGACTTGGAGGAAATTTAAGTTAGGTGAAGTAAAAGCAGGTATGGAAATGGACCATATGCTTTTTTTTTTTCCTGTGCGTGATACAATACAATCCACTACTGATGCTTTTCTTATTTGTCATAAGCCCTATTGTAGCAGTGCTAATTCTGTCATTTTTGGCTGTCAAAGCCTGTCACAAAATGGATCAAACTCAAATGCATCAATTATATGTGCACATTGACGCTGAACATGTAAAACAAGGTATTTCTTTTCTAAATATTGCATTTAATACTCATTGCAAAATATAGTTGATTTTTGGAAAATAAGATTTTCTTGATACTGAGAGGGGAGGAGAGGGCAATTTTAAAAGCTGCCAGTCTGAAACTCCTTTTAAAAGCTGCTCATTATTTCAATGATTTCTTTGTTTTAACTGGGAAAAAATCTCCCCCCACGTTTAGGAATTATTGGATTGTTTTTGCACCTCAGGAAGTGGTTCAGCACTGCTATTTTTACTGCAAAACTGGTAGATGTAGGTAGGTTGAGAGTTAATCATGTCTTACAGCAAAAATCTGAAAGCATCAAATCAAAACACTTTGTCAAAACTTACATTATACTTGTGAAGCATTCACACCTGAATTTATAAATTTTACAAATCTTGTTACATGAGATCATTCTGCCTTTAAATAATTTGATACTCTTTGCCAAAAGGAAGATTGGATTTGGTAGTTACTCAGCTGTTTTTAGTGATCGGCCTATGTATGGTGCCAAAACAACCATGCTAGCTCACACTTAAATGCAATTGTACTTAGAGTCACAGAATGGTTTGGCTCAGAAAGAACCTTAAGGATCACCTTGTTCCAATCCCCTGCCATGGGCAGGATATTTCCACTAGACCGGGTTGCTCGGAGCCCTATCCAGCCTGGCCTTGAACACTTCCAGGGATGGGGCATCCACAGCTTCTCTGAGCAACATGTTTTGGGTGTTTCACCACCCTCATAGGAAGTATTTTGTTCCCAATATCTGAACTAAACCTGTTCTCCATTTTAAAGCCATCTCTTTGTCCTGGACCCCTTGTCCTGTTGCTAGATGCCCTTGTAAAAAGTCCCTCTCCAGGTCTCTTGTAAGCTCCCTTCCGGTACTGGAAGGTGTGGTAAGGTCTCCTCTATTCCATATTCTGTGCATCTATACCACAGGTGCTGTACAAATGCAGTTTAGCATTAGAAGCCATCTCAGTTTCTCAAGTCATCTTTAATTATCAAGTACTCAGTAGTGTATTGCTGTCAACAGACTAGAGGGGATTACTAAACATAATTGTGTGATTGAGTTACTGTACTTAATTCATGGAGGCAGAAGGTGGCCCTAGTCTGGGTGAACTGTGCCTTACACACAACAATGAAAGAGTTTTTCTGTTGGACTTTCAGGTTGGTTGCTTGTTTTTCTCACTAACAAACACCACATTTCATTTTTTCATTCTTGTGGGTCAGGTTAGGGAACCGCTCAACTCTTTGAATTTCCTGTTTGGACCTATGAAAATAATATTTGCTACAACTTTAATTAATTATTCTTCTGCAATTCAATTAAATATTTTGGATAATGTCAGCACTGTGGGAAGATAGAGAATGAGAATAAACAGTTGCCAGCTCTACTTTCTGTGCTGAAGATCAAAGATGCCAGATAGCAATAAATCTTTTAACTAAGAGTGGAAATATACTTCTTATGAGTCATATTCTTCCCCAAAACTAAGCATTTCTGCTTTAAGCATCAGAGAGATATTGTTTTTTAAGAACTGAACAGCGTGAATTTGTTTACAAAAACCCATTGCAATTCTGCAGCCAGATGATCTACTGTCCAGAACACTCACTGCACCACTTTAAAATCCTGACAACATCTCCTGCTTTTAATATTGTTAGAAATGCTAAAAAAACTGCAGAGAATAATGACCAAAGTCATTAATACACATCTACTTAAACAGTGCCTAGCCCTGAAAATAAATAAATGTCATTATTAAACACTTTTTTTTGTTTGGTTTCTTTTTCTTTTTTAAGAAGAGACCCCAGTGCAGAAGCTGGAAAGCTCAGTGGCAAGTGAAGAATGTTGCTGTAAGATTATCTTCTACAAGGGATAGAAAAATCCGTCATTTAAAGAAGCTAATATTTTTAGTGCCATATTACTTCAACATGAGTATATCCTGGTATCATTAGTCCCAAGATAAAAGGGCTGATTTTTCAGATATTTATCTCTTAATGAGAAAATCTTAGTCATGTACTTTTAAGGTTCCTTCTAGGGAGAAAGGGAGTTATGTTGTACTTCATTTATGTTTAAGTCTATAATTCAATTGAAATTTTTGATAGAGAAAAGAACTTTTGAAGTATCTGAATTATATGGCTTTGAAACATTTTTTTCTTAGAAGCCTGTGACTTTTCAGATAGTTATCTCTGGTTTTGCTTGCTGATGCTTAAGGAGAGGTTATAAAAGAACATGTGATATGATACAGAGGCTTTTAATTTCCTTTTTTCAAACTAAAACAACAAACATTCGGGTTCCCTTACATGTTATGGGACTGGAGAAGAGTGCCCATTACAAATATGTCTAAAATTATTTACACGGTTTATTCATTTACTTAAATCCTAATCAAACCAAATTTTACTTAATAAGTTGTTGTGCTGGTTTTGGTTGGGGTAGAGATAATTTTCTTCACAGTGGCTGGTATGGTGCTGTTTCAATTTGTGCTGAGCACAGTGTTGATAATATAGAGATGTTTTTGTTATTGCTGAGCACGGCTGGTACAGAGCCAAGGTCTTTTCTGCTTTTCATACTGCCATGCTGGCAGGGAATGTAGGGGTGCTTGGGAGCTTGGGAGGAGACTCAGACAGGACAACTGACCAAAGGGATATTCCAGACCTCATGACATCATGTTCAGTGTGTAAAGCAGGGGGAAGAGAGAGGAAGGGGGAGACATTTGGAGTGGTGGCATTTGTCTTCCCAAGTCACTGTTACATGTGATGGGGCCCTGCTCTCCTGTAGATGGCTGAACACCTGCCTGCCCATGGGAAGCAGTGAATAAATTCCTTGTTTTGCTTTGCTTGTGTGCATGGCTTTTGCATTCCCTATTTAACTGTCTTTACCTCAACCCCCGAGTCTTCCAGCTTTTACCCTTACAATTCACTCCCTGATCCTGCTGGTGGGGCAGTGAGCGGCTGTGTGGGGCTTGGCTGCTGGCTGGAGTTAAACCAAGAAAGTTGGTGAAACAGAAATGTGCTCTTTACAATAAGACCTAGAAGGAACTGATTTCATGAACTACAACTCTTACTAATCCATGAGTTCACAATCATTGGAACAAAAAGGATTGTTTGACAAGGAACAAGGAATGTGTTTTGATTTTTTTTTTCTTAAACACTGGAGTTAATTGGTAGCTCTACTGATAGATTTACTGATCCAGTCCTGCCATATCAAATTATTTTCAAATGCAAGCATAGTAAAAAAAGTTAATGAGAAGAATTTCCTTTTTCTTTTAGAGTTCTTTGCATCAGACATGACATCAAAAAATTGCAGTAGAAATTCAGCCTTGCTACCACAAAAATGAGTCACTGTTTAACTACATGCAGTTGATAATTTATAGCTGTTTAAATTTTTTACTTTTTGCTGCAAGTGGTCTTGTATATACACATATTAAAATATTTGGATCAGAAGATGAACCAGCAACAGCACACAGGCATTAAAAAATAAAAATATCTTCATTAAGAATTGTGCCTCTGTATTGCTGACCTTGGTAAGGAATTTTCATTGTTTGAAAAATAATCTCTTTCATAACAAATTCCGAATTAAAAGTAAACTGTTCTTCTTGTACCTGATAAAACCACTGTGAGGAATAGGTAGCATTTATCAGACAACTCATGTTGCATACAAAACACTATATGATATTTAGTCTCAGGAATAACCCAGAAATCTCATCAGAAGTCCTAGTACATTAACCCTAACACCTCACCATTAACAGTATCTGGCTCATGATTCATTCACTTGTACATAGAAAAGGCTAAACAGGATAAAAAGACTGTGACGAAAATCCTTAATGTCTGTTTTGTTGCACTGTACTTCCCAAAAGACTGTAGGTCGTTTAATTATGAGTGCTGATGGCTGAGTTGATTGTAAAAACAGTGATGCAGAAACAAGGCAGAAAAAAGGATAACTTCTCAATAAATAATAAATACTACTAGAAAGGATTTTTAATCTAAACTGCCTTTATTCATAATGCTTTTTCAAAACATCCCTGATATTTCCCTCCTGAGATTTTAGACTAAATAATAAAATCATTGAACAATCATTTTAAGAATAATTTAAACAGAAGTATTTTAATAATTTAATTTTAAAAATTGAATACTCATTTGAAATAATTAACATAACTTGTAAATAGAATATTATCTAATTTTGTAGTGCCCTACATTAAAACACATAAACGACAGCATAAGAGTGGAAAACTAATTATATTTTTTGGGATTGAGGTAATTTTATTTAGCTATGTATTTTCTGCACTGTGCTTTCTCAGACCTCTGCTATATGTTCTTCTGAAGAAAATAGTTCTATAACTATATTTAACTCAAAGCACAGATTTTGCCAAGATTTACTGCCATCAGTCATTTGCTCAATGATCTGCAGTAGCAATAGAGAAAGGAGAGAATATATACCTCATTTTCTTGGTATTAATTTACAGAGTTACTTCTCACTTCTTTCATAGTATCTTTAATTCTTCTGGGTCTGATTACTAGAACAGACAGTTTACATTAACTTTCTTGAAAAAACCCTTATGGAGCAGAGAGTGGTGGTGTCAGGAGTTTGCTGCACTGGTTGTAGATACAGCACTGCAGAATATGGAGTGTCTGCCAATGGCCAGAGCAAACAGAATTTCTCCTGCAAATACATCGTAAGTGAAGTTAAAAAATCCTCATTTTCTGTCTCCTTGGAAGAATTTGAGGCCATAATGCCTATGATATATAATCCCAGTTTGTTCTACTATATCTTAAAATACAAGAAGTTGTCACACAGAAAATTGGATGGACAATAAAGAGTTTGAACTTTGTGCTAGAAAGAGATGAACACTAGGAGGTTTTGAACATGGGAGATGAGTCTTGACATTTAGAAAATCTTCTCAAAGGAAGACTGTTTCCTACAGATTAAACCATTTTATTTGTGCTGTCTTTTGTGGTGATTAGGTCTTATTCTGAGGCTGAAAATTAAACTTTTGGGTTTTGGTCCCCAGAAAGGCTGAAAAATCTCAGCAGCTCCCTTTGTTAGGTTTCTCTTCCAGCACACACTTACAGGTGGTCACTGGCAAAGGTCCAGCAAAAAGAAGGGTGCTTCCAGCTACTCCAGGTTTGTCCATGAGCACTTCAGATGCCAAAAAAAAGCCCTTTACAGCCCTCTCTGCCCTGTTAGTGAAGCCCCCATATGCAGCTTGTAGGACTCTGTGGAGATTCAGGGAGAAAAAAGGCCTGAAAAAAGGTTCTAGAAATCATCAAAGCTTTCACACCACTCCAAAGGGAGATAAACCGTATCTATGTGCTTGGCAAACATTTGTTATTCTGACTATTCCTGAAATATTTGCCGGACTGTTTCTAGTGGATATTCTACAACTTCCCTAGGCAATACACTCCAATACTTCATTAGCTTTATCTTTAGAAGGGTTTTTTGTATCCAACCTGAATCTTCCTTGCCTCTGTTCTTGTTAAGGAAAATAAGCTATGTTTGCCACAACTTGTCTGTGACAAAATACTTGTTGACTCTTGCATGTTGTCATAGTGGTACTCAAATTTAATGTTGGATGACTCATTCAGGGCAGATTTTTTTTCTCCAAAACCATCAAATAAAATGGTTGGTATAAAAATTCTTATTCTTTTATTTTGCTCATCTTCAAAAGAATCACTGCCAACTATCCAAATTTTTCAGTATGTTCCCAATGCTTCACAAGCTGTCAAAATAACACCAGGTCCCAACAGTGCTTCAGATGTTTCTTTAAATTCCTGTGATGAGCGACCCAATTTGAACTAATCTGAAGGCAATATTCTACTTGTCTCACTTTTTCTCACTGAGTGATATAGTCAGATAGCTATCAACTTCTAGAAGTTTGAAATTAATTACTTTCAACAATTTGGAATTCATTACTTCTAGTAATTTGGGAGTTGGAGCTCAATAATCCTTAAGGTTCTTTCCACCCCAAGCCATTCTGTGATAATGTCAAGGTTTAATTAACACAGATTAAATAATCTGACACTACCTGTGAGAGCATTTCTGCTATGCTGTAGCACTTCAGCCTTTCTATGTCCCTGATTAGGTACTAAATAGATAATACCAAACTTCAACTGAATGTGATAAATGCTAACTTCAAATCCATATGAATTAAACTTTCATTGTGAAGTATTGCTACCTTAATTTCAGAATTTGCATTTACACATTCCTGAACAAAGAACTGATGAGATGTTGGAAACAATCCTAGCTAGACTTGGCACAATTTCTAAATCGGTAAGTAGAACTAGGGATGCCTTGCCAATGAGTTGGTGTTTTAGTGACTAAATAACAACACTAGAATTGCACTACTAATACAAAATTGTTTTGTCACAATAATAAATAGGATAATAGACAGGATAAAAATAACAAACATTAACTTAACCAACCAGGAAATCCATGTGCCTGAATGCTCTGTTCCATTACCTTCACTGCATCTGGAAGCATTGCTTTGCTGCCTTCTGGAAAGAATGAGTTTGCTCTGTTTGCTGCTTTTGCACTTTTTAGGAGCAAGACAGAGTCTTCAGGCATTTTGTAGAAATGGTACTGGCAAAATCTCACACTGCTCTTTAAGATGCCATGTTTTGCTCATATGTAAGGTATTCAGAAGCTGAAGATGCTTCACAGGGATACATGACTGATAGCATGCTCCTTTGGGAAAAATTTGGGGAATGCAAGAGGAAGGGAAAGGAATGTAAAATTCCTGCAAGTGTACTAGCTCTAGACATGCGGTCTGCTTTCAGCTGTTGGGTTTTTTCTGTTCACTGGGAGTCTTCATAACTTGTTGTACTTCCATTGTTGCGTATGTCCTCCAAGTTATATTCTGAGGAGCTTTTAACAGGTATGATCATTTTTTTCCCCCCATTTTGGTTTCCTAGCATAGCTATAAAATTCCTCATGTCCTTTACAAAGAAGAGGACTTCAGGCTGGTTACAGAGACAACTAGCTACTTATGTGTCCTGGTTTTCTTGGGCCTGCAGATAATAGACTATGAGATCAAAGAGTGGATTATATTGTTTGGTTCAGTGTTAGCTGATGTGAGGAACTGCAAGTCCCCACAAATAAAAAGGAGCACAGAGGCAGGATGGGGAATTCCTGTAGCCCAGTAAGAGGAATGGAGCCTCTGTCCCAGAGCTGCCCTGGGAAGCCATCAGCCTTGCTGTCCAGCTGTGAGTCCCAGATGATGAGCCTGCTGCTGGATAGGCTCTCTGGGTCTGGCCTCTGGGTGCGGGACCTGCCACAGCATAGTTAGGGGAGGAACCAAAGGTGGGGAAAGGGAGGGAGGGAAGGAACAAACATAGGAGAAGAGGGGGGAAAAGGGATAAAAGGGGCTGGTTGTGTGTGAACAGGCAGCCGGTCATTACACTTAAAGTCATTATATACATTTTGGTCATTACATTAAAGCTGCACCTTCTGCTGCACTGGCACATTCTGTCCTGTTCCATTATGAAACTCCATTTCTAAATACCATAAATACATTTTCATTTAAAGACAGCTTCTTCTTTAGGAATCGCAGAAGAATTTAAAGTACCATTTAGGATTGTGTTTCACGATTTTTCTCATATCTTCCTAGGATGTACAGAAAGGCAAAAACCACACCAGAGGGCTTTCAGACCCCGTAAGTTGTTTTAAAGATAAAATTATGGTTCTGTTTTTGAACATACTCTGGCACTTCTAAATGTACAAAATGTAAATATAGCTTGATAAAGCACACTTAATATCATTCCCCCTTCCCCAGCTTTCATCGCATTAATGTGTATTCCATATGCGCTACCTACTTAATTGAAACATAATAAATAGTGCATGTAAGGTATATAGGTATGCATAAAGGGCATCACTTATTTAATTTGTGACATCACTAAATTATTATTTGATTTTCCTTTTTGGCACTAGTAAGAACTTTCAAACCAAGCTACTTTTTAATTTTGTCCTTTCAAGGTGCTATGTGATGGACTTCATTATATTTTTGAGAGGCTACTTAATCTCAGGCTTTCCATGATAAGAGCATGGGCACACAGAAAGGTGAGGGGCTCAAAGCGTTTGCCTGGGATGTCAATACCCACATCTGTTCCACTGGAGGAGCTCAGCTTTGGAGGATGGCAATCCACCAGCACAGCTAAGGATGCAGGAAGAAGTGTCTGGTGAAGGAACTTAGGAAGCCAAAGCATGAAGTGTATGCAATGCTTCCAAGCAGTCAATTTCAACTTTATGTTTCATTATACAGCTCTTGCTCTCACTGCGCCACTGTCTTGTCCCAGTGCATGACTCCCTCTCTCCATTCTTCTCAGACACAAGATACTTCTTCTTCCCTAGCAAAGACATCAGAGTTTTCTAAATAACTCCCCTCACTCTTAAATTTAATATGTAAATTATGCATATATATATATTTGTTAAGAACAGCTACAGAAGTTGGGATAAATAAGGCACTTCTCAACATTTTCATTAAGGCATTTTGAGAAGTATTCAGGATTAATGCATACTAGCAAAGTTCTACCCTAATTCACTCATGTCACTCAAGCATAGATACAAATCGGAATATGCATTGAGCTGTAATTCACGTAATTATAATGTCATCTTGACAGAACTTGCTAACTAATTTATGGATTATCAAGAATAAAACAATTTCATTGTAGCTAAACTGATTCATTTTAGCAAGTTTAACTAAGACTGATTTAAATAGTGTGACACAAACTGGTTGCAAAAAATGGAATTGTATGCCTTCTGCTTCCTTTTTTATTTAACCTGCCAGTCTACATTCTTTTTTTTTTCTATTTGAAAGCAGAAGCAACTGCACAATTGTCAATTAGCAGCATAAATTATTTCATACCGCCCACACCCCTTTTTGCAAAGCTTGCAGACTCTGTTCATACAGAAATAAAGGTATAGCAGTGAATGAATTATACACAATCCTTCAGATTACTAATTGAGGGAGAATTATAGTTGCTAAAACATGGAAGAAAATGAATAAAGCTTTTTGGATGCTTTAAAATATCTCACTGTAGGTGCAGGTTATGATGTCATTTTAAACACAATTCCGTAGTACAGAAAAACATAAAAGTAACCTTTGGAAAACATTCCAACAGCAATTTGGTCCTTAAACACCATATGGAGAAGTAACTAATCCTTTACACAACTAGCTGATTCAGTGGGATAATCCACAGAAGAATTTCCATATGGCATTCTCAATGTTCTTCAACACATCCTTTTCTATCTCCAGCCCATGCTTATGAAATGCTGGCAGATGCACTGCTGCTACAGAAGCCTGAGCTGAAAAGCAAAATGAATATCCATTTTATCTGTATCCAAAGACACTGATGACACATAGATGTGTCATCACTTGCAAAATGCTGTTATTTGTCCTCTTGGATGGTGAGCCAAGGCCAGAAAGAAGATAGGATTTCAACTGGCATAAGCACAGCCCATCTCTGCTGTGGTACAGGTGTGCCAGACTTGAGTTTAGATTCAGATTTAGATCATTAGGATGGCTGAATGATTTCACTGGATTCCATTTTGACATTATTCCATTTGAAACACTCTTTTTTCCACATTCTGAAGGGATGAATTTCCTATTTCCCAAATGCCAGGATCCATGGTAATTTCCCTGACTTCCAACTTCTCAAACTGAAAACCAACTTTTTTTTTCTCCTATCGATACCTTAATGTTATTCTAAAAATCAATTTGAAATTATCTGTCCAACTAAAGGATCTTTTACATGAAGGTACTCCAGACATTTTCTAGCAACCCTGGCCTACATGCAGTGGCCTTGAAGGCAGGAAATGGATACAGATCCATTAATACATATCTCCACTATAAAAAATACACAGCACAGAGACTGCAGAGCATACAAAGCAGCATAGAGAGCAAAAAGCATCTGGCCAAATAGCATACATGCATCTTGGTGACTTCTTTGGGCATTATTTTTATCATCACCCTCTTTACCATGGAAGGACATAGTAATTACACTTCACTGATGAAGTTCTTCTCTATCAAAGAGAATGAATGGACTTGATGCTCCCATCAGTCCACAACCTGGTTTTAAATTATCCATTTCATAAGCTCTGTTACCAAGAAGTGTATTTTACTTCACTCAGCATTCTCATTTGAAGAAAAGCATAAATGGCTCTAATCCTGTAACTCATTTCAGAAGCTTAAAATTTAGACTGACAGGTGACTTTAGCTTAAGGTTGTTTGCTCTGCTGAAAAAATTTATGCAATGTGAAGCAGAGACAGATTTTTCATGGTACCTTCTCTGAACATCAAAAATGCCTGTCAGCAAACATAAGATCCATTTCAAATTCCTTTCTAAAACAATAGAATAGTTTCTTAACTTTCACTCACTGATGATGACAGAATCTTATTTACTTCTTTACTACCTTCACAGCAAATTTTAATTAATTATATATTCTTCAATTATTTAATCACTTTCAGTTGGCTATCCTTCCAGACTTGGTGTATGCAACATTATTTGCCTATGGCGAAATTTTATGAACTTTAATATGCACCACATGTTCAACCTGCTTAAAATTAACTGCAGACATTCTATTTGACATTAATGTACATCTTTAATTTGCTTTAATTTCACATCTGTGTTGCTTTATATACATCATTCTTTATCAGCATAAAGGCACACTGCTTCTGATGTGTGCAATAGCAGCCACCAAACCCGGCTTTTGTATTAACCTTTTAACATAATTCTAGTTTTCCAGGTTCAAACAAACAAACAAACAAACAAAAAAGTAATTTGAATATAATTAATCTTTCTTATTTATTATTAATTATTTGGAAAGTCAGATGGAAAATGCTGGCTGAGATCTAATAGAGAAAATATAAAGTTGCTAAACTTTGCCTGAACAAGCAGGCTTTCCTGTTTAAGAAAAATACCTCTGAAAGAGGCTCTGTTGTGGAAATCCATCCTTAGCATGAAGGAACAGGTAACAGTCTCAGGTACTAGCTAGCAGCTTGTTAGGGACAGCCCCAGGACTAGTCCCACAGTTCCCATCAGTTTATTGGAGATACATCTGAGGCAGCTGTAAAGCCCTGCCTGGTTCCAACCTGGAGATGAAACCAAACAAACCTCAGCACAGGAAAACAATTCAACATGCACTAAGAATCTGGCACTGGCTTATCATGCAGGTATCTAGTTGTTGATACACATATTAGACAAATTAATGCTAATTAGGGTAACTCCACAAGTGGTGTAAACACCTTTCCAATTGCGAGGTGGAGATATCATCTGAGAATTACAGCAAAGCAACTCTGCACATCTCAAGTGAGATACAATATGTAACATTTAAATATAGGACACTATTTTCAGTCCACAAGGTATTCTGCTGAAACACACAGAGATTTGGCACATTGACAATTTGGATTTAAGAAAAATGTGGTATCATTTTACTCTCTGATGGGATTCTGATCATGTCAGATTTCTTTCAGTAGAATGTATGTTTGGACCAGTAACACAGACCATGACTACATCAGAATCTTCATCTATTGCTGAGGGAGACTTCAACATAGACTATGGAGTAACATTCAGCAATTTTTAGGATAAGAAAGCAGAATCAGATGCTACTCAGCACAAAATATAATGAACTAATTATTCAAGATAATACAAAAGTGTAGCAGAATGAGCAGACATTATTATATTCTAGGCAAGAGGAAATACAATGTATAGAATAAAGTGTTCCTCTTCTCTTAGCAGTTGACAGGAACAGCAAAAAAAAACATAACACTTGAAAAATGGTTTCTGTCTTATCACCAGACTCTAAAATTATGCTGTCAGCATATTTGTATAAACTGCTTTACACTGAGGCATTCAATTATTTCAAGCCCCAGAATTCCACTTCTCATTCTTAAATACTGGGTAGGAATCAATTTCAAATGAATGCTGTTTTGAAAAAGCCAATGCACATGGTTTAACTCAAAAACAGTAGCCTGCAGATTCTACTCCTAACTCCAGACTCCCAAGGACAAAAGTCTTTGCTTTCTAGAACAATTAGCTTACACTGTACACTGCTCTTACTGAAAGCCAAATTTTAGAAGCTTCTATTATTTGTTTGGCTTGCTGCTTTAAAGCGAAGGAAGTACTTTCAGTGGTTTCGAATATTTCATCTGGAACTGAAGAGGTGAGTCAGAGTGACAATGAACGGCCTTTGAATTCTCAGACCTACCCGCACCTCTTCCCTGCCCTGTTTGCCTGGAGGCCAAATTATTGTTGCTAATGACTTGGCACTCAGGGGAAGTGGGATGCATAGCAGTTTACCCTCATCCGAAATCAAGCCAAATTACACCATTTAGCATTACTGGGGGAAAATGCACCTAAACTTTTCAGGCCCCTGGTATTTTCAGAGAAACTAAACCAGCCCACAAATTCGGCCGTCAGGCTAATTTTCCTTTGGGATTTGCTGCCGCCTCGTGGGCTCGCTGTGAATTTTAAGTCCCAAGATAGAAAATTAGCAAAAGTTAACCTCTCTTACATACTAGCATAATTTCTGTCCTGGTGTGAAAAGATTTTTGTGCAATCAGGTTACATTTGCGTCTTTTCACTTTCTTGAATTCACAATTATAGCAAAAAACCACTTCAAATTAAAATACAACTAAATGTACTGTTATTTTAAACAGCTTTGCTCCACAAAGAAGTGGTACGCTTTAATCACTCTATACTGATGCATAGAGAGAGAAAAAACTTTTTCATCTTATCATTCTCTTGTATTGCCTTGTTTTGTTTTGTTTTTTGATTCATTTTGTTTTGTGGACCATTTATGAACTTGATATTGGAATTAAAGTGTTCCTACAGGTTCTCCAGGCTATATAAGACCATGGAGTCATTAATGGCTTGGTAGGTTGTCTTTGGAGAAGGAGGTCGCTGGGATTAGATTGGAAAGAGGACAAGCAGTTTGTGAGATACTCAGTTCTATGGGTTCTTCAAAATTTTCCTGTTTTACTATTGCTGGAAAATCTGATAGTGAGATGCTAAGATGCTCATCCAAAGTCTGGAATTGTCAGAAGCTGATCCACTGACCTTGGAATGGCCAGACTTCGAGGCAAAATGTTTACAAGTTATGAAATAAGCAGTAACATAAGTTCATTTTAACTTCATTGGATATCTTACATTTAATTTTTCTCTAATTCTTTTTTAAAAAAGGCAGGGGGAAAAGGGCATAATTTGATCTCTACATGGAAAATAAACTGCAGTGGTGACCCTACTGTTCAGAGGTTTCTTCAGTTACAGACTCTTGTTTTCAATTGTACATCCCATGGACTGAATCTGACACTAATGATTGATCAGCATTAAGATGTAGCCATGACAGCCTCCTCACCTCTGCCTTTTGGGGGCATCCTCCTAGCCCAGGGGTCATTCCCTCCCATAACCCATGCTTGGGGCCAGTCAGGTCATTTCTCCCTCGCAGTCCCAAGGTAATTTCAAGCAGAAAACATTGTTATAAAGCTTTACAATCATATAAATCATAGAATAGTTTGGGTTGGAAGAGGCCTTAAAGACCATCTAGTCCCAACCTCTTAACATCTCCCACTATACCAGGTTGCTCAGAGCCCCATCCAACCTGGCCTTGGACCTGGCCTTCCAGGGATGGGGCATCCACACCTTCTCTGGGCAACCTGTGCCAGTACACCACCACCCTCACAGCAACGAACGGCGTCCGAAATCTAATCTAAATCTCTCTTTCAGTTAAAAGCTATTCCCCTTTGTCCTGTCACTATTTGCCCGGGTAAGAAGTCAGTCTCACTCCTCTTCATAAGCCCCCTTTAAGAACTGTAAGGTTGCAACCAATGGTCTAAAAGTGATGGACAGAAATATGTTCATAATTCAAATACTACATATAAATTGAAATAAATTAATTCAACGGAGTCTTTGCCCCCTTCTCCTCTCCTTTGACCGTCTTTTCTGCCCGAACCCAAGCCCTCCCTCCGGGCATGGCCCTGACGTTCTATGGGCCGGGGGAAAGGCTGCGAGGTGCCTGCGGCCTTGGCACAGGCACCACAGAAGGGGCGTCCGCGGGAGGAGGAGGTGGAGGAGGAGGAGAACGAGGAGGCTCAGGGCCAGCAGCACCTGGGGCTTGAGCAAGAGGAGCCAGGCAGGAGCAGCTCTGAGCACACTCCAGAAGAGGAGAGCCTTGGAGAAGACANCGACCACGACGACGCCCACGACGACCACGGCCGCGGCCACGGCCACGGCCACGGCCACGACCACGACCACGACGACGGCGACAGCAGGCCAGCCAGCCACCCCCGGGTCCCGCTGGCATGTCCGCAGCAGCCGGCGGGGGCGGGGCCTGGGGCGGGGCCTTGGGGGCGGTGCAGTCGATGGGGCGGGGCC
>VZTX01028100.1:21727-97189 GCA_013400915.1 Pardalotus punctatus
CGGCCGGGGCGGGATGCGGGAGCCGAGGAAGAGGGGGGCGGCGCGCCGGCACCGCTGCGCCCCCCGCACCTGCTCCGCGCCCAGGAAGCGGCAGCGGCGCCGTCCCGGTCCCGGTCGGGGCTGGTGCCTGTCCCGGCTCCCCGGGGAGGGGGAGCGCCCGCCGGCATCCCTGCGGCGGGGACCGGAGCCGTGGAGAGGCACTTCTATAGCGGCCGGATCTCCTGCATCCCAGCCGGCAGCGTGACGGGCACAGGCTTTCCCGTCTGCCCCAGCGGGTTCCGTGGCTCTGGGCCGGGATGGGTGCCTTCGGCTGTCACGTTGTTTGCGGGTGAATTTCCAGGACTGTGGCTTGAAATGGTCCCAACGGGTAAAACCTGACGCCTGGGTTGCTGTATGTAGTGTCAGAACAGGCTATGTGTTCCAGGGCTCGCATTCCTTCTTTTCAGTAGAAGAGTGATATTGACCAAGTTACTGAGTATTTTTAAAAGTGGAGGCAAGACGTTTAATAAAGAGAAGGATAGTGGTAAAATTGCTCCCTGCATTAAAGCTGTGATAGCAGATGTCTTGGCAATGTGTGCTCGCAGCCCAGAAAGCCAACCGTATCCAGGTTTCCCAAAGGATGGATGCTCCATTCCTGGATGTGTTCAAGCGAGGTTGGATGGGGCTCTGAGCAGTCTGGTCTAGTGGAAGGTGACCCTGCCCATGGCAGGGGGCTTGGAACTAGATAATCTTTAAGATCTCTTCCAACCCAAACCATTCGAGGATTTTGAGTCTGTAGCTTCTTGGCAGGATCAAAAAAGAGTAGTGGAAAAAGAAGGCAGCACAAGGACAGATACTGGAAAACATCTTTTAATAAATAGATTGCATTCTTGTCACAGGAATAGAAATGCAAAACATGTCATACTTTAAAGCAGAAGACTGCAGTCACTAAGTTTATGGGTATTTCATTGTTGTTCTGTAGTTTTGGTTTCTACTGAGGCTTGGTTTTAGGAGGAAGGCAGTAAAAAGCTAGTGGAATGAAATATGACATACTATGGCCGAGCCTTCTGTTGATAAACCTAATATTGCATGCCCAAGTGCCTTCTTGATGGTTCAGTCAAAATCTATTTAGGAAGGTGTTGTGAAATAAAACCTTTTTTTGTTGTGCCTGTGTGATACATAGTTCAGATGCAGCTGAGCAGAAATCTGTAATCATTAAATGATCCTGTGTGTGAAGATGTACTTGGAAGGAAAAGCTTTGAAGGACGCCTCTGTCTGTTTTCTAAAACACCAGTCCAAACACTGGGAAATGAGGATGAAAATGAGTATCAAGGCACTGTTCAATTAATTTTATATTGACCAAGCTTAACCATGAATGAACAAAATATTTGAATGGTAGGGGGTAAAAAGCACAGCAGAGTATAATGCTAAAACTGCTGCTTTAAAGTTCAGTGTTTCATGACTTCTCAGTGCTTCCGTTCTCTTTTTTTTTTCGTCTTGATATGTTCATATCTGTGTTTGCTCTATGACTTCCATCCAGTCAGACAAATCCAGTCCTTAATCATCCATCACTAATGAAACAATTTACAGTTTTGTTCCAGGTTTTTTAGAACCCATAGTTCAATGTGAAAAGAGGTTCCTGCTCTGATTTCCTTCACCACCTGTTCTTAACTGATTCTTGCACTTTTTAGATTCTGTAAGATGATTCAATATACAAAGGCATATAGTCTTTACAGAGATTTTTGGTGGGGTTTTTGTTTACATTTTCATATTTATTATTTTTTAAGTATCCCCTGAATTAATAGATGATATTGTCTCATGGAGGAATTTGCCAGGTGCCAAGCTAGAGCTAAAGTTAAGCAGCAGAAATGTGGCTAGAAGCAGAAAAGGAGTGAAAATTTCATTTTTGTGGATTCAGGGATAATTGTGAGACTTCTTGTAAAGATCAGTTTCACTACAAAAATTTCTCCTGTTCATTTTTTGCCTTTTGGGAAGGAAGATTTCTCACGGTCTTCTGCGGACCAGACAAATTGTCCTGATAGGACTCAAGTGTGTACTTGTGTTCAGAAGTGATGGTTAAGTGCTTCAAGTCTTTTAAATATCTTCTTTCCTCCTCCTGCTTTTCCATAGGCTTGTCTTGTTGTTACCATGCAAAGGAAAATTTAATGTGCCGTGATGTCTGTGAACAGGTAAGCTTGTTTTAAATTCAATTCCATCAGAGTTAAATTGTGCCTTTAGACAATGATGTAAAAACATTAAGGTTGTAAGCTGATGATCTTCTCTCTGGATGCTATCTGTGAATTTTGAGATGAAATGTTATCAAAATGAGAACTTAAAAGTTTTACAACCGTAGTCCTCTTTCCTTTTGTAGTGGAAAATGGGTTCTGCTGAAGTTGAGGAGAAATAGAAATACCAACTTGAGGCCACAATTTGGTCAAGAAGTGATAAGCACATTAGGAAATGAGAGGGGTAAAGGTATTTTACAGAATTTGTGGATCTTGTGTGTTTCCAAGTTCTGAGGGATTTAAACTGAAGAGCAAGATGCTGATATTATTCTTTGTTTCTTCCAGTTCTTGTTTGTCCACTAACCATCTCATTATGATACATGGCTTTGTGAATGCAGCAAAAATCTGCTCGCTTACTCTATTAATAAGGCTGTTTGTTCTAAATTCAAGCTGGGAAAGTATTTTTCCATAATTTACATTTAGATTTGTACCTCTGGGTAGAAATTTGTACAGTTTTTTGTGTGTGTGTGTGTAGTTACGTATACATATCTATGTAAAAATTGTACATCAGCAAAGCTTGCATACATGTTGACACAATTTTTATATTAAAATTGTGTTCTTGCATCATACCCACCCTCTTTTCTTACCTTCATTGCCCATTTTGGGGCTGTTTGAGCAATAAACCTCGTTATGGTTAAGTTTATATTTATCTCTGATTGTACTAACAAAACTTTCACTTTAAATTGCACTTTTTCCTCCCTGGTATATCTAGAGAATACAACCAAATCTTCTTCAGTTTTCATATTGTTAGGCAAAACAAGGAAAAGTCTTACAGTCTCTTTGCATAAGATATTCTCTCAATTCCTATAATAATTTTTTCAGCCCTTCCAGCATGTTTATCTCTGTGAATACAGGTAAGCAAATCTATACGTGGCATTATAAAAAAAAATATAGCGCTCAGTCTTAAAAATCATGTTCAAACGATAAACAAATAATTGGTGAATTTAGTAGCTGCATTGATACAGCATTTGGAATAATCTATTCATTTCTTTCGTGTGTTTCATTGGTTTGAAGGTTCCAGCTTCTCATGTGAATTCCTGTTGGCTCTTCATGAAAGGCCTCTAGCTTTTTACTGTCAAATTCAGTCCCAATTCTGCTATACTGGTTCTAATTATTGCATAGTTTTCTGTGGGTTTTGTAAGATACTCTGATCTTGCCTCATCTGGATGATCTCTCTCAACTCAGATAATCAGCATATCAAGAATCTTAGTGGTGAGAGGTCTAGAACAAGTCTGAAGCAGGACTGGTGCCCCTCAAAGTGTTCTACAAGGAGCTGGCTTAGCTACCATACATCATACTGGTGGCATCATTTTCTGAGTGATCCTTTGATATGGTCCAGCAAGCTGGCTGAAGGAGCTGGCTGCTGTTGTTTTGCTGATTTTCATCTTCTGTAACTTAACTATTTTGTGCAGCTGAGAGCAGGAAGAAGTTTCTTGGCCTGTCTTTGGATATGCACTTATAGATTAGATTTGGGCTTTAGAGCAGGCCCCAAACAAGATTCACTGGGGAGCTGTCTTGACCTAACCAATAGATTGTAAACAATATCACCAGGAGAAACTCTGTCTTCAGCAGGGCATGGAGGCACTCGTCTGCAGATGAGACTTTCTGGCTAATGTCATTTGGTTTTCAGGGGCTCAGATCTAGGATGTTGCAGGGATCACAAGGGTTTTTTGACCCTCCGACTGTTACCCATTGTCTGCTCATCTGTATGGACACCAGTGCAAATATTGAGGGAGGCTTTGCATGGGTAAAAGGTAACTACAGCCCAGGGACTAGGGTGAAAGGCACAGGATGCTGCCAGTTAAGGAAAAAGGCTTTATTAAGGGTAAGGAATTCTGCTAACCAGTAAATCAGCTACTGCAAGTGAGACCTTTGAAAAAGAGAACTTGGATTACAGATTTGTTTGTCAACTGACATGATTGAAACATCTAATTATTTTTCATTCTTAGTAAGTGTTACTCCACTCATAGCTTTGGAGCTAAGACCCTCATCTCCTTTTCATAATTATTTGATTAAGCATGTCAGATACTGTGGCAAGGAATAAGCAGACTTCTCTTTCTTTAATTGACTTTCTTCCCTAACTCTATTTCTGAGAAGTTTCATAATGATAAGTTTCCTGGCAATATTTGTCTCTGTACCACTCCAGAGATCTCCATCCACATCCTCCTCCAAGCATAAGGACAGTCCCTCCCAGTTCCCAGGAAAACATATTAATGTTCCAGGAATCTACTTGGCTAAACAGAGAAGTCATGAACAAGCTTTGGTGCAGAAGAGATATGGAACAGAGAATGTAGAAGCAGGGAAATGTTGTACAAGAGGAATTAAGAAAGTTTGCCAAGGCAAGTAAGGTTATATTGGGAAACACAACTGGAATTGAGGCTTGTAGAGGATGTCAAGGGCAACAATACGTTTTATGGGAGTAGTTGAAGGCTGAAGAAGGAAAAATATAAAACTGTTGCTGAAGGTGGCATGTGATTTAGTGTCACTAAATCATTCCTGGCCAACCTGGTTTGATAATAAGGCTGGATTTCTGGATGAGGGGAAAGGCGTGAATGTCATTTGTGTTGACTGTAGCAAGTTTTTTAACACTAAGTCCCTCAGTATCTTTGTATTCATTTTAGGATAATATGGGTTTGATGAATGGACAGCTAGATGAGTAAAAAACTGATTGTAAAATCAGCTCAGAGATAGAGGTTAGTGGGTCCTACTTTTTCTGCAGGCTATTAAGACATGGAATATCAAAGGGGTCTGCCCTCGGACCTGTCTGTTAATGACCTGGATGAGGTGATGGATTTGACTCTCATTGAGTTTTTGTCCATGTGAAGCTGAAAGGAAGTGTTGATAATCTTAATGGCAGGACTGTCATCCAGAGGGACCTGGACAGATGGATAAAACAGATAGATGGACACCATGGTCTGGTCTCATAGTTGACCGTTGTTTGCACAGGAGGTTGAAATAAATGATCTTCTGAGATCTCTTCAGCCTGAATTATTTTATGATTCTATGACCTCAGAAGACTCGAAATACTACTGCAGTTCGTTTTTTGCTCTCATTTCTGAAACAGGTGCTATTGCTGTCTTGATTTTCTTTCAATAAATTTATCATGTTAGAATAGAACTGATAGTTTATCATTTTAGAGTAGAACAAATTTAGAATAGAACTGTAACATATTTTTCCTTCTGAAACTCATCTATGTTTCAGTTATTCATATAATTACCAGTTTCATATCCCACATTAATACGTCTGTTTCCACTCCTCTTGTTGACCTGTTTCTTGTTTTAATTTATAAGTAAAACTTAATTTATATGCTAAAGGAGCAATGTCCTCAGCATCCTCAGTTGCATCCCATCCAGCCTAGCAAGCTCCTGGATGTTCAGTTTGCCTGTGGGTACTATGCCTTCCTCTGTTAGTTTTGATCGTCTCTTTAACCAGTCTACGTTTTGTTCTTCCTTGTTTCACAAAAATTACTTGTGGTTTTTTTGAAATTTAACTGCTTAACTCATGTAACATGTAGCAAAATGTTAATTAAGTAAATAAAGTTGTATAATATTCTGATATGTGAGGCAGAAATCCTCTAGTTCACATTGACCTTCTGCATTCAGTAGAAACTTTTTTATTGAAATGTTTGATTCATTGAGGAAGAAATTCTTACTCTCTTCTAAATAGAAAAATTGCTTCTTTATAAAAAGTGCAACATATTTTAAAAACTACATAATATACATAAAAGAAAATCATAAAAGAAAAATACATAAAAGAAAATCTTAAATTTGCATTGTATACATACTAACTGTTAGGCAAAGTTGTTGAAGAGTAGATGTTAGTGAAACTAGAAACAGTGAAATCAATTGAAAAAAAGTATTTGCTGTGCAGTTACATTCTCTGTGTTTTAAGGTGTGTTTTGTTTCTAACAGATTTTGTCTTCTAAGAGTGATTCCCGTTTGAAGCACTTACTGCAGCGAGCACCTGAGTATTGTCCAGAATCAATGGTAAGGCTTGCTAGAAAAGCTCTTACAGTGAGATTTGAACCTCAAAGTAGGATTTTTTTTGTTTGTTTTTTGGTAAAGCCATCATAAATCATGCTACTTGCAATACAGTGGCTTGTATAAGCTATAAAATGCAATGAAAAGCTTATCTATGTTGTAAAAAGTTGTACAGGGTGATTGTCACTTGGATGTTGATGGCAGCAACTTAAATTAGGTCATATGTTCCAATACATGTATGGCACAAAGCCATGAGGTCTTGGGCTAAGGCAAAGAGGCCCTGATAGCTGCACCAAATTGTTTATGGCCTTATCTGATAAACTGAAGTAATACTTTTATTGGATTAGTAAGATTATGGTTTTCTGGAAGTTCTTTAGTGTCACTGAAGTTCTTTAGTTTCACTAAAAGAAAGAATGTAACCTGCTCCCTCTTCTAGGGACAATCTAATCAGGGAATAGATAAGTATTGTCATTCAGATTATAAATTTTAGAGTCTTATCTCTTGGCAACCTGTCACTGTCAGAAAAGCCTGCTTTCTTCTGCTAATTTCTGCTACTTCTGAATAGTATCCATACTGTTTGTAGCAAGCTCAAACATATGCTCAGCTCAAGTGGGCAATGAGTAGGAGTAGTAAATCTGGGAATAACACTTGACAAGCAGCTTCACAAGATTGTGTTTGCTTATAGTTCCTTTCCTTCTGTGCGTCAAAGTTCCTTCAGTTTGTTGTTGTGAGCTAACAGCCCTAAGGTCTCAGAAAGTTATAGACAGCTCCTGGTATGAGTAAAACCTCTCATGAAAACCTACCAAAGTGATGAATAGCATTTGGTTTGGTTTGCTCTATCTTTCATTCCCTGATAAGATGATTAGAATCTTACCTGTATAGTAGAGAAGTGCATTTCGTAAGATGGGATTGGAGAGTATCTGAAAGAGGGAAAATGACATGATGATTTTTATAACTCCCAATTACTATCTTTATAAATGACAAGCTGTCCAGTGTGACTCTTAAATTAATACCAAACTGGTGATACCTAGATATAAAATGGTTAACAGTTCAACTAAATACCATATTTGTTGTTCTCGAATATCTCTTGTCTTGTTGGACAGGTGTTCTGGTGCCATTTCACAGATGAGCAGATAAGTTTAAATTTAATTAGATGGTCAGTATTCTGGAGCACTGGTTACAGACATTGCATTGTGTATATCTCTTCAAGTAATATTATAGAAAGGATATTGCCTGGTATTAATTTATAAAGTAACTGCCTACACAAGAGGTGGTTTTTATCTTGGAATCATAGCTTCGTTTAGGTTGGAAAAGACCCGAAATGTCATTGAGTCCAACCATTAACTTTCTCATGAAATAAAGGAAGATAACTGAATCAATGAGGTGGAGCTCATAGAAGTATCAGCTCTCTACCCTGTTCTTTTGGTCTTGCTTTGGCTCAAGTCTAAGTAGGAAACTTCCACAGATACAGCAGAGGACAGTTTTAGATCATTAAACATAGATCCATTGCAACTTTGGAAAGTCATCAATTCCTGTGATGATAGATAGATGTGTCATTGTGTGACAGTATGGGTTGCTGTGTCAGTGTGATTGAAGCCCTTGTGCAATTTGTTTTCTGGTGTGATCATGTGTGTTTAGGGTGTTTTTAAGCTGGAGGAGAGGAATGCTAGGGCAATAAGCTTCTCCACAGGTCTTGGTCCTAGACAAATCTTACTCTTTGTCTAAGTTGCTGTTTAGTTCTGTAAACACTGATGGAGAGAATTGACTAGCTTGTGTGTTCCAGATAACTACATTATGTTCTGCATCTGCAAAAATGCTGCTATTGATTCCGTAGTCTGTGCATAGCAGTGTTCTCATCAAAGGAAAATGGTACTCAGCTTCCATCACAGCACTTCTTTAAAAGATCTTTAAACATAAGAATTCTTCCAATCAGATATTTAAAACCCAGTGAAAAAATACTGAAATTGTCTGCTAGAAACTCTCTTATTCTGTAGAGTTTTGCTTACTTACATTTTTACTTTTCAGAGAGAAGTGTGGGGTTGTATAAATTCTTCTTTGCCAGGTAAGAAATACCAGTTGGCTATTGATTCATGTTGCTTTTTAACCCTGTGTGTGTTTTGATGTTGTGTCTGCCTCCTGCACCTATATATTCATGATAATTTAACTTCCATTATGCATCTATTATAAACTGTATGTGGTGTCTAGTTTCCTCTAGTATATAGTGAATTACCTGTGCATTTTATTAACAGTTTTCCTAGTTCGAAAGTGTTTAATATGTTTATATACTTAAACATGTTCTTCTGTGACAAATCCAGAAAATATCTGCATTTCTTTCCTTTCAAGATTTTTTGGGTTTGTTAGACCTTAACCTGATCAACAAAATCATTGATAATTATGACTTTACTCTAGATGCAGCATGACTTGAACAAATACTGAGTAACACAAGGAGATAGTAAGAACTAGACAAACAGTTTTAAGTGCAGAGGCTCAGATAATGAACCAAAGTGCTTGGTACCAGTGCATTTAGAAAGTTAAAACATAAATCACAAGACAGGGCTGTAATGTTAAAAGGAGAGATCAAAAATAGATTAAATCAGGCTTAACTAGTCCATTGTATCATATGTCATTTTTAAAAGATTTTGAATGAAATTAGTATGCTATAGTTGGAAAAGTGGGAGTGAGTAAAGAGGAGGCTGTAGCAGTTTTACAGCATCTCAGATTCCCCCCTCCCCCACTTCCTGTCCCCCTGCCAGGCCTTGGAGGCAAACTGTTGATTCCAGTGCTTATAAAGAGACTTTCTGTTTTATTGGTTAAGTAAAACCAGCAAAATATATTCTCTTTTGGTGAAGGCCCTGTGCTCCACAGCACGCAGGAGGCTGGCCAGCTGGAGAGCACCGTGGTAGAAACATACCTGGGAATCCTGGTGACCAGGAAGTGGAACATGGCCCACCAGTGTGCCCTTGTAGCAAAGGCTGACAGCATCCAGACTTGTAAAACTTAGTGAAAATGTTGTCAGCAGATCAAGGTAGCTGATCCTTCCCTTCTACTCAGCATTGATGAGACCACATCAGGCATACTGTGTCCAGTTCTGAGCGTTTTGGGACAAGAAAACTATTAACACACTAGAGCAAGTTCAGCAAAGAGCCATTGTAGAGTGATTAAGGAGCTTGAACATATATGAGGGCAGGCTGAGAGTCTGTGTTAGGCAACTAGATGATCTTTCATAGCTCAGGAATCGGTAACATACAGATGAATTTGATGAATTATCAGAACTGTGGGCTCTAGTGAATTAATTGTAGACTGAAGGTGTATTTTCATCTAGAAATGCAGACACCTTAATTACCTTGACAACAAAATTAATTCATAAGTTGCTGTATTAAGATTGAAGTTCAATGTTTCTTGAGCATGTGACGTCAATTTTTTATTCACGAGCTTATCTGCTGGTTGGATATAACCTGGAGAGAGGGCCACTTGCCAAGAAAATATTAATGACAGCTGAAAATTATCCGCCTTCTTAAATTGGCATGTATTTGTAGCTTGCTTCATTCTTTATCACAGTTTAGTTTAGTTCCAATATGTCTGAAAACCACAGACACTGTATTGCACAAAATATGGTTACTTGATTACTCAGTGGTGATTCACTGGTGGGTGACATTGCCCCTAAAGCTGTCCAGCTGTATTTACCATGTGTTTCTCCTGGATAGAGCTAGTTATTGCAACAGAGATTTCTGGAAATCTTTCTTTCAAATTGTATGTCGTTTCTTTGATTTTTTTTTTTTTTTTTTTTTTTTTTTTTTTTTTTTTTTTTTTTTTTTTTAGATTGCTTATGCCTTGTGTTATCAGTCCTACTAATAAATGTTCTACCAAACATTACTGTTCTGATTGAAAGGAATCCCCACAAAGGAATTTATGCTGAAATGACTGATGTTATTTAGTGCCTAAAACAGAACATAGTGAGTGGTTGATTTGGCAATTAACTGTACATACATAGTCAAACCTAGGTGCATCAAATTCCGAATTTTGGAACACTGATTGCAAGCTACCGATGTGTGCACAACAGCAATCTCTTTGACACTGTCAAAAATATGCTCAGCCTCTGAAAAACTAATTCTGCACTCCAACTGTGGAAGTGAAAAGTGAGCTGTACTTGCAGTTGTTCATGACCTTCACAGCTGCTTTGAACTGGTGTGAATTGGAAAGCTGAGCCAATACTCTGAATAGGTGTCAAGAGGATTTTGAGAGTCTCCAGAAAGACCTATGGATTACTGACCCACAGTGCCTGCAGAGGGTCTGGATCATTCAGATGATCAGACTGACAGAATACAGGCTATAACTAGAAGCTGTTCTGCACTTTTGCCCCTCTGCTCCCTCCACCTACTATGTGATGCTGGTACCTTACTTGTGTCAAGCTTTAAGGTTTTAATTTGTATTTTAATAACTGTTATGCTTATTTTAATTTTGGGGGGGAGGGGAAATGTGTTAAATTAGTGGAGATTTTGCTCCTCCATTATCAAATTGCCATTAGTGCATTTTCTTAATTTGCTCATTGAAATGTCATGAAAGACAGATGCTGGCAAGACTTTCCATGCCATCTGTGTTTGTAAAGCAAACAGAGTGTATTTTAAGGGCAATTTTCTTCATGATTAATACCAATTGCCCATTGTTTTCCACTGATTGCAATTATTTTTTATTAATTCTTTCCAACACTTTTTTTCCAAGTGTTTTCTTAGCATTTAAATTTAAGATCACTGGTCTTGCTCCTAGCTCTTTCACTTCCCTTTTTTAAAGCTGCACATCCCATGTGGCTCTTCTGAATAGGTATTTCCACTAGGCTTAAGAGCATTTTTTAAAATTGAGTTGTTGATTCTTTTACTTTCTACTTTTTTATTTCTGTGTAAAGAACATTACTTTATTACATACACAAATTCTTTTTTAATATTCATAACAAAAGTGAGTGGTTCATTTGAGTTAAATAATTCTACCTCCTGGCCTAAGAAAAAGAATGTAACAAGTTTGTCACAGCTGCTGGCCAGCTGCATAGATCAAACTTTCCCTTTATTTCTGTCTTTAAAATTACGTGAGAAATAGATACAGGATTATGTTCTTTTATTTTATTTCTGATGTCTTGAAAACATTAGAAAATCTGTATTTATTAATAGATTAAGAGGCTGAAACAAGTTATAGCAGCAATTTGCTTCTTACCATACTTCTATGTAATTTTATGGTAAGAAATGAGGATAATGCAAATAGTGAAATAAATGGATTAAGAGAGACAGGGAGATGGGAAACTTACTGGAGATAGTTTTGGCTATGAAACCGTGTTACTGGGGGGATAAATGACAGAGGAATTGTCATGGATTAACCCCAGCAGGCAGCTAAGTACCACACAGTGTTTGCTCATTCCCCCATCAGTGGCATAGAGGGGAGAATCAGACAGGCAAAAGTCAGAAGACCCATGAGTTGGCATAAAGACAGTTTATAACCCAAAAATGGAAGGAAGAACAAAGAAAGGAGGAAAAAATCCAAACCCAAGAAAAACAAGCAATGTAAAAGAAAATAATTGCTCACCACCAACCAACTGGTGCCCAGCCAGTCCCCAAGAAATGACAGCCCCTATGAGCCTCAACCCCCCAGCTTTTTTGGCTGAACATGGTGCCATGTGGTATGGAATGTCAGTTGGTGTCTGCTGTCCTGGCAGTGTCCCCTCCCAACCTCTTGTCCACTGCCAGCCTACTTGTGAGTCCCTATGGGAAACAGAAGGGGCCTTGATGCTGTCTGTATTTGCAGTAACTAAAACATCCCTGTGTTAGCGACACTGTTTTAATCAGAAATCCAAAACATAGCCCTGTGCCAGCCCAGCTGAAGGAATTTAACTCCATCCTGACCAAAACCACCACAGGAAGCTTGGAGAAAAAATAAGGAACATTTTCTGCATTGACAAAGTTGGTAGAAAAATGTGCTATTGAAACAAACAACAGGATTTATCTGTAAGAGATGATGTTTTCAATTTTAATGAGTTTTTTTCCTGATGTTTTTTGTTGTCTTATACTTCAGATTAGATAGATTATTAAAATCTAATACTTCCATTGAATGTATAAAATAGTTTGCATAAAGCATCTTTAAACTCAGTGTATGGAAGGTACTTCATTAACTGCCAGTTTCAGCATTTATGAATCCAGAGTCTTGTTTTTTTCTTCCTTAAAGTTGGTTTGGAGTTCCAAATCTCTACGTAGATTTCTTGAACAAAAACAGGATTATCAAATTTGAAAAGATGGAGGGACAGGAAGATGGTGGCATAGTTTCTCTTTCTTCTCTAATAAGTCTGTTGTCTTATTTCTAAAGGAGTTTTGAAGAAGTCTGACGGGTGGGTTGGTTTAGGCTGCTGTGAGCTGGCTATTGCTGTGGAGTGTCGGCAAGCATGTAAGCAGGTAAGGCCTTCACCTTACAGACTGAATCCAGACAGGTTCTGAAGCTCTCTTTGGTTATGCTAAACTTAATTTTGACTTTTTTGTCACAGTCTCTACATAAAAGTTCTTACTTTAAAATAATGTTGAGGGGAAGGCAAAGTGTGGCTGATCCTAAGCTCTCGTTTTTTATAATGTCATGTTTAGCAATACAGCGCTGTAGTTAAAGCCCCAAACAGATTTTTGTGCCTCTTCAAAGAGATTTTTGTTCATCAGATGGAAGAAAAGGGGTTTTTTTTGATGTTGATAGAACCAGTGTTTTTGTCAAGTAACAGTTTTAAGCATAATACATAAATTTAGCAATGACCTTTTTATTAAAAATCTGTGAAGCATTTTGGTTTGGTTTTTTCCTAAATATGTGTTTGTGGCTTTAAAAACATCTTTAAAAAAATCTAAGAGCATATTCTTATTTATCATCATCCTTGTAATTCACTTGTGGAGCACAGATGTACTTAATACTCACACTTTTGAATGTTGCCTGTGTAGTCTTAATCTTGACCAAGCAGCCTACTGCAAACTGCTGTCATAAAAACCAAATCTACTTTCACCCAAAAGCACAAAGTTTAAACTATGTGGCAAGAGATGAGCAGTGAGTACACAGAGTAGTGTGGGAGAGAGATGAGGAGTGAGTAAACAAACTGGGTACTTTTGATCTTCTGAGAAGAAGATATGTTTATTCTCAAATGCATTTTTTAGCCATGTTTTCAAGTTTGTCCTAATGCTGGCGTGTCTTCCAGACCTGATAAAGACATTTCTGTTTATTGCAGTCTTATGAAATTCTATTAATTTAATCTTATTATTGTTATATCACTTCTCATCATTCTCCAAATCAGATGATGCATTGTTTGATTGCAGACTCTGTTGTCTCAGAACCTTGGCTATATTTTGTATTTTAGCAGACTCCAATTTTAAAAATTCCTATTTTTTTTCATTTATACTAAAATGCAGATACTTGCCAAATATTAGGGATAATGGGAAATATTTTGATTTTAATCTTGATTCTTGAAACAAGAGAATTTTGGAGTCATTTTGAAGGAGATGGTATAATAGGTCCAAAGGTCAGACTTTACCCAGGTGGTTTAAATTACTGGAGGGGGAAGTAACATATTAGTAGTAATAACAGTTTTGAATATCTGCCATATGAAAAAGGAACACGAGATTTTGTATAGTGCAAAGTGATCTGCAGTTTGAGGGGAGAATTTCTGCAACTCAGTTTGACAATAGGAACCGTAGAACACACAAGAGGAAGGAGAATGGAAAGCGACACAAAAGTGATAATTAGCATGCTACATGGGGAGATCTTTATGCTCAAGCTCTTGAATTTCTAAAATGCTTTCTGTATTCTGCTCTACCTGGCAAACCTTTCACAAAACCAAAGTTATTTTGTGTGCTTCCGGTATCAACTAATTTGGTGCAGAAATATGACAGTTTGGGTTTTCATTAAATGTTGTATTAACATTTATTAACATGTATTAACACGTATTAACATGGCTTCTCCTTTTTTTTCTTAAACCTTTACATGGATTCTTTAGGTCCTTAAAGGAGCATTTTAATAAATCATTAATCAGTGGTTGTTGGGGTTAATGTAAAAGTAGGACTGTCTTTGTTTTGCAATGTAATTTTACTATTTTCCACTACAAAGGAGAAATTTATCTGTCTTTCAGGCTTCTGCAAAAAATGATGTTTTAAAGGTCTGCAGGAAAGAATATGAGGTATGTGTTTTTGTGTCTGTTTATGTGTCTGACAAAAAATCAACTGTTTTATCAATTCTGTAAAAAGTATCCTGTTAGAAGAGGGAAAGTCCAGTCTTTTTATAGTCATATTTCTGAATATGCTCATTTTCATCTGAATGTAAATTACCTCTCTACAGTTTTCGTAAAAGTATAATCATCTTCTGTAAAAGGCTTTGGGTTTTTTAGACTTGCATATACCTTAATTTGAATGAAAATTTGCAACTTTCAAATTGGGGGACATGGATTCCCAAAAAGTTCCTTTCACAGGAGTTGTGATTGAAGTCAGTATTCATTGTGATCATTCAATCTGTCAGAAACCTTTCAGCTTTGACAGAGTCAGCTTAAAAGTGACTTAAAGAAATAAACTCAGGAAAGAATAGCCTTTTAAGTATCCTATCTGAATATAAATAATTTCAAATGTAAAAATTTTTTGTAACACAGTGAAACTGTTAATACTTGGAGTTATTTTTATTGTTCTGCTCATAAAATTAATCATAAGGATATCTTCAGAAATCTGCCATTACCTATGTTCTTTTTAACAGTGTGTAGAAATTCTATTCTGCAAGGACTGCTTTTCTTTTGATGTTTGTCTAAATTAAAAGCCAGATTCCTCCCGCCCCCTTTTATCTCATTTCCTTCTGCCCTGAGTTAGGTAGTCCTGCATCAGTTCTGCTCCTAATCAACAGTTCAGGATATCAGACAATTTTCTGTTCTCTTGATTTGGGTAGAAGTGGGGCAGCTTTCCTGAGGAAGCATTAAATTACTTTTTTTAAAATTTATTTTCCCTTTCGTTCTTTTACCTAAACAATCTTCAGAGTATTTTCCTAGACTCTTCACTGCTGAAGTTAGTGTAGGTTGACGTTACCATAGCTTGTTCTCTTAAAAATGCGTTTTCATTTTAAGTAGTTCTGTCTCCTTTCATGCTGTAATATGCTATACTGTCAACATCTGCAAGCTTCTCCTCTATTACGCTGGTCTGTTTCCATCTTTTTTTTCTGGATTTCTGCATTGCTGTAGGAGGTTGGCCCGTATGGGTTGAAGGAGAACAGGAGAGGAAAGGTAAGAGAATAAAGAATGATTTCAAAATGGTCATAGTCTTCATTTACTTTTCCAGTTTTTATCTGGAATTTGAAAACTGGGCCACTCACTCTTAATCAAAAGTAATCTTGCTGTTATTGTACAGAAAACCTTAATGCTTTCTATCTGTGCAAGACTAAAAGAGAAGGAGCAGGAGAAAAATCATAGTAGAAGGGATCAGTTTTCTGGTTAGTGAAGAAGGGAAGAACTTTTTTTTGATGAGGACTAGGTGTAGTAGATACAAGTAGTGTGTCAGGGTCAGAAATTGAGTATCTCATGTGCTAGATCTTCAGTTATTATAGAAGTTTGTGTAACAATGTTTTTTCATATGTATCCAGGCTTACAGGTTCTCATGAAAAATAGTACTTACAATGTTCTTAAGAGGCTCATTGATTGTAATTGGCTGTATAAAATTCAAGGAAGTTTTGCTTCAGACTGAAGATTCCAAATAATGCTTTTGGAGGGAATCTTTAGTTTCCCACACCCTAGTCTTTATTTCTCCTTTTTATTTAAAAAAAAAAAGAAAAGTTTCTTGGTGCTTTGGTGTGTGAGTCCTGCTCCCTCTGTAGTCTGTGAGTAGCTTCTGTATCTGTGACCAGTACTGTACTTTGCCTTTGGTGGTGTTGACTGGGGAAACACTGAACTGGGGAAAGAGTGGCTTCTTAAAACAGAAAGATAACATGAGATCAGAAATAGTATGTGAGTCACATAAATACAATATCATGTATACTGTGTTTGCTTTTGCATTTAAGAATTCATGCTTTGCTGAAAATGAGGATCCAATTAGAAAATTAGTTTGCGGTATAGATCATAGTGCTTGGTCATCAGCTCTCAAGTCTGTTGCTGAGGTATTTAATATACATGACACAAAAGTAAAAACTAGATTAATTAAGGATGTAAAATACAATTCCCTTTTTGTAAACACTCTCATAGCTTTCTTAACTTAGCTAGCTTACTCACATAAGGATTTCCCAGAGAATTTTCACAAGCTACTTAGAATAGATTGAACGGTGCATAGTACGTTTTTGTAATTTTTTGAGATTAGGGAAGCAACTTCATGAGTTACCCTTCAGCTTCCCCCTAAGTTAGTGAGGGTGAAGAACAAGGTAAGTCTTTGAGGGTAGGGCATAGGGTTCAGAGCAGTGAAAAAAGCCAGACTCCAAGCAGGTCTCACTGAGTTTGAAGTCACTAAGTGGGGTCTCAGTTGTACAGCAGCAGAATCACTTCAGCACTGATGTGCCAGTTTTTCACAAGATTAATTGAAGATGCTTTTTCTGCTGATCATATGTTTCTGGATTACTTTCCCTGTAAATATTTATGTTTCTTTTAATTTGGAAATTTTACTAATTTCAAAAAAGTATTGTGTTGGAATAAGATATTAATTTTTGATCAGTGCATTGAAGATTGCGTGTCCTGATAAAAAAATTTATTTTCAAGTAGCACTGCATACAGAAATGAATAAATTTAACACAATTTTCAAAGTATTTTTGAATGTTACCAAAAGGTGTTTTATATGTCTTCTTTTGAAGGTTTTATTCTGATAGTCTTTTTCCCATCTTCTGCTTCTCAGATGCTCATTTTGTCATCTTAATTTTTCCTCTAGTTCTGTGAACCTCAGTTCTTTTATCTTTCACTACTTCTTCCAGCTTTCTGCTATCCTGTTCATCTTCTTCTAAAAAGAAGGTAGGTTAATAATCAAAGGAAGAAGAAAAAAAGAAGTGGAAACGGTATCGATTGTATGTAGGATTTTCTGATTTTCGTATTTTTAAAACTTTCATGTAAAGTGGAGATTCATTTTTGGAAAGACTACATGGACTACATGCTTGGAGGGGCAACTTAAAATACTTTATTAATCTTAAAATAAGATGAAAAGGCTTTATTATTGTGTTTAAGATCCCTTTTTTTTTTTTCTTCTGTGCATGGAAAGGGTAGCATTAAGTTTCCATTAGGTTGCAGCTCTTGAGTCTGTACACTGCATATTGTGAGTTTACCTCTCTTAGAACATTAAGAACTCCGGTTTTTACTGTATGTGTTCCAAATAAGACATTCAAGCTTCTCTAGTTAATTGGCACTGTGAGAGCTTTACTGCAGTTGAGCACTATTAACATCTGCCAAGCAGTCAAAATGCAACTGGAAATGTCCCCAGTTATTTAGCTTCTGCTCTTAAAACTATTTTTGATGCACAATAGTGAAGACTTCTGATGTCCCTGGACTGTGTAAAGATAATTTTGCTATCACATATCTGAGCACTCTTTGGCCTAATCTCACTTTGGTATTTTACAGTTTTTTAAACACAGAAACTTCAAATGCAGTGCTTGCAGGTTCAAGTGCTTTCATGGATATTCAGAGAAGTATTCACTCTGCTACTGTATTGGTTTATCTTCTAGGGTCATATGATCCTGCTTTATGCTGTGATTCTAGTGAAGGCTGGTTACTAATTACCCCTGCTGAAAATTGCAGTCCTCATATTTTAGCTCTTACCTAATTGTTTCTGTGGATTACTCCGAGACAATAGATAGTACCTCAAGGAACTGTTTAGGACATATTTTAGCTAAAGGTTCCTAAACAGCTTTAATGAACTCCTAAGGCACAGGACTATGTGTGGCCTTTGGAAGTACTGCTTAATGAGTTCAGGATGGACTCTGACCATATACTACACATTGTAGTTATCATCTGCTGGTGCCTTTTATCTCTTTTCTCTGCTGTTCAAAGAAGGTTGATAGAACGTGCAATGATCTTGCCAAAATTTGAGTTCCAGTAATTTTGTACTACCTCACTGTGCAAGTGTTCTCAATTCTTCACTGGTTTACATAATTGAGGAAAATCTTGACCTTACTTGTTTATTACTGCAAGTTTTTTAAGTTTTTAGCAGATGTTCACCATCATTTGACACTTCAGCTGACTCCACTAAACCTTAATACATTACCTTCTGACTTTTATCTTCTCTCAATAAATTTAAAGATTAAATGAAGTCAGGGAGAGATTGAGAGTGTTTTCATTGCATAGAGTTAAGCATTTTACTATTGTATTTGTTAACTCTTGGTCATACTTAGAAATTAAGATGGCCTTAATTGGATAGGATCATTCAAATATTTGTCATGGTTGGGTTGCCCAAGATGACAGTACTAAACTTATTCTACTAATTTTGGCAGAAAAATATAGAAACCATGATAACTTTTAGGGACAAAAGCAATTTTTTGTGGGTTTTTTTGCAAAATAATCTTAATTTCTGATGTGAAAGAACACCTTCACTGCTGCTTTTTATTCAAGACACAAAAGGCAGCCATTTAGAAAAAATGTGCTTACAATGTGAATGCGTGCCTCACAATGCAGAGGGCTTCTCCTTCAGCAAAGTGTTCTGCTGTGTTTGTGTTGAGGTGCATGCATTTTTGGGTTTTGAGCCGTTACCTGCAGCTGATGAGCTCCAAAAAGAGCGAAACCAGTTAGGTCCTGCAGTACTGGCTAAAATCTTTCTTCAGGGGGGTTCTGGTGAGGAAGACTGAACAATGTTCTCTCCTGCATAAACCTTAATAGCCTTTTTCAATTTCCGTAACACCCAAAAGGAATCTTTGAGACTTGCTGCTTTAAGGTGTACTTGGTTGTATTGCCAGTCACTTTCCACTCCTTCTGCTTATAGTCTCACTGACTTTAATCACCAGGTTTGGAAACACCAGCCTTTAAAAAAAAGAGAAGTCTGAAAGATGGGGTATGTGTACAAGTAAAACAAATCATTATGTTTGTGGTTTAGAAATTTCGATATTGCCATCTTTGTTCACTTAACTTAGTATTCAACACAAGTTTAAAATGTAGTATCAAACTGTGCATGTACACAGTATTGCCTTTTTACCATCATTTTCCCAAATCTTGATGACTTAATTTTCCCTTTAAAGAGAACATACTTTTCTCCTCTTTTGGTTTTTGTGTTGGTTGGCTAGTTTGGTTTTGTTTTTTCTTAGCTATATCTATCTTGTACCTTTTCCTTTGTTTTCTGTGTCTTTCTTCACTGCCAGTTCACTCAAAGATTCAGAAGGAACCTTGAGTGGGCAGAAAATCTGGTGACTTCTTAAGTATGAGTGTGACTTTAGTAGAGATTGACATGAACCTCACATTCTGAAAAGATGTTACGGTTAGTAATTCAAATCAGACTGACTGTCTTATGCTGTTAGCAGCTTTATTTACAAACATATGATTAGACACTAATTTTAAAATTTTTTTAAGATTCTTTCATATCTCTGTAGCAACACTCCTCACATATGTGGAGTTACATATGTGAGGGGTATATACATAAACTGAAGAGTTACCCAGACCTACACAAAAAGGAAAGTCAGCACCATCACTAGCACTGTATTCTGTGGTGGCTACAGATACTTACAGTTTTGTGAAGTCTGCTGAGTTGTTGTAACAACTCAGTGCAGCTGAAGTCCTTCCCGTGCCTTCCTGCAACTGCCCTCTTCCACGCACATTCCCTCCCACTGCTAGCCCTACGAATATACTTCTTACCTTTCTCTGCCTGTGGCTTCTGGCAGGTCCTTCTGAAAGATGGTATCTGAAAAAAGCTCGTTCTGTTTTGTTCTGTTCTGTTCTGTCATAGTGTTATACCTGTTGATATCACTGACTTAAATTCCTAGGGGATGAGAAAGGTGAGTTATCAGCAGGGTCAGTGAGAAAGATCAGGTCTTGAGAAGATGATGGTGTAAGGGCCTACACAAGGCTATACAGCTGGGAACAGGGACAAGGTGGAAAAGAGAAGCCAGACCACCTCCTCTTAATAGAAACATGAGGATTATTGCAGCAATTCAGCAGTCTGTGGAACTATAGTTTCAAAATTCAAAAGGAAGATTTATTAGCAGGTTAGGACTTCCTGCCTGTATAAAATTAGTGTGTAAAATTGCTGTGATGTTGGGGAAGGTGAAACAGAAAGGCATTGTGAATATGATTGCTCAAACTCTGAGTATAGGAAACCTGTAGGTGAAATAGAATTGAAAGCAAGTTTCGATCTCTAAAACGCCAAGCCTCAGTTACTGAACAACTGGAAAACAATGCTATGGCCAGCTGTCTGTAACCCCCTTTTTTGATTAAACAATGCCCTTCTCCTTACCAAGAGTCCAGGGGTCAAAGCTGCCCCTGCTGGCCTGGCAGGAGGGGTCCAAATGGTAATGTAATGATTCTTATAGGCTGTATGTAAATGCTATAGGATTTGTATCTTGTACTAGANGTGAGAAGATAATTTTGTCTCAATTTTATTCCTTCTTTAGAGGAGGAACATTAGTAGACACCATAATCTTCTCAACATTCTACTTTCATGTCCTCTGAACAGGGCAAGTGACACTATTATCCATTAACTGCTTTAGAATCACTTTTTTTTATCATTCAACTTTTAAATAATATGACAGTTTTTTATCTGAGTTTATTGCAGCATTAGATTCTAAGTATTGTTTGTGCTAACAGTATGGTCAAGTACTTGGGTATAACCATGACTGACAGACTTCAGGCTTTCCAACAGCCTCTACAGTCCCAGTGCATTAATTGATAAAGTTATGGTGTTCATTCTGCCTGGCTGGTTTGTGTGCCACCTTCCAGTGCTCCATGCAGGGTCAGTGTGAACAAGTCTATTTTCAGCAGCTTCTGAGGACAGTCAGTTTTGGGGCAGAGTGATGTTGTTCATGGCAATTCCTATCTCACAGTTGTTTCTCTTTTCATACACGGAAGGTCCCAAAGAAAACAGGTGGCCGCGTTGAAACAGGGCATTTTTGATAACCTTTGCCTGACATCCATAGAGAAGGATGTATGCTGCTATAAAAACATCTTGAGCCTTTAGGCAACAATATAAATCTGTTCTTTATAGATGTAGGATGGTGACCCTGTCTATGTGTTCCTTTTCCATCAATTCCCTTGTCCCTCATCTGTGTTACACAGATGGATTGGTAACAGGATTTTTTGTGTGTGTGTAGGAAAAGGGGAAATCTAAAGTTAGTAAGATGAACACTTACTGCTGGGATGAAGAATGTTGCTGCAAATTCATTCTTAGTCTGAGAGAAATAATGCAGTATCCATGCTTTTGGGAGAAAAGATCTGAAATATTGTAGGTGATATTCTTGGGATGAAAATAAAATGTCTGAATTGCTACTTTATGAGATTTGGGCCTTTGTTTTATGTAAGGCAAATTTTTCAGTTTTTGTGTGATGTCTACTCAGTAGACCTGTGTCTTTTTTTGTAATCACTAAAATTATAAATGGTTGCTGTTTGTTGAAAAGTCAGTTACATTTTCAAGTTAGATTAGTGTTTATTCTCTTACAGCCTTTCGTTGCCACATCTGCCATGGCTTACCCAATGTTTAAATTAATTCCTGAATGTTAATGAAGGAAATTTGAAGCTGCTCATTATAGTATTGGGACTGCCCTGTTTAAAATTTTGTGTTCAGAAGAAAGCAAGTAGAAATTATGAATGAAAAATTAATTCCTGCACTCTAAACCATATCTAAAACAAAAGGAAAAGTAAAATCAAGTTAATTCCTAACATGTTTGTATTTTCATCTGTTTGCAGCAGTACAGGTCTTCACAAAAAATAGCCAAAGATTATTTGGGATACCCCCTTCTCTGCAATGCAGTGAATAACTAGTAACTAACATAGATGAAGAATCTGGTGAGCTACTGAGCTTAAACTAGGTCTGCTTTTTGAGCTCTTCCTTGTCTTAGAGGTAGTGGCACATCTCGTACTTCCCTGTATTGAAGCAAGACTTTAATCCCATATTATTTGGGATCAGTCTGATGGTGTTTCTGTTTTCTTCTCTACATACTCTCTTCTGTGTGAAATAGAAATTTGTTTAATTATAGGGATAGGGGAAATGGAGATCGGGAATTTTATGAAGATGAGGATTGCGTTTTGTCACTGTATTAATGTATTTGATCATGTTTTATAATCTGGTGTTCTGACAGTTGCAGAGGTTAGATGAGGAGGTTCAAATTCCTCTTTTTTCACAATCATTTAATTTTAAAGTCTTGGATAATTGGCAACTATGTTTTGTAATTTCAACCTCATGGCTTCATCTTTTCATAGAGTTCCAGACAGCTTTGATGAAGTATCTAATTTTTTTAATGGGAAGTGTTCTTGTTTAGTGTGGGGAAGACTGGTTTTGGGCAAGAGTTCAGTAGTCATGAGGGAGGGGATTCTGCCCTCTACTCTGCTCTGGTGAGACCCCACCTGGAGTGCTGCATCCAGGTGTGGAGTCCTCAGCATGGGAAAGATGTAGACCTGTTGGAAGGAGTCCACAGAAGGGCCACAAAGGGAGATGGAGTACCTCTCCTTTGAAGACACACTGAGAGAGCTGGGGTTGTTCAGTCTGGAGAAGAGAAGGGTCCAGGGAGACAGTATAGCACCTTCTGCTGCCCAAAGGAGGCCTACAAGAAAGCTGGGAATAAACTCTTTGGCAGGGCTTGTTATGATCAGACAAGGGTTAATGATTGTAAACTAAAAGAGGGTAGTTTCAAACTGGATACAAAAAAGAAATTTTTTTATGATGACAATAGTGAGGCACTGGGGTAGGTTGCCCAGAGAAGCTGTGGATGCTCCATCCCTGGAAGTGTCCAAGGCCAGGTTGGATGGGGCTCTGAGTGACCTGGTCTAGCGGAAGGTGTCCCTGCCCATGGCAGGGGATTGTGACTAGATGAGCTTTAAGGTCCCTTCCAACCCAAACCATTCCATGACTGATCTGCAGATTCGAGACCTCTGAAACAAACCAGCAGGGTGTGTGTGTTTCCCTTCTTCTGTCATTTAACATGTACATCCCCCAGCTGTGCCTTTTGGCTGCAGTTCAAGGGAGTTGGTTGCATGCTTTAGCTTTTAAGGTATGTTGTCATGGAGTTATTTTGTTGAGATTTACTATTTGCATGTATCCATCTGTGCAGAATTCTTTTTTTCTACATAGAATCTTTAAAATCATTGTCCTTAAAAAAATCCCAATATTTTGGGACACCCCATTATAGCATGCAGTTTCTAAGTTAGTCCAGGAAAGTCTTCCAATTTATTTGTTTGCTCGAATATTTATCTGTTTTATTATGAGTGCACACAGAGCTTTGGTGACCCTTCATCTTTTAATTTCCTGGTTTCACTGTTTGTAGTGGTTTTGTTTTATTGCAATCTAATTGAAGCAAATAACACCAAAGATTTATTAGCTCCTTATAACAAATGACTCAATACTTAAATATTTATTTGAAGTTTTCTGGCTTGTAACACTGTTTTTGTTTTGATTTCAGAATGCTCTCTTTAGTTGTATTAACAGAAATGAAAGTAAGTATATAATGAATAGTTTGTTTTGTTTTTCTTTTGTATTATTCTATCCTTTTTTCTCTAAATAAGAGATTCTGTGGGTGAACATATACACAAATACGTGGATTTCAGATCCATCGAAGGAAAGACCACATGAGTAAATTGTCTTACTCTAGTAATAAAGGGATTGGGCTGTTTGTATAATTAATATCAGTTTCTAACTTTTGTATCTGTATTTGTCTTTTCTGTCATTTTTTCTTCTGCTTGTTCATTTGATGCATGCTAAGTAGCAAAATTAAATGTGTAGTTGAAATTTTGAAGAACCATGCAAGTATTTTGTTGCCTGGTGTCATTTATATAAAATTAAATCAGTATCTCAGAATTAATTCTAGTAGAAGTTGTTCTCAAGAACTACTCTATGTATTTAACAACATAGCAAAAATGGGTGAATCACAATACCATCTTTCTGGGTTTTTTGAATGGTACTGCTCTCACATTTCTTTATTAGTAGTATTTCTCTAATAATTCAGTTATAGGACATGACTGGTTACCTAAAATAAGAACAAAACAGCTGAACACGAGATTCAGCTGGCTTGCTCATGTCTTGAACTTGAGTTCAAGTCGGCTTTAGTGACTTTTTTCTCCTGCCAGACAAACAAATGTAGTTTGGCTAGTTACAGATATTTCCCATCATTCTGTAGACAGAGATATTTCAATAGAGCATAGAATTTCTTCCTTTTTTTTTTTTTTTTTTTTTTTTCCCCTTGAGCATCCTTGTGTGTTGTACAGAAGTGCTCATCTCTTCACTTCTCTGCATAGGGACCCATTGATTTTCTGTTGTTTGTTTGTTTCCTTCCCCAGTGGGTTCAGTCTGTTGCAGTTATGCAGGTCACCATACGAACTGCCGGGAATATTGCCAAGCAATTTTTCGGACAGATTCCTCTCCTGGTCCTTCACAAATTAAAGCAGTTGAAAATTACTGTGCATCTATTAGCCCTCAGCTTATACACTGCGTGAACAACTACACACAGTCATATCCAATGAGAAACCCTACAGACAGTAAGTATAAATAAATCCTTCTTTACTGAAAGTTATAGAAGATACTGAAAATGTACCTCATGTACATTTTGTACCAAATGTGTTATTGTAGAAGTCTATCATGTAAATTGTATTACTATAATTATATGAATTTATATAATGATAACTTTTGGGCTTAGGTACATTATTGATTTTTATTTACTTTTCATTTTTACATATTGGTTTTGTATTTTTTTTCCAGAATTGATTATTTGTTTAGGAGAAGCAATATTGTGTGACATCGTTTGAAGGAGAAGAAGCCACCTTACAGTACTTTTATTTCTCAGGGCTTTTTTGCCATGCATCTTCAATGGTGTTGTGTGCTTGACAATTAACTGTTTTAATTTGTTAACAGGTTTGTATTGCTGTGATAGAGCAGAAGACTATGCATGTCAGACTGCTTGTAAAAGAATTCTAATGTCAATGAAAACAGAGCTTGAAATTGTTGATGGACTTATAGAAGGCTGTAAAACCATGCCTCTCCCTCAGGACCCACTTTGGCAATGTTTTCTTGAGAGTTCAAGATCTGTTCACCCAGGAGTCACTGTGCACCCTCCACCTTCAACAGGCCTCGATGGGGCTAAGCTCCATTGCTGTTCTAAAGCAAATTCTTCCACATGTAGGTCAGTATCTCTCAACCCTCATTTCCAATTGTGAAAGTACTTCAAAATTTGTCTTATTTCAGGCCTTTGCCTGAATCTTGCTATGTACATGAAATAGAAAGTTCTGGAATTCTTAGAAAAAATAAAGGTTTAAGTAATCAGATGCTAATCTGTTTAGTAATCTATTCTGTCCAATGCTTTGTATCTCAAAACATACTGTTTTACTAGAGGAATCAACCTTTTCTCACATTTAGCATTGGCTTATTACAGCAGACACAGTAAGTCAATGAAACCTGTACCATACTTGTGGTCATAATAGCCAATGTTGCAGCCTCTGGTTACGAGGCCTTAACGAGATGCTAAAGAGAGAAAAGGGGACAGTGAGCTGCACAAACTGTCAAGTGCCTGGTTGCTTCATGTTAAAACCTTAGCAGTATTCCTTACTAGATGCTCTTCTGGCTTTTGTCAGTGAAAAATAATTTAGGTTATGTAGTAATTAAATAAAGGAGCTAACTATTCTGACATTTAAAAAAACAAAGGTTTTCAGCTAATTGTTGCATGCTTGCAAATTATTGAGGCATTTTTAGTCTAGGGTGGTTTTCTGTCTACTTTAAAAATAGATTATGATTGCATTTTAAACGCATCCGTATGTCTAAACAAGTTGCAAACATTTTTGAACTGTTGCTTCCTTTAATATCGAAGTTTCCAGTAACAAAACAACAGCTTCTGAATGCAGCAGGATCTTTAATGAGTTTAGTTGTAGAGCTCTGGAGTTACATTATTTCTTAGGAGGTTGTAGCATAGGACGGTTGATAAAATATCTTTTAGTTCCTTACTTTGACCATGAGTTCTAAAAATGGATCTGTCTATCAAGTTGTCAGTAAGCAGGAGATCTAATAGTGCAGTGAAGTTCCATACCTTGGGATGGGAACAGTTGTAGTTTGTAAGATATTGCTGTGAACAAAGTGAGCTGGCTATTGCTGACATCAGGAAACTCCTCAAAGAAAAGCAGCAAACAGTATCCCTGTTTCAAACATCAGGAAAAAGAAGGAATATATTTTGCTTGACAGTCATTTCTGTAGGAGGAGAAAGTGTGATTTGAAGCTGAAGGATGGCATTAGAAGTTGTTCATTGTGATATCAACTTAGATTTATTATAAATAAAATTATCTGGGATAGTTTTCATCTGAAAGTTGTAGGTTCAGGTTTCCAGTTGTTACATTTTTATTGGATATTGCAGTTTTATATCCTGAAGTCTTTCAGTCTTACTAGCTTAAAGATTTGCTAACATTCTTAAGCAAAATTTGCTTTGAGCGCTACATTGGGTACCCTTGCAGACTTTGTGGGCTCTAACACAATCTCTGTGGATTGTGGAGGCTGTTGTCATCAGCAAAGAAGTGATGGGCTCTGCTATATCTTAATGGCTGTTGTTCTTTTAATTTTATTTTCATCTCTTTTTTTTTTCAGAGAGCTCTGCACTAAACTTTATAGCACAAGCTGGGGCAATTCACAGAGCTGGCAAGAATTTGATCGCTTTTGTGAGTATAATGCAGTTGAAGTTTCCATGTTGACCTGTTTAGCAGATGTACGAGAACCTTGTCAGCTGGGCTGTAGAAATCTTACTTACTGCACTAATTTTAATAACAGGTAGGAGAGAGACACTGAATATTTTATAAAGGAATTCCTATGCTTTGATTTCAAAAATAAAATGAAATGTTTTTTCAGACTTATTTTAAGATTGTATGTAGCTTTCTTTCTGCAAATGTGGTTTTAATTAATTTGAATATAAGTAGTTTTTCTTTAGAATGAACTTTTGGAAATGTATTTAGCAACAGATGTAACAAAATTTACGTGAATAAAAGTTAACACGTGAACTTGTAAAATGTCACAGTGTATTACCTCCACATATTCCTACTACTGTATAGACAAGTGAGTCATGGTTACTGAAATGTTGTGTATTATAAACAAGGTTAAAGTGTTTGTTAAATATACATGTTACTCATTTTCAAAATTCCTTTTTTGCATATTTCTGTGGGTTTGCACTCTATAGAACAAAATTATTTAAAAGTGGTGTCTGAAAGTAATTGCAAGGTTACAAATCAAATATCTTAGAGGTTTTTTTTTTAAAAAAAACCTGAATTTTGTTAGCTGTTAGAGACCACTGGTTTTTTGGTTTTTTTTTCAAATAGTATGTAGTGGCATGAGTGTTATATGAGTAGTAGAATCCCAAGCCTGGCTAAATATAAATGATAAATCAACTTGCATTAGTGATTCGCCAAGAAACATTTACATAGATATTTGGCCTATCTAAGATATTTGCTCTTAAGTCAACTTCAGGTAAGAAATACTTGAGTGATATTTGATCTAAGAGATAAGGCTGAAACTCCCTTCTCACCTGAAGAGCTTGTTTTCCTCAAAGACAGATTTCAAATTGATTCTGATCTTGCTTAACTGTGGGAGGGATTAAATTTCTTGTATACCATAAAAAGCAAGCCATATGAAGGTTGTAGAATTCTTATGGTGAAAAGGGAAAATGTGTGGTACTTTTTCTTTTATGTGTGGTACTTTTTTTTCCTTTTATACATGCTATATCTTACCTTCTTTTAAGACCAACAGAACTGTTTAGAAGCTGCAATACTCAGTCAGACCAGGGAGCCATGAATGACATGAAGCTATGGGAAAAAGGGAGTATTAAGATGCCGTTCATAAATATTCCTGTGCTTGATATTAAAAAATGCCAACCAGAAATGTGGAAGGCAATTGCCTGCTCCCTGCAGATTAAACCTTGTCACAGCAAATCTAGAGGAAGTATTATCTGCAAGTAAGTACTGTGGGGAAAACAAAAACCAATTTAGAGGTTTTTCTAAGGATTTTAATGAAAACTAAAAAGCTGTAGGACTGTGTTTGCTATGTTAGGAAAACATGGTGAGGCAAATGTGAAAGGAATATGAAATTGCATGGTTGCCATTGCTTGAATCTCCATCACTGTAATTGGAAGATATTTGCCTGTTAATGAGCTGGATGTATATGCTTGCATTGTAAAAAAAAAAATGTTATTGAAGGCTTCTTTTGGCTCTCCATGGTGTCTTAAACCTTTCCTCTTTTTTGGTTTTGGAATCTACTGATGGCTTTCAGCTGACAGAAAGATCTGAAAAAAATTAAGGGTTTTTTGGTGGGTTGGTTTTTTTTTAGGTTTTTTTTGTTGTTGTTGTTGTTGTTTTTTGTTTTGGTTTGGTTTTGTTTAATAAATTTTGGAAGTAGGTGATTGGGTAGAAAAGAGATCAGTTAATAGTACAGGTAGTGAGGTAGAGTTCAAGCCAGATTAGACATTAGTAAATCAAGGAAATGCTTGGTCTTGGAAGATAAATGCATATGATGCCATAGAAAATTAAGATCACCAAGCCTGAAGTCAGAGGAGTAGTGCAAGCAGTACTTTCTCTTTTTGTGTTACAAATTTGTTCCTTCCTTCTATGTAAAATGCAGCATATATATATATATATATGTAAAAACATTGCTGTGAGACGGATAGGGAAAGCTGTGGATTCAGGGAAGGGAATAACATAGAAATCTTTTTCGTGTAAGAAGACCTTTTTGCTTCAAGTAGTCTTCAAGAAGTTCTGTTTCTGTATTTATCTGTAGATCAGATTGTGTGGAAATACTGAAAAAGTGTGGAGATCATAATAAATTCCCTGAAGGCCACTCAGCTGAGAGTATTTGTGAGCTCTTATCTCCAACAGATGACTTGGAGAACTGTATACCCTTGGATACTTACCTGAGTAAGTACTAACATACCTATGCAGTAAAATTACAAACCAGGATACTTTGAATGCTTGTCATTACTTTTAATCAACTTTACAATTTTCTTTAAAAGAAATAATTTTGAATTTGAGACATTTTATTTAGTGTATTAGAGAAAATTGGAATTTTCAAGTTGCCATAGCTCATTACCTCTCTTTCTTCTTGTCATAGCTCATTACCTCTCTTCCTTCTTGTACTGGGCATATAAGGCAAGAAAATTTTTGGGCAAACAAGATAGAGGAAATACATTTTGCATGTGAAGGATCATCGGGGTCATTATTTCCAGGACTGAGGACTAAACTATGGAAATAAGTTAACTACCTTGTCATATCAAGCTTCTGGAACTATAATTAAAGTTAAAACATTTCACAGAATTGTGAAAAATACGGTTTTACTGGACAGAAGAAACATCATGCTTTACTGAAGGAAAATAAACCTCATTTAAATCAATACAGATTATGCTTTTCTGTTTTCAGGCCCAAGTTCTTTAGGAAACATTGTAGAAGATGTTACACATCCATGTAATCCAAATCCATGTGCAGCTAATCAGCTATGTGAAGTAAATAGAAAAGGATGTCAATCTGGAGAGCTGTGTCTTCCATATTTATGTGTGCCAGGTAAGGGGGTTTGGGCTTCTGTTTACTGAATTTTGCTGGTAAACATATGTTACTGGAATGTTGTTGAAGGTTTTAAAGTGAATTGCTGGTGCAATTGTACCAGCTGTCACCTAAGTACCACACAGCCACTTGCTGAGTAAGTTTCAGGTACCCAACTTTGAAGTGGCAGGGTTGGATGGTGTTAATAACAAGGATCAAACCTACAGAAGGAGGTGTGAGATTCTGCAGTGTCCAACTTTTACAGCCCCTTCATTGTTCTGCCCTAGGCACTGGTAGTGCTTGGCAGTTTCTCCTTTTCCTGTAAAGCAGAAGTTTTCATTCAGTGGCATGAGGGCTCAGCTGTGGTTCTCAAGCAGAGCAGAAATTGTGCATTTGGTAGTTGCTTGAACACGTGTGTGACTGAGCAAGTGAGAGCAGCACTGATTTTTTTACATTGCGTGGAGCTGCTTCCTTTCTAGAGGAGGTGACAGAGAACATTGCCATACCTGTCTCACGTCAGTTCCCTGAGCCTCTTATCTTCCAGCAGTTCTGTGATCAGCAGTTTCCCCCGTGGCTCTTAATTAAAAAGAGGAAAGCTGGATTTTGCCTCACTCATACATCTGCCCTACTTGTGCTCTTTTAAAAGTGAGAATAGACTTCAGCTTGATCTTTGTGTGAGCCTAGGGACATTGTTTTGGTTATGTTTCTATGACCCTTACAAAATATTTTTGTTTTCCTGGAAAGCTGAGCCTTATTACTGTAGAGGTTGCTGCAAAAGTCAAGGTCATCTGAAAACAAGTTCACACAGAGCTTTTGAAGAGACAGTTTGCTTCCTCTGAAGGTTGGAAGGTGACCTTTATGTTTTAATTCAGTCTTTTTATTGGCTGAAAGTTTCAGGGGGTTTGTTGCAGTTCACCCCTTGTAGGGTTATTTCAATCTGCTATTTATTTTATTGTTTTTCCTTGCAGTTTTTTTAATCTTTTTTTTTTCTTTTCCATTCTTTCTTTTTCAAATCCACTTTTCCTGCTTTTTCTCCCTTTCTTCCCTCTTCACATCTACTTGTAAGAATCCTTCAGTGTTCACTTAAGAAGTACAAGTAGGGAAGAAAGGCACAAAAAATATGTGTGAGAGGGGAAATGACTGGGCTTTGCTTGTGAGACCCTTTAATTCAAATTCTGTACTGGAGAGAGTGAAGCATATGTTGCATTTGTCATATAACGTTTCATACTACTAAACAGCTGGAAAATTAAAATACTTGGGAATTATTGGCAGTTGGAGTCTGTTTCTCAAAAGTAACATTTTTAGAAGTACTTCAGAACATTGTCTCAAGCAAGTGTCTTCTATTTTTGCTACTTGTTGCCTCTGTGAAATGGGTGAATTTGTTTGAAGGGCAAGAGTAAGGCTGCTCAAGAATACCTTATGTTTTTTGCAAGTCAGAGTAGTAATTAATTTCGGTAGTGGCACTTGCCTACGTTTACTAATTATGAGCTAAAATTTTTCCGTGTATACAGGCTGCAAACTGGGAGAAGCCTCTGATTTTATTGTCCGTCAAGGTACACTTATCCAAGTTCCATCCTCAGCTGGTGATGTTGGGTGTTACAAGATTTGTACCTGTGGACACAGTGGATTGCTGGAGAACTGCATGGAAATGCGTTGTGTTGACCTCCAGAAATCATGCATTGTTGGAGGACAAAGAAAAAGTAAGTAATGGAGCAGTGATGTATCCAGCATCTGCTCCTTAACAAATGAATTTTGAGCCACCTAAGAAGACATGGAGGATCTGAATTCAGTTCATCATAAAATACAAAAGCTGATGATTTCATCCTTATATTTAATACTGGGTTAAGTCTTACTTATGCTGGAGTTGAAATCCATAGTTGAAATCAATACTGAACTGTGTCAGTCTCAATCAATCACAGCCCTGTTGAAGGGTCTTCTCAGTACACCATTTCTTTTCAGCGTGGGGTGGCTTCTTTATGAGCTCCAAATGGTTTGGAGGTTTTATTTTGGATTTGTTGGGGTTTTTTCAGTTCCTTCCAGTGGCCTATGGCATCTGGACCCATGAACTCCCAAGTTTTGGGTTTCCACACCAGTGGTTGACACAAAGATCTCTTACCCTACTTATTGGTTCATCCACCTTAGGGTTTGTTAGTACTCACGCACATATTCAGAGTAGGAAGCACACACCTTAAAAGGGTAAGAATAGGATTGGATAAAAATATAGGATAGGTTGTGGTGATCAAGTGCAGGGTTCAGTGAGAAATGCAGTCTGACCAGCTACCTGTCTACACTGAACCATTCCTTTTTTCCCCCTCTTCCCTTTGCTTTCCCACACATCTTCCTGCTTGACTCATCTTAATTCCTCCTTTTCCTTATCTGCGGTCCTTCCACTAAACATCCCTTAATAAGTTTTGCACAATTTCAATTAAATAAGAATTATAGTTTAAGATATTAATCAGTGGGGCTAACATGTGCCTAAAAATAAATGTGTAAGCAAATACATGATGATGATAAGGGTTGTATTGAACACTGTGGTTCTTAAAAGTTTTCCTCACCATGGCAGCTCTCTGTTTAATTTAAATTGGCATGGGTAACAAGGATTAATTGGGTTCTGCCAAATCTGACTGTCAAAGGAGTTCAAGATGTGACAGGTGATGCTTCTTAGAAGATTATATTGACTTATTTTCAGATTTACTCTTTGCTTGAGAGCTTTAAATGCATATTTTTGTTATGCAAACTGGCATTATAATCTTGGAAAAAGAAAACAAAAAAAAAATTCTACTAAGGTAGGGGAAAACTTACAAAAGGTCTTGAATATAAAATGGAGTCTGTGCTGAATGTGACCTGTGTGAAGTTGGTGCCTTTGAATCAGCAAGCAAGAGATTTTCTGCTAGTGAACAGTTACATATTTCAGCACTGGACATTGTTTAGTATCTGTAAATCAGCCCTTTTAAAATATGGTAAAACTGTTGTCCAAGCAGAGCTAAAGCAAGTTAAAAATATCTCATGAGTCTAAAATAACTGTGTTGTTTTTTGTGGTTTTTTTTAAATGTGATAAGAGTTATTTTCACACTAAATAAACCTTAAGAAGCAAGGCCCTTGTAGTTTCATTTGTCACAACATAATTTTCAGGTTGTAAACCAAACCTTAAATCATGAAAAAGTAGGTAATTGGGATATTTCTTACTTATAAAAGATACCAAATAGAGCTAAATAATCAATTGTGCAATTATTTTCATCACTCAGGAAAGTCTGTCTGCAATGTTCCATGGAATGGAATGGCAGTTTTTTGAATATGGGTCTTTTTCTGTTGTTTATCCAAAGAAGATAAAAGTCAGCCAAACATATTTAAGTTTCTTCTTTTTTTTTTGTTTTCTGTTTTTTGGGGTTTGTTTGTTTATTTGTTTTTAAATTTATACTATTTGTTCATGGAAGCAGAACACTGAAAAATTTTAACATTAACAATATATTTGATGGGCAGTTGTAGAAAGTATCTGGTAAAAGCAGATACTTTTAAGATACAGTTGTTAGCAAATATGGTATTTAAATGGTGACTAACCTTTTATGGACCATTCTATCCAAGGAAACCTGCAGTTTTTCAGATTATTGATGAAAATAATCACAAAAATGTCTGAAGCTGTATTTGTAATTTGTGTTTTGCAGAGTGTACAGCTCTCACTTCTTCTGGTAACCATAACGTGTGTAGCTGTAGGTATTCAGTAAATGCTGTCCATTTTAAAACAAACAAACAAACTACTACAACCCCAAAACCAGACAGCTTCCTCTCTTTCACCATAGTGACTTGACTCATGAAGTGTTTGTGGTGATTAAGACTCTAGGTATTACATAATAAAAGATAAAAATAACTAGGTTCCAAATTTGTTAGATGATGCATTGAAAACAAAGAATTAAAAGTTTATGGTCACCATGTACACTTTTTTCAGCAACTGTATTTAATTGGTTTATATGTCAGTTGTAAAATGCCAGTGTTTAGACATAAAATCTGAACTGCGGTTTTTAAAACCATTCTCTATAAAGCAAACAACCCTGAATGTGTTAAATGATGCTGGGTTTTTTGTGTTGTGAATTGACTCCAACTAACTAAATGACTACTGATGATGAGGACAGCTTGCTGTGTGCACTCTTTAATAGTGAAAGACAACAGCTTTGCAAAGTTTTCATGTGGATCCTAGGTCAGGTAGTCTGAAGAATCACCTGAGATCCTGTGTTTGGCATTACCTTTTAACCTTTTCTTCTTCCCTGCTGGCAAATTCCTTGGTCCTTTTTGTAGCACTGTGGTGTAAAGAGAGCTTTTTGTGCTACAGACGCTTTCTCTCCACCCCATTGTTCTGCCCTCATTGGTCTCTGAGCACTTCTTCTGAATTGCTTCAGTGCTGAGGGGTTTCCTTATACCTATGTAATATTTTCTCAGAAATTCTAATTCTCAATCTCAACCCTTTGAAAAGAGATTAGAGGGAATTACCTTATTTTGTAAGGCACGATTACTATTACGTTTTCCTCAAGAGCTGTGTATTTGTTGGTAGTCTCTGATAACCATTTTGATTATGGGTAGGTCAGAGCCTGTCATCAACCTGAATTGATTTTACATAAAACGTGCATCACAGTGAAGGGCAGTCATATGGACAGTTCAGAAAACTGAACTGGAGTTGCTAAATTGAAGAAAAATCCCCTAAATTTGCAGTTTGATTCTTAGATTGAGGTGTGAAAATGTTACTGACTTATAAAATACATTCCAATCCAATGAAGGTTGGAATGAAGCACTGGCACATTTACCTCTTGACAAACACAAATGAGTTGTGCTTTGTGTGTAAGACTATGTCTAGAAGTTTAGCAGTCTAATGTAAATTTAATTTAGGAGAAGAATGTGTCTTTACAAAAGCTTTACCTTTAAGAAAACATGAAACTTCTGAGCCAGAATTTACTGTTCTTAAAAAACAAAAAAAAGAAAAAAAATAAGAAAACCTGATTTATACAGGCTTTGAAAGGACAAAGTGCTTGCTTCCCTGGTTAACTTATTAATCAAAACCACATGTGAACAGACTTTTCATGTAAGTGAATAAAGCAAAACTTGAAATGTAAAAAAAAAAAAGGAAATTCCATTGGGAAAAATGAATTTAATAAGGGAAACGACAGAAACAATTAATGAAAATGTAATATCTTAATATCTATGTAGAGCGTATGAATACATAAGAATAGTCTTCTGGTATATTTGCATTAATTGTATGTATTAATTTATTTTAAGGCCATGGAACATCCTTTAATATAGATTGCAATGTCTGTTCCTGTTTTGCTGGAAACTTGATTTGTTCTACACGTCAGTGTCTAACTGAGCACAGTTCAGAGGACGAACGTCGGAAGTTTACAGGTAACTTTCCAAACCATGAAACTGTAAGTTTAATATTTTTAGAGCAGGGATTATCAACTGAATTCTTTCTACACTGTTAATGAAAAGTACCCAATGATTTGTCCCTGCAGAAAAAGCACATACTTTAAAAAAGAAAATCAATACTAAAAAATTAAATCCCAAGTAATATGTAAAAATAAGTAGAGCCAGAGTAATGCCACTGGGTATGAGAGATAAGGAGTTTAGGGAAAAATGGAGAAAGCTGAGTAGAATGAGCAAAGAGGCAGGACACAAACTTCTCTTCCTGCTCCTTGTAAGTTACTGTGTGCCCCAGCATTGCTAAGTGACAGGTGGGAGGAAAGGGCTGAAGGCACTTTGCTGGAAGGCAGAGATACCTCAGTGAGCCCTTGTGTATCTTGTGTCATAGAAAGTGGATGTTCACCCAGTCCCTGTTCTGTGTGTTGCTCTTGCAGGTTTGCCCTGTAACTGTGTGGACCAGTTTGTCCCAGTCTGTGGCCAGAATGGGCGCACGTATCCCAGCGCATGCATAGCTCGCTGCGTTGGGCTTCAGGACAACCAGTTTGAATTTGGATCATGTATTTCCAAGGATCCTTGCAATCCAAACCCTTGTAATAAAAATCAAAGGTAAAAGTGGAATATGTTTTTAAGCTTTTCTTTGGTTCCTTCTACTCATAAAGCAGATTCATGTGTTCTTCGAATGTGCTGTATATTGTAGTAACATTCTACTTTGGGGCTATTCCAATAAAAATAGTTGTTTGAAGTAGCTGCTTTTTATTTATCGTAGTTAGTAATATTGGACTGTAATAACTGCCAGTTCTTGGTTCTATTTTTGTAGTGCTATGTCAATTAAATTCATTATGCAGATCTCAGTTTAGCAATAAAGGAGACTTCATGTACACTTTCAAAAGTGGGAGAATCAGATTTTGTCGAAATGGCAATAACTGTCATTTCACTACTTTGTTTCACACCTTCTTTTAGTAGTTTACAAAGAAGACCCACATCTGAATACAAGACTTGGAGTCAGTCTTGCTTGTTCAGTCAATAATCTGTGCTTTTTGTCTCTAGAATAGGAAAATATCAATTACCTTTTTTTTTTTCTTAGACTGAAATCTTGTGAAAACTATGTCTGTACAATCTCTGGTTTTTCAATATCAAGAAAAGCAAAATCTGCATAGACAAATACATTAAAACAAAAATATGCTTTGTACTAGTGTCAGGCGAAAAGAAAATCTGACCTTTCTTACAGAGATCAGAGTCTGTGGCTCACAATATTGGTCTCTGTCTTCAGTTTTCTCACTGTTGTGCAATACTGCACTCTCCTTTGAATTAGTGCATTTTTATGTTTTGAAAAAAAGCCATCAAAATAAGTTGTGTAATACTGTGCTTTCATGAAAGCTGATTGCAGCAATTTTGGGTTTTTTCCTTTTTCTGCTCTTAAAATGCCATAATACAGAAAAATACTGAGAAAACACTGTAGTTTTGTAGCTGTAACAGCCATTATGGCATTCAAAATTGGAATTTCAAAGCTGCATTGTGGATTAATTTTTTTTACTTTTTGTATTTGAAATTTGGAGAGTACAGAGAGGCTTTCCAGTTTTTCAAAATACTATTATGCTTAGAACCTCAGCTTGTAGTTTCAGTAAAGGACTGGGTCAGTTTGATAATGTAGCTCAAACTGAACATACTCATCTGAAAATGCCCTTGATGCTCTTGTAACCTATTAGTTCTTACATTCCGTTTGTGAAGTTTTGGAATATCAGAATTTCCAAGTCTCCCCTAATATCAAAGGCATATCTGTAGTGCACGGGAGTGCAGCACTCAGAGAGAATAAGGACATATTGTGCATAATCCAGTGGTAACAGCACTGCTGTGAAGGAGGGGGCTGTCCAAAAAGGCCAAGACCTTTCATCAGTCTGTTCATCAGACTGCATTGGCTGGCATTTCTCTAGCAGAGGGATGCCTTGTAGGGCTATGCCAAATGTTTTGCAGATAAGATCATGGAACGTACATGTTTAATACAAAGGGAAAAGAATTTCTGCTGTTTATCTGTCTGTATTTGTCTATGAAAGCTGCAGAGGAACACATGCCAAGAAAATGTAAATATGAGATTTTTCTCTTTATTTGCAGTCTTCCCTTAGATGGGATGTTGTACAATATTCTGAACCTACAAAGCTAGAATCCAATTAGATATTTGCAATTGAAACCATATAATCTTGTAGGTCTTGTTTTCACCTCTTCCTCAGAGAAGGGTGAGACTAGACCTCTGCAATATAATTTTTCCTCTTGCTCACTGTTTCCATGTTTTCTCTAGCCTAGCTGTTCTTAAATATTCATTTACAAAATGAAGTATGTGAGTAGGTAAGAATTTTATCCAAGCCTTTTTCAATAATCCGTTGAAAAAGACTTGGTAAATGATAAACGTTAGTGGAAACTGTAGTTGTGTTCACATACATTGAATAAACGTGGTGTGAAACTGTTCCAGATGTGTGATGAGATATGAAATGGGCTATTTAGAGTCTTTTATCACTTTTTTTTTTTCCTGCAGCTCTGCTGAACCACAGTTAGCTCTAAAGCACTGGAGAAAATGTCACTGAAAATATTTTCCCTGAATATTTTGAGATGTAAAAAAAATAAATCCTATGACATGACATTAAATTGTTATTACTTTCTGCAGGTGCATACCAAAGAAACAAGTTTGCTTGACCAGTTTTGAAAAGTTTGAATGTATCCAGCATGAATGTGTGCCAAGGCAGCTAAATTGTGACCAGACACGGGATCCTGTTTGTGACACAGACAATGTGGAATACACTAACTTGTGTACTTTGTACCAAAAAGGAAAAAGTTTAGCATACAAAGGGCCATGCCAGGTAGGAAGTGGTTCTAGCAATAAATATCAAATCTTCTTTGTTCCTTGGTGTTTGACTTAACAATTTTTATTTTTCTTCTTTCCAATATTGTTTGTTTGGGTCTTTTTTAAGTATTCTATTTGGGGTTTATTAGCTTATAAAAGGTTCTAATAGAAAGCAGTCATTTAAAAATTTAACTATATGTATAAAAAATACTCTCACAATCTTCAGAATTTTGTCAAGTGGTTCTCTGCTTTAGTTAACAGTTGTCTCAAAACCAATCAAAAGCTCTGCTTATACTTTCTTGGGGATAATACTCTTGATACTTATATCTTCCTATATATGCTCTTGAAGCTTGCACTAAGGTATGTTTGTAGTAATTAGTACAGTTCCTTGGTTCCTTAAATGCTAATTCTTACCAATTTTAACTTATCTAAATATAAAATAATGCCCAGTCTTAGAAAGTCTTTAGCTTTTTGTGTGATTGTGCCCCAAGTTTACCAAGTTCATTGCTCAGGATCTATTTAGAGACTAAGCAGTCTGTAATACTTTTTTTGTTTGTCTGGATTGGATTAGTCTTCATATTAATCCTTGAGAATGATAAGGATTAGGTTTAGTTTTTCCATCTCACAACTCTCCACGGTGGTGATAGACAAACTACTTCTGTCACCTTACAATAACACATACACAAATATAAGTAATATGGGTAAATAAGTGATATATAAAAATATACAATAATGTGTTAGAAATACATGTGCATGCACACTAAATTTTAAGCACACAAAACCACACTAAGATGAATTAATAAATTACTAATGAGTTGTTAACAAGTTTATTTTACTAACAGAATATTTTACTATTTAGTGAAATTATAATTTTAATTGATTTATTTAATTAGTTAATTTAAATATGATTATTCTATTTAAGCATTAGCACAGAAAAAAAGCTGTTTTCTGAAATGTTTTATTATACATTTCTCAGACTCTGTCACCTTTTTGAAGTACTTACTCTTTTCATTTATGACCCGTTCATAAACTGGCAGGTAATTTCCTCTGGATTTCCTGCTTTTTCAAACATTTGACAATATTAGCATTATTATTAACTTTGGTTTTCCTCATGTTGAAACGACTCCGAAGTTTCTGCAGCATGGCTAAATTGATGTTCCAAGCACTGCTGCTGTGTTTCAGCCATTCTGCAGGTCAGCGGAGCCGGTGTGTGGGCACAATGGGGATACCTACGGCAGCGTCTGTGCTGCCTACTCCGACCGCGTGGCCGTGGACTACCACGGGCACTGCCAGGCCGTGGGGGTGCTCTCCGACTACGGCTTCCACTCCGAGTGTGCCTTCGTGAAGTGTCCCCAGCTCTCTGCCATGGGCTGCAAACCCATCATTGCGCCAGGTGGGCAAGTTCACTGCAGACAAGGGAGGGTCTCCAGGCCCTGGGTATAAACAGGGTAATACTTGGAACAAAACCTGGGCTTCAAAATGTTACATCCCAGAATGTCTTTGAGACTTCTGAGAGAAAGCATGAAGTAGTGATTCTGCTTAGGGCTAGGACAAGCCAGGATCAGGACTCAGATGAGTAAACTTGAACTGGAAAAGCTTTGGCTTTAGGAGTCATGCTCCTTTGGTCTTTAGAGTCTGGCAGCTGGGATGGGTTTGGGAGAAACTAATGAGGTCTGTGGTGTCCAGGGTAGGATATCTGATGTCTCTGGGAATCGGTGAGTAATTTTTCGGAAGTGGCAGCATAAATACCACAGTGGAACACAAAGCTGTCATCAACATAGGGTTCTCAGAAGGGCAAGGATGGTATTTAATTAGAAGACAGAGTAAAATACCATATGCGTTCACAGTACTGTGGAAGACGGCAGGAATAGTTTTGCAGTGTGCTGGTTTAAATCAGTTTTTTAATGTTTTCACAACTGTTTCCTTTATGAAACAATAACTCATCACAGTTAATACACAGAGCAAGGAAAGCTCTATTCTTAAAGAATTTTATTTTTCTTATTTCTCACCCCCTTTAAAAAAGAGTCTTTGAGCTTTGTAATAACATTCAGTACTGTAAAAATCCCTCTGTGAATATGAATTACATATAAGTTGGAGAGTGAATGTAATATACAGGCATGGATAGAATGTTGAAATATTATCCCTTTGGTTTCTGAGATGGTGAGGAAAAACAGTAGGAGAAATATGACGTCTGTCAGACAAGCTCTTTTACCCCCTTGCTATCTAAAGATGCTAAGCTCCAATATGGTGTAACTGCAGAAATTAATTATTGCAGTGTGTACAATTACTTCTGTCATGTCCTAGCTATATCAGATATTGAAATCCATCACTTCTGTAGTTGATATGCGTGTATCCGTACAAAGTCTTGGCTTGTGGTACACACAGTGCCTCCAGTTTTTAGCTTACAATAATGAAGGATCTTAAAACTAATGAAAATTCATCTTGTTGCTTCATGTTGACAGTAGTAAATGTGTGTTGAAAGGTGACTGATTTTCCATTATAAATGTTTTCAATATTTAAAAAAATACTAGAAATGTGCAATTCTACTGTCAAATTGAAACATTTACTTTGCTTTGGTAGGTTTGCTATTTTCATTCTCAGTTAATACTCAGATTTTGACTCCTGCTTACTTAAAAGTGAAAAGACTACTTGTTTTTATTAATGAGATTGTTTTTATTCACATAGGAGCCTGCTGTCCGCTATGTGCTGGAATGCTGAGAATCTTATATGACAAAGACAAGCTGGATAATTTTGCAAGGGTAAAGAGTTTAACCATGCCTAATGTTAAATGGTATATGAAAAGTCAAGTTACTGTGCAGTTATTCCTGAAAGGTTAACATGTTATAAAAGCTATTATTTTTTAGGAGTTATTTGTGATTGCTGGTGGTTTTATTTTCTTTATACTGCTTATCCTTTCCTATATTTTTTTATCTGAGACATGAGTTACAATGCAAAGCAAAACAGAATTAGAGTAGGCACAAACAAGCAGACTCGGGTTTACAGTTTATATGACTTGTAATAGGGCATAGAAATCATATAGGAACAGCATCTGTTGTTCTACTGATCTCCTCTCATAGATTGTGTGTCTCTAGGTGCTGTGTGTGTGTTGACCAATTTTGCTGAGTTACAGTGTCTGTTAGGTCCTGACTGCATCCTGGAATGTCTTCCAGTTGTTGTCTGTAATGGTACCAGGGACACGGTGGCTACTGCAGCTTCTCAGTTCATACATGATAACGTGACTCTGAAGAAGAATTGTTAGCTTCTGTTAGAAAAAGACTTTCTAGTTAAATGTATTGGTCTTACTCAAGCAGTTGGTGATAACTGCTCTTCTCTCACCTACTAAGCACCCTAATACCTGGATTGTAATGTCTGTCCCTTTTAGTCCAGACAGCTGGTTTGTGTAAACACTAGAGAGTTCAAATACTAGAGAGTTCTACAAATCTAGGCTGCTCTGCCTCTTGTTTCCCAGCATGGGAGCACAAACCCCATTTTGAGGTATGTGATACATAGACACACTAACCATGAAGGTGGAGAACAACACATCAAGACCATAGTTAATTTAAGAAAAAAATATGTTTTCTCTTCCTTTCTTCCTTTCTTCCTTTCTTCCTTTCTTCCTTTCTTCCTTTCTTCCTTTCTTCCTTTCTTCCTTTCTTCCTTTCTTCCTTTCTTCCTTTCTTCCTTTCTTCCTTTCTTTCTTTTTCTCTTGCTCTCTCTTGCTCTCTCTCTTTTTTTTTTTTTTGTTTTTTACACTTTTGGAGGGGTTGGTTTTCAGGTTTTTTTAGAATCAGTGAATCACTTTTTAGAATGATGTTTTAGAAGCATTGAATCCTTTAGGTCTTTTGTTAGCATTTAGTGTAGAATTTAGAACTGAGTACTTTAATGGCTGAAACAAATTTTCTAGCATGACATCATGTTATTAAAACTGAGGAGGAGAATTTTCCATAATATCACATCATCTGCAGAGTTCTTTGTTTTCTTCCAGGTAACAAATAAAAAGCCGATAACAGTACTTGACATACTTGAAAAGATCCGCCTGCATGTGTCAGTGCCACAGTGTGATGTGTTTGGATATTTAAGCATAGAATCTGAAATTGTGATTCTCATCATTCCTGTGGATCAGAACCCCAAACCATTGCAGGTAGATGATGTTATTATTTTGTTTACCCAGCATGGATTTGCTTCACTTTTATATGTGTACCATGGTGCTTGTTTCTCAGGCAGATATATTGTGTGTATTTTGATTGCCCGTGCCCTGTTATGTCCAACTCAGCTCCAACTTCAGTCTCCTTCTCTAGCAGAAATAGCCCAAAATGTTACCAGGACTTAGGAAGGAAAGTCTTGCCAGCCTGGTCAGCTCTTAGTCCACCTGCAGCAGGGGCTGTCAGATTCCTGGGTGGAAGAGCACTCTGAAATCAGAGAGGCCACCACTGCTCACCCCACTGGTGTGCCCATTGCTGAGCTAGACACTCCTCAGCTTTCAAAGCTTTGGACCTTCAGATACCAAGCTTGTTAAGTTTAAACTTCACCAGAGGCAGCTTCCAATGCTTTTGAAGAGACTTATTACTAAATTCCCTTCTGGGGTGCAGTAGAAAGTAAAGTGGAAAAAATGAATTTTCTAACAGAAAATCATTATTATCCTCATCATGTCAATGGGGGAATGGAAACCTGGGGTTTCTCAGGTTCTGTTACTTCCATTCTTTTCTTCCTTTCCTGTAAACGAAATCAGTTTTCTCTGATTTGGAAGAAAAAGCCCAGTAAGGAGAAAACCTTGGTTTTTTCACTGTGGTAAACTTCAAGGCAGTAAGTTGGGCGATCAGGAAGAAGTCCTCAGTTTCAGAGGCACTTACTTTAATGATAATTCACTATGGGCTTTTTAGCATCAACATTGAAAACACATCACCCCACAATAACTCATATTAGCTTCCTTCGTTTTCCTTCTCTACTACTCAGGGCTTCCACAAGAGTTTTCGTAGTACCAAAGTCTATGATAAGACTTCTGATCTGTTTTCTAAGTGCTCCCCACAATTACGTAAATTTTACATGCTGATGGGAATATTTTTGCATTGACATTTTACATGGTAAGAGGAGAAATAATAACATTTTTCCCCCCTAGATTGAAGCCTGCAATAAAGAAGCAGAAAAGATTGAGTCCCTGATCAATTCAGACAGCCCAACATTAGCGTCACACGTGCCACTGTCAGCTCTAATTGCATCTCAAGTACAAGTTTCATTTAGCATTTCTTCTACTTCTGTTCAAGTGGTGCCTGCTCTGCACTCCCTGCTCATAAGCCTTCCATTCACCTTGTCATCAGTACTGATATATTACATATAACCCCTTGGGAAATATGCATGACCATTGTGGCATTTATATTGTGAAGGACATTTGGAGTTGTTGGTCACTGAAGCAGAAAACAAAAATTGTGCAAGATTTGATGAACTTATGTTTTTCAATGAAGAACTAGAAGTATTTGAATAATGTGAAAAGATGATTCACTTGTTCATAACTAGTCAGATGACTGTTTCAGCACAATTATATTGTTTTCCATCAATCTTGGAAACACTAATATGCTCTGAAGGTTCTGATGTTATGGATTTATGATTTTGAGGAGAAGGGATCTTATAGGGTTTTTTCAGCAATGAACTAAACAGTGTTTTGAGTTTACTGAAGAATGGTAATTTTGTATTATTCAGATGCATATCAGTGACAACGAAAGCATGCACCTATTTTAAACATCATTTTTGGAAGAAACAGATTGCTGCTACTTAATTACCTTACCAAAAATTTAAGAGTTTATTCTCATGTAAATATGCTTTCATATTTTATTATGAAGAAAACTGACTAGCCCTGGGCCTATTTCAGTAGATGTCTTTCCATGGACTAGTGAAGACTTGCAGGACATTGGGCTCACTGCTTGTAAAATGACAATCAAGCTCTGTGCTAGTACCTGACTTCAGTGAAGAGATGTGTTCTTTTTATAGTTTTGTACATTTCAGAATCTCATATTGGATGCAAAATTATAAAGAATCTCAGTATCTATATTTAAGTGCCATTTAAAATATTGCAGTATTTGCATGTTATCTAATGAAATTTATACTTTAAATGTTTATACAAACAGTATGTTTTATTACTTATTGTATTTTATGCACCTGGCCTTATTTTACATGAAGTATTTTATATCAGTATTATGATAGCCAAGTTTTGAAGTATATACAGAAAAACTTATTTTTGCCAAAATGCTGAACTTTGAAAGAAAGCACTGAAAACTTTTTGAACATGTATGTTGTAGCATGTTTGTAGCAACTATTTTCTGCTAAATCTTTTAAATGCAAAAGTATTAAAGCTTTTTATTTTAATAAACACTTGTGTGATGTGTTATTGAGTAAAATGCATGTAATTGTATGGAATTCAGCAATACAGCATATATTTTCCTTTCTCTCTCAAAATAAGCACTTAAAACAAATTGAACTTATTGTGTGACTCACAGATAATGTTCACAAATAGATGTCAAGGTGGTCTCAAGGCTGAAAGTGTTCTTGTCAAAAACCTTGAGGAAGACTCATGCACATACTCATCCAAGTCTTGAAACAAAACCTTGTTGAGTATGTTGATAATCCATCTGTTTCTGAAATTTGTTATGTGGATTCCTTGGACTTGGACACAGGAATGGAATGAATGCATTTTTGAAAAGCTTTTTGAACTGAAATGGCTCAGATGCTATCCCCAGAAACTTCAAACAATTCAGATTGTTTATTTTTTCCAAATCATTAGGAAATATTTCTTCAATGTAGTCTGTTAGCTTGCTTAGCATTTAGCTGAAGCAAATATGATGCCTACTACAAAGAAAGGAATTATAAATGTCTTAAGAAAATACAAGCATATGCACACACATATATATCTATCTATCTGTGTGTATATATATATATATGTATACATATGCACCACACAGGAAAATTTAGTAAAGAGCTTTAAAAACATACCTTGTGTCAAATAGAATATATAGTGAATTTACTTTTATATGTCTGTGAAAAATCTTCTTTGATGAGAAATTATAACAAGAAAGTTGCCTTAATTTGTACGATGAATCTGGGAGAAGCAGAATTTCAGCCCAGAGATTCTGTAATTTATATGTGAGTGTCCATTACTTGCTAGAAAAGAGTGAAGGTTTTGAGAGGTTATGTTAAATGTGTACAAAACCAATGAGATTTCACAGAATCCTAAATTCTGAAAAAGAAGTCCAGCATTCAGAGTGTACAGGCTTTATATTCTTTTTTCTGGATGAATAAAAGCACTGAAGTATTTTCTAGGTTTTCTCAAGACCTTGGACTACCTCAAAGGAATGAAGGAACTATTTACTTGTGGGTTTTGAATTCAGTTGAACTGGGATAAAAAATGGAAAAAACCAAGCCCAGTCTTAATTGCAGCTTAGGTTCAAATTTCCTAAGGGGGACAAATTTGATACAGGTTTCAGAGGAGTTTTCCATAGAAGTCCTTATGATCTTCTGTCACCATCTGTGTGGAAATCTGGGTTCATTTAGAAGGAAGGGAGGCGGCACAAGAGCACTTCAAAGCAGCACAAGCCTGTTTGTTGCTTTTATAACAGGACCCAGATGAAATATTTACAAAACATTATTTGTTTCTCTGCTGAAAACTGGAGTTAATGACAATAACTGGCTCCAGAGAGATGTCTCAGTCCTTTCAGTTTGCTTAGTTTGGCTCTTCCCAGCAGCATGGCATGGAAGCGGAGATGCCAGTGGTGCCACTTCGTACACTGCCGGGAGAGGAGCAGCCACAGGGACAAATACCAGCGCAAGTAAAAGCAAGGGATTTCTGGCAGAGTTCTGAGTCCAGCAGGAGCTGGCATCTCTGAATTTCAGAGGTGAGGAACAGTCAGTACTGTAGCGGGCTCGAAATCACACCTGGAACAGCTGTGTTACTCCACAGCCCTGCTCTTCTCCCATGCTCTGCACTTTTATGCTGCTTTACCCAGTGTCAACACTTGGAGATTTGCACGAGTGTCTCTTGATTCAAAGGTTAAACATTATTTACACATCTTTACTGAGTTTATGACAGTTTTTCAGCTCTTTCTTTTACATGTAACAAAGACTATTTCAAAACTTCCCCCCCCCATCTCTGTTCCTAGGAAGCCCTGGGAGCATTTACATGAGCAAATACAGTCATGCTCTGCAAGACTGTGGTCTAAGTGTTTCATATCTGAAGTCTGGACTGTAAGGTAACCCTATAGTCAAGTGAATCCCAAAAAGCAAAAAGTAACATTGAGGGGAAAAAGATTCCTCTGCCAGGGTTGTGCAAGACCTGATTGCAACTTCTCGCAAATTCTTTGAACTGGTGCTTTTATACAGTGAGACGGTGGCTCCAGCTGTTCCATGTACAGCAGTAATGAAGGTGACAACGGCAGATAACTCTGTCACCTCCTAAGCATGGCTGCACCTACCACTGCTAAGGCATTCTGCCTCCCATGTGCATGTTTGGGCACTGCTTGTTTTGTGCTCTCCCAGCCCTCTCTGGACTGCAAACTTTGCAGAGCCCATTGCATGAGCCAAAGAGAGTCGTAGCCCATAAACAAACAAAAACTCTCTGAGGAAAATGTTTCCAAGCCCTACCAGATCTGTTTGTCCCCAGTTATTGCAACTACACTTCTAGCATTAAGAAGTACATCAGCTTTTGCTAATTAATACCATGAAGCTGAAGGTTTCAGCTATATTTGAAGCTATAATTCTATACCAATTCAATACCAACATTTGCATTATGAAAGGCCAATTGTGTATGACCAACATTGAAAACAAAGGTGCTTACTTTGAAAACTGGGGAAACATCAATTGCCCAAAACCTTTCTTAATTTTAATAGACTTTGTACATGCATTGCTTGATGGAAAAAAGTGTGAGCATTTCATCTCAATATAAGAAAGACATTTTTTACAGTGATAACAACAAATCCTGGAACAAACTCCACAGGGACATGGTAGAGTCCCCCCAAATGGAGCTTTTCAAGATATGACTAGACATGGTGCTAAACAAAGCACTGAAAGGTTGGACCAAATACTCTTCTGAGGAAACAGTGAAATGGCTAAGCAAAAGCTCTTGTGAAAGGCTTTTTTTGCCTTTCAGTTCCTAGGACATAAAGGAGAACAAAAAACAAAGGACAACCTTCCCTGAAGATGCAATAACTCATTAAATAGTCCAGTAACCCCACCATCACATAAAGAAAGGTTATTACCCTTAAATTTTTCATTAGACTATCATATATATGAGAACAATCCTGATTAGAGATGTGTGTGTACATATATGTACATACACATATATATATAAAACACATCTATAAACCTATAAATGGCTTTCAAATTTTCTGTATTAACAGATACCTGTTAATGAGATCTCAGTCCTTTCTTAAAACAGAATAAATCCATTCTTCCCCACAAAGTATTCTCTGATTTGTGTTCCTCAAAGCTGGATTCTGCTTCATTTGGCCAGGTCCAGTAAGGAGAGTAATCTGAGGCAAAGGGTTCTGTAACTCTGACAGTCCTTAATAATCCCATAGATTCTAGCTGTAAAAAGCCACCCCTGTGTTTTTGCAAATGCTTTTTATTCTGCTTGGCAAGATTTCTCAATTTGCTTCTTTGGCTCAGATCTTAGCACGACATCTTGCAATATATACAGGGTTTTCAATCGGTTTTATCCAGTTCTGATTCTCCTTCTAAGCAAGCATTCCTCTACAGCACTACTGAATAGTCCTAGGGGGTTAAATAATTCAATCAGAGGGTTATGATTTACAGCAGAACAGGAGCTCTCACCAGTGCTAATGTGGCAGGTTTCAAATTAAAGCTTGCTCTTCAGCTTGCTGTTCTGCAATTCCACACTCTTTACTGACAGGGGAATAAGTGGATGGGTTGTTACTACTCTTTGGTATATAAATTTATTTTTTAGCCAAGTTTTGAGCTGCAGCAGCAGGAGTAATGTTCAGTAAATATAAATAAAGCCTTATTCATATGCACATATATGCATGCATACACACATATATGCACAGATATACACATATATATGCATATAAATATATTTATATCACAGTGCCCTGTATCAGGCTCCATATCAGCCTCTTCAGGAAGAGCACATTTGGCCATTGTAGAGAATTTAGCAATTTATTTTCCTGAAGAATCCAAGTATGAAGGGTTAATACTTTTTTAAGTTTGAATTTCAAGTACAAATGGCAATCTAAGATGCAGGATCACACATACAATTATATAATTTATGTATGGTATTTTCTGGCTATAAGTATGGAAAAGGTTAAAGATAACTCTGGTCAGTTTCATTCTCAGGTGCACTCACCTGCAGCAGCTCGTCTTCCTCTTAGCTAGCAACACTCCGGTCCTTCCTGCTCAGGGCAGTAAGAGCAGCTCCCAAGTAACAGTGGAATTGCTGGCATGAGTCAGGAGCAGCCATCAACCCCTGACCACTGCATCACGTTTGGGGCCTCTGGCATAACAGAGTCTGAGTATTTGCAGCCATTAGTTCCATGCAGCAACTGAGCTGCTGCCAGCAAGGCTGTGGCTGTATTGTCATCAGCAGTGGCTGTGGGCACCACCAGCTTCATCCAGACCAGAAGCAGGGACATGTCTTGGCCAGAAAACAAGATACAACAAGCAGCCCGTCTGGCTTTCATGCTGGAAAAAAAATGCTGTCGTGCACACGTTCTCTGAGCAAGTGTTGAATCTGTCAGGTTGTGCATTTTGCTTCTTTAACAGGCTTGAAGTGGCAATGTAAACTCTGGATCAGCACCTCATGGCTGCAGTACTTTCTTAAGTGCTGCTTATACTGTGATGCAGGACTTAGTGTGTCCCTGCACCACAGCTTTAAGACCTCACTCAAGGCCCAGATGAGTCAAAGAAGATATGAGGAATGCAAATACACATTTCCAAAGTAGAAAAAAATAAATTGATCATATTTTCCTTTCTGGCTTTAGAAGGTTTCAACAGGAGAAACTGTACAGGCAGAAAGAGTCAGAGGGAATAAACCATATAACAGAATGTTTATCACAAAGACTAGCAGCAAACAGAGATGGAAACTATTTCCATCCATAAGTGATGTAATAAGGATGTGCCATCCCAAACAACCTCAAGCACAGACTTCCCATCCCTGCTCCAGGAGATGGCAGAGCAAGGCAGTGCTGGTGAGTGACCACAGCAGAAGATTGCAGCTTTGGGAACAGAGCAGGCAAAGTTGTGGCCTATGGAGGGGAGCTGAGTTACCCTTCTCCCAGGTCAGTCAGTCATGATGGCAAAGCAGCTAACATAGTCCAGATTTTAACAACAGTGATACTTGGAGGCTCTGAGAAGGATTTTTAGTCAGGTTTAAGCACACTCAAAAATATGCAAAGGCTTGATTACAATCCAGTAGCAAGCATCTGTTATGTTCATGTGGAGAAGTTTCTCTTGGCAAGTGTCTAAAATACTTCAGAGTCAAACATGGGTGTGAGCAAGGGCCAGAGCCTCGGAAATGCTCTTTGAACTTTTCACATCATTGCTGCATCAATGGTACATGCAATACAGAAACACAGAATGTTAACCATTACTGTGGCCCTTCTTGCTCTGATGGTGTCACTTGTGATCCATCACACCTTGTGTTAACTTTCCATTATGTTGTCAGAAGCAGCACGCTCACACTTGCACTCAACAAGTAAATAAATAGCAAATACACACAATAATAAGCAGACTGAGTTAACATCACTGGCCCAAACTCTGGCAATGAAACAATCGTTCAGTCCTTGTTCTCAATGCCAAGTTTCCCAAACTGAATAGTTCACCCGAGTTTCCTTTGTACAGCAGTGCTGTACACCAGCCATGAACTGATCCAGGTGGAGATAAAGACATTGGCAGTGTGGATCTAGCAACAGTGCCATCCTGTGATGCTCTGGTTTTTAACAGCAGAGGAGATGTTTCATACCACAACATCGCAAGAACATTTATTCTTAGTAAATGGATGTGCAGCTGCCTCTGATCTTCGATACATTGTTACTGCCTACTGCACTAGACTTTTAACTACTTTATTACTGGCAGATGCCACTTTCCAAGGACATATTCACAATCTGGAGGTGTTAGGAAGGGCAGAGCCAGCTCGCAGGACAAGAGGCAGTGGGCACAAATGAGAAACCTCAAACTCCACCCGAACATCTCTTTTACTGTGAGACTGGTCAAAACAGTGTTTGGCACAGGTTTTCCAGAGGCCAAAGGTAATCTTCCATCCTTGAAGACACTCAACATGACGGGACACAGTCCTGAGCTCCAGGTGGACTGTGAATTGGAGATCCAAGGGGTTGGATTAGATGGTCTGAAGTGTCTCTTCCCACATCAACAATGGTGTAATCTTTGAGTAACTGAAAAGTATCACTACACCTGCTAACTATTTTGCTGGTCTCCTCACTTACCTTGCAATTTTAAAACTTGGTCATTTCCAGTATTTGAATTTGAATTCCATGAAGTATTTTCTCTTTGCAAGTTAATTCCAGATCAACAATTCCATTGCAGCAACACATATCACAGAATCACAGAATACCAGGTTGGAAGAGACTCAGGCATCATCAGGTCCAACCTCACTTGGCAAAAGCACAGTGTAAAGATGGCCCAGAACCCAGGCCAGCTGAACCTTAAAAGTGTTCTTAAAAGTGCTGGGGAATCTACTACTTCCTCCCCTGGGAAGACTATTCCAATGTCTGTTTGTTCTCATTGAGAAAAAAAAAAAAATCCTCTTGCATCTAATAATAATAAATACTAAATACCTTTGAAATGTTTTACTTTGTGCATCCAACCCACCTGCGGCTGTCCCCACAGCACTGTGCTGCATCCACCAGGCAGGTATTTGACACCCTTGAAAAAAATGGCACTCACTCAGCAAAAGCGTTGAATTTGTCCAGTCCCTCCCTATCAGGATAAAAGTGGTTACTAAACATCCAGCAGCCCTCCTGGCTTGAATAAGAGCTCCATGCTTTATTTGGGGAACTCAACCTACAGTTCAGTGGCAGTAGTTCTGTATTTGAAAAGAATCAAGTGAGTTGAAAATGCATTCCATACATTATTACTTATTCCTGAAGAGTACATATCTTCTCTCATATATTACGGCCTTTTCTGTGTCGTGAAATTAAAGGTCTTGTCCAAAATACACAGTTTAGCAAAAGACTCACAGCCATAATTCAGATATCTCTGTTTTGAATGTTTAACACTCAGATCACTTGTCTAAAGTTTTAGTAGTCGTATTAAAGTTTCAGATCTATTTTTTAAAGTCTGCATTTGATTATGGCTTCAAAATATTAATCTTTTAACACAGAAATCTCTGCTTTCCAAAACATGTATCAATTTCACAGGTTCAAAATCACTGCTGTGATGTCTGCAGTAACTCACAAGATTTTACATAGATTGTATTACTCTAATGACATTTTTACCAGGCAGATCTAGCATGCACCAGGCATTTTAGAAATGCCTCTGTGAACAGGAAGTACATGAGGTGCTGGGCTCAGGTCTGCAATGGCTGACAGCAGTGTACAGAAGTTTCTCAGAAGGAATTCAAGTTTCCTGAAATTCAGTACAGAAATAGCTAAGTACAGTGTGGGAAACATTTATTTTGATAGACTCAGGAGGACATCATGCTCTTGTGGTTTTAAAATAAACCTTCAACCCTAAGATTAAAAAACTAAACACTGTGGCCAGGGTTGTGTTCCCCACAGCAATCCCGTAGGTGGCATCACAGCACAAGGGGAATTACATTTCAGCTGCTTTTGATTTAGAAGGAATGCAGCCGCCTTGGGATTTTTCAGTTGCTTTTGTTTAAAGCTAACGCTTTTCTACAACTCCAGCTCTATTTTCTGTGCCACTTCATTCTCAAGATCAAATCTGCACAGGCTAAAGTCTCTCTTGCTTTATGTAAATTTATTTCCTCCTGCAGATGCCCACCAAAAAGCACTCAGGGCTGCCCCAAGAATGTAAATCTCTGGTTTAGAAGGATACCTGACATCAAGGACATATATGGATGTATTAAATTGTTGGCGTGGAAATGAGTTAAATCCACACTGACAGTTTTTGTCACCAGCAATCTAAAAAGTTCATTTAACTGGGTACTTCAAGAGGCAAATCAGACACAGGTACATAAACAGACACATTCCCAACATTCAGCCCCTGCAAAGAAAGAAGTGAATATTTTAAAGATTTCTTTGTAAGAAAACCCTGGCTGGTCAAAGAACTCTCATGCAGACCTGAAATTATCATGAGTAACAGTATATTCAGCATTACTGCCTTAATTCAGAAGAGGAGGGAAAAGCAAATGAGTGCATTAATATCTGAACAACAACCAGTAGATGTCAGCACCATTTTTAATCCTGCATTGGGGGGCCTCTACAAGGGGAGGACTGAGAGGACTGGAGAGGAGTCCAGGTGCATGGATGGGACCCAGCCCCAGCACAACCATCCTGTCCCCAACAACAACCATCAGGGCACATTGCCCCATGCTCCAGTTAGAGCAACATTGGTTTGCTTGATGCGCAACCACCTGGGCACAACAGATATAATCTCCTTTTAGAAAGAAAAAGGAGGTAAAATGAAGCAGGGATGCCTCTGGGCTGAGCCTTGACAGGACATCTGACCCCAACGCTCTGCTTCTCCCTTGCATCTGACTTATCATTCAAAGCAGAATTTTAAAAAATAGTGTATTTTTATTTAGCAGTATGGAGAAAGGGGGGAGGGGGAAATAAGGAAAAACCCAGCAATTCCCTCTTGCAGGGTTTATCACACTGCTTGGGATTTGTGACCAACGTAGTATTTCCAAGCACAACTTATCCCTCCTCCCTTGGCTGGGTCTGCTTATAGGGTTTGTGAATTTCTTTGTTTAAAGCTCCCCGTTTAAATTTTTGCCCTCCTAATTCCTTAAGAATCCACCTTCTTCCACAGAGAGGGAACGAGGAACATCACAAAAAAGTAAACTAATTACACTAACCAAAACTCTGAAACTAAACAAAACTAAACAAACAGGAAAGTGGCCCAACCAGCTAAACATCTTCTAGTAGTAATGTCACTGTATTTAGAAGGTTTTATGGCTGCAGATTTTCCAAAGAGAAATATGTGCTTCTCAGCATGATACAAATACTCCAAAAAAACCACAAGTAGATCTAACAATGTTCAACCACAGAGTAATAGAAAGCAAAAGTTTTACACAAATAACAGAAACCTGCCAGACAGTTACCATTTCTCTTCCACCTACTCCAAACACCAGACAGAAAGGGTATACAAATTGCAGATTTTTGGGTATTTCAAGATTTTTGCCAAGATTTTTAGGTATTTCTATGACAGTTGACCTCACTGCCCCAGAGGAATATGTGGCTTAGGGCAACAGAAACACTAGGAAGCATCTGCTCTGAGAATTTTTTTTTTTTTTCCTATTAAAATATCTTTTTGCTAAGCTCTGCTTCCCCAAGAGCCTTGCACTATTAAGAGGTCCTTATTGCTGCTGTTGCTGTTGTTCCAGTTCCCTCCTCCTCTCCAAAATGAAAGCATTCAGAACAGTATGTGCAATTTTTTGAATATTTGTATTAGATTATTTTTAAAATACTTTATAAATATCTGACATTTTATTTCTTAGTTGAATAATTTTTATTATAAAACCTCCAGTCCAAGTCTTCTCATTCACCTGTTAAATAACAAAAAAAGCACCAGAAGAATGCAGTGGAGAAGTGTCACCTGTGAGATGGACCTTTGCTCTGCCCAAGTCTCCATGAGCCAGGCAGCCCCAGCCCCTCTGGCGCAGCAGCAACAGCTTGGTTTCATGCTCAGAGGGGCTCTGGAGAAGTTCCCCCATCCCCACTCCCACAGCCCCCCTGCATCCAGGGACCCCCAGCCCCTTGTCACCCTCATCACTTCTGCAGGGACCTGCTCAAGGCCACGTTCAGTAAAACCCAGGCCTTTACAAAAAAACTGCAGAGAGTGTGAAGCACAGCCACCGCCCTCCCAGAGAGAGGTTTTGGGAATTCACCTACAGCAGCCATGCCTCGTGCAGTGTTTAACAGGAAGCTGCCCCTCTGCTTCCAAACCCCACTCCACACCCTGATCCTGTGAGAGTCCCACCCTTGTTAGCTGGGCTTTCAGCCTGTTCTCAAGACAGACATTTTTGCAGGACTTTGCAGGTTCCTACAGAGACTACCCAGCACCAGGTTGTGCTGGTGAGTGGCAGCCCCTTTGTACCAGGAGCAGCCACCTCACACACCTCCCCTCAGCTGAAGATCAACCTAAAAACATCTTCCTGCCTCAATCACACTTGTTCCTTCTCAATCCCATGGCCCTGACCCCCAGCACTGGCTCCGCATGATCCCACACTGAATGCAAAGGTGGTCACACATCACCCTCTGCTTTTGCCAAGGCTACTCCTGGCCTTTAGCAGCAGTGAGCTGAGTGGATCTGCACTGGCTGACCTTTATCTATGCGCCATGATGCTGTTGTGTGAAGTCCCAGCACTCAGGTTCTTCAGGTATGATACTGGTTCTTCTCTAGACCAATGCTGCCCAGCCACTTTTCCTCCATTAACAAGCTTAGTTAACAGACTTGCACTTTTCACAGCATTAATAAGATCAGTCCAGACAGCTACCTTAAAATGGACTCTTATTCCAAAATACAAAGAGTCACCCAGATGATCAGAGGGATGGGGCACCTCTTCTACAAGGAAAGCCTGAGAGTTGGGATTGTTTAGCCTGGAGAAGGCATGAGTGGCCTAACTGGGGCCTTCCAGTACCTGAAGGGAACCTACAAGAAAGACACAGAGGGACCTTTTAAAAATGCACGTAATGGCAGGACAAGAGGGGATGTATTCAGACTGAAAGAGATCAGGTATCAGGAGGAAGTGCTTTACTGAGAGGGTAGTGAGACACTCGAAGAGGTTACCTAGAGAAGCTGTGGATGCGCCATCCCTGGAAACATTAAAAGCTGAGTTGGATACGGCTTTGAGCAACCGGGTCTAGTGGAAGGTGTCCCTGTCTATGGCAGGGGATTGGAACTAGATGGTCTTTAAGGTCCCTTCCAGCCCAAACCATTCTCTAATTCTAAGAAAATAGGCACAAGAGAGAGCAGATTGAGCTGTACTGCTCACACTCTGCTACGTCTGCTAACACACAACGCTGCAGGATCGCTGCCGAGCTCAGCCCCCGCTTTCAGCTCTGCTGAGGATCCTGTGCAGGCACTGCAGCATCAATCAGATAGAAACTGAGCACACTGACATATCCATATACAGCAGACAGACAGCGTCTTCAAAAGTAACTACCTGGTTTGGGTTAAGCAATGCCCTTGCAACCCTAACTATCTAACCAGATCAGGAGAGGAGACAGAGCTCTGGACAACTTGCAATTCAGCCCTTGGTCTCTAGCATAGTGTATGATGTCAGTCCTGCAACAGACGGATGATACTGCATCTATCTGACATGCAAATTACTTATTCAATTAAGTTGCTATAGGCACTTGTCCTTCATGACCTGGCAATAATTTCACAACACATGAAAAAGTGCCGAAACGCCCAAAGTTAGTACTTCAGAGGCTCCAACAGCATCCTTTCTGCATCACCTTTTCTAAAAGGTGACAGCTGTGCTGTCACACAAGTGGAGCCCAGTCCACAGGAGACTGTCTTCGCATCTCAGCAGAGACTGGAAACTGTCAGGGGCATTTCACACCCCTTCAACTGTTCTTCTGCAAAGAATAACTAAAAATCTACCATGCTTTGTTGGATTCTTTCTTTTGCTACATTTATTAACAGTACTTCACTGTGCTTGAGTTGGTGTCTTAGCATTTTCCCATCCATCTGTAAGCATGCATCCCTCTTCAGCTACTCACACAGCAGCTGACAGAGATAGGCCACATGAGAACCAGGGAGCAGGTGTGTTCCTCAGCAAGGCTCTGTCTCATGCTGGTGCAGCAAATGGACAGAAACGCTGCCTTACAGACCGCTCACTTTGTTCAAAATTTAGTGTTTTTTTACTTTCAGATTATAAGACCTCTGATAAATCAAATCTTTCTCCAGAAATGTCCATGGCTGATGGTTTTCAATGACACGCACACTGTCAGCGGTCCCTTACTTGGCGCAGCTCGATGCACACAGCACCTGCCAGTCTCAGCCTTCAAGGATGGCAGGCCCTGCTCTCACTCCCTTTTAATGGACAAGCAGACAATATAAAAAAAAGATGGGTACCTGCAAAGATACTTGAGAGTTCTACTTCCCCTCATTTTATTACAAGCTGCTCCACAACATACTAGGTAAAACCTTGATGAACAACAGTTTCTGGAATTAAAGAAGATGGGCACACAGCCCACATGTTCCTGATTATCTGCAGAACAATTCCCTCAAACACACTGGGCAGCACCGTAAGCACGCACACACACACCACAGACACCCCCTCCCACTCAGTAGGTTAAACTGGGAAAATGCAGAGCAAAAATAACAACATCACACATTTCAGGATATGCTACACAAGTAAAAAGAGAAATAGTCATAGTTGCAGGCCGCTTGTCAGAGCTGAACAGCTGGAGTGAGATACTTAGGCACTAAAACGAGGTGATAAGACTTTAAATGCAGCACCATGCAGTTCTGCTTCAAATGGCACAGCCAGCTGCAGTAGAATTACAGCTTTATAGATAATTTTGTTGAGAATTGCACACCCAAAAATTATACTCAACAGTCACCTGAATAAGGCTCTGAGCTTTCTTGAACTTTAAACACTGAAGGGAAAAAAAAGTTTGATGTGATAGTGAAGGTAGGTTCCACACAAGAACACAGTACTGAAAAGCCACCACAAAGGTATTTTGGTTATTGGCCCCTTTCAAAATGTCAAGTTTACCAAACAATATTCTCTTAACTCGCAGCACCTGAGTGTATACAGAAGAAATACAACCAATAATAATAATCCTTCCTACTACATATTCCAGGAGTAAGTTATCACACTGTTTCAAAAGTACAAAACTCAAGGCAACATAACAAAGTATTACTGCTCACAGATACTTCTCCAGACCAATGTATTTCAGAAGCAGAACACATAGAGATTTGGGATTTTCTCAGTCCCACCATAAACAAGTATGTGCTACAATCACCCTGCAAGCCAAACAGTATTCTTCACCACTGCGCTTCTTTTACAGTGGACCAGAGCTCCTTTCACGAGCTTCAAGGACTTGCATTTGCAAAGTCTGCTGCAGTGGGAAGATCCTTTGTTTTCCCATTCTCGTATCCCAGGAGTGTGAGGCTCTGTCCCCAGAGAAGTGCCAGAGAGGCATTTACCATGCTGCCCACATGGAGCCAAGACAAGGGGCAGCAGTGTCTTTCATGGCTAACATTTTCTACCCAAATGACTTCACCCAGGAGAAGCCTACAGCAAAAAGCCTCATTTAGTTAAAGCCACTGATTTTTAGCTTGGCTGTTTACAAGCTTTCCACAAACATACTGCATTCTCCATCACCACTTCCACATCTCAGCATTCATCTGGTTTTTATTTCTACAGTACCCACTACTAAGTGATAGCAAATTAGTACCAAGATTTAAGAATATCAGTCTCTAGGAAAATATGCAGCTATCAATATTTGAGATAATAAATAATAACTACAATGCACTAAGATCTACCTGAAGCATCTAGAGCCAAGTTCTAGGTCTTACTTTCTCTTACTTTCCTTTTGCCTCTTTCAAACAGCCATTCTGCACCAAAAGAAATGTTCACATAAAATTCTCTGAATGTATTACAAAGAGGAAGGGGAGACACAGGCAATCATTTGCACATACACCTAAGAGAAAGTTAAAAATCTGGTTTATTTTAAATTGTGAAATCGAAGTCCAATAAATAAAATGCTTAACATCAACACTGAACATTATATAGGAGAACTCTGATGAGAATGGATTATTCCCTTGGTGCCTTGAGCATGGGTGAACCATGAAATGACTTCCCAGCTCCCCACAGCTGCACTGTTATCTCTACAATCTCTCTCCATTCATGGCAAGCCTTCCCCAGATGCACACTGCCAAATTCTTCCATGCTGGCATCTCACCAGTACCAGCAGAATTCCCCCAAAGATGACAAGGCTCACAGGGCCGAGGCGGTAAGAGCAAGAATGAGCACCTGCATTTCAGAACTTGTAGAGAGCATCCTTCTGGCCTCACTCAAAGTCCTCAGAACAGGTTTCATGAACTGTCCTATGGCCAAGTATGTATTTTTTCAAAAAATTTTAATGAGCTATTATTAACGTATAAGAACACACTGTTTCTTAATAATTTTTGGGGTGGGGTGAGCAACTGATCCTACAAATGTTAGGTTTGTTTAATATTACTATTAAGTTACTAGGTTTTTCCAAATAGCCGATTCTCTTGAAGTAACCATATGTTACATACACATTAAAACTCTTTCAAGCAATCAATACGAAAATATTTCGATTTTATCCAAAATAGAATTCCAAACAGCTTACAGAACCTCAGGCAAGAAATCACCAAATTCTGCTAAAAATATTACACCCTTTCAGAAACAGCACTAAAAACATTCTGTACCTGCTTTAAAAACTATGGCACAAGGCAAAAGCATGCTTACTATCTTAAAGAATAGAAACAAGCTTGGGCATATCACCCTTCCCTTGTAACACTGGCACAAGTGAACTCTTTTTTTTCTTCTGAGCAAGGAGGGTGGGGAGAAAGGGATGAAGAAGAAGAAATAAAAATAATGCATCTTACAAATTATTTATTATGTAACTGGCTGTTAATACTGGAGGCACTCTTTGACATGCCAGATGAACACAAGCATGTCCAGAATGGACAGTACTCAACAAGGCCTCAATGTGGCCAACAGTTTGTGCTTCAACTCAAGTGAACCTTCCCAACAGCTTTTCTGTAATCTGCTACAGGGATGTTAGTCCATATTGAAGGTAAGTCTGTTTGGGGATTGTACTACTGTGATGCTCTCTATAGGCCAACAAGAACCAATCACTATTACTGGCTCAGGTACTCAATAGTTTGAAGTCTTGATGCTACCACTTAATCCAGTTTCAGTTTGTACCATTTCTGACCCAAGGGACTTCAAGCCAGGGATCTAATTTGCTGTAGAGCAGGCTCTGCTCACTTACTACCTCATAAAACAATTTAAAATGTTGGATTTTTCACCAAATTTGGGCAATATTTGGATAGGGTTTCTACAGGTAAGTGATGTGCACAGAGGTGCTCCCCAATTTGACACTCTCCAAAGGAGCTTTGTTTTTTGATACAGAAAATAAAACAAATGCTGCTGCCAAACTTTGAATAGGTATTTGAACAACCAGGCTTCAACAGCAACAAAAAGGATAAACACTTCTGGCTAGCAAGATCTATTTAACAGGTAACAACACAAGCATTTCATGTCAGTTCATTGTAACACCCCGACAGGCACCTGCAAGCCCCTCAATCCTCACCATGTTAATACTCAGCAGGAACTACAGGTCACCAGACGGAACTGGCACAGGTATTTTGACTGAGGAAAAAACCCACAATGCCATGTATTCCACTGCTACCAGTGCACTGGGAATTTGAAGGGGCAATGGATGTAAAGGCCGCAATCACTTCTTGAGTAGATAAACCAAAAACAGGTCAAAAAAATCAGGACTTTAAAATACAAAGAATCAAATACACGTTTTTCACATAGTTTACCTCATTATTTTAACCAACATTACACATTTCATTACTTAGAAAAGATGGCATTGCAGAAAAATAAAATAAAATAAAATAAAATTTGGTTTTAACAGGACAAGTGTTTTACATGGTGGTATAAAAAGTGTAATGGGAGACTGGAGGGGAAGAAAAAAAGGAAAAAAAAAAAAGAAAAAAGGAAAAAAAAACCCACATAACCCACCCTCCCCCCAAAAAAAAAAACAAAAAAAAAACCAACTACCTCCAGAAAAGGTAAAAAGCTAAAACAAATTCCAGATGTGTAAGTCTGAAGGTTTTAGCTTTTCAAATACACAACTACTTGTGCCTTTCACATTAACAGTCACAAGTGAACAATACTTTTTGTACTACTGCACCCTTCAACAGGCCAGTCTGCAAGTTAAAACAATATAATAAACGGCTAAATTTTAAGTATGCAATTATGGACTGCTTTTAGCTGTTATAAAAAGCTGGGTTACATATCCAATGGTCCATCTTTTAAATTCAAACTGTGCTTAACATTTTTTAGTTCAGACATACTGAAACCCATCAGCACAGACGGTTCCTGACGTTTTATCGCCTTTAAGCACATATTCCTCATTTTTGAAAAGAATGACGCAACATCAATTTTCCACGCACACAGCAGCAAGGAAAGTAATTCCACCTCTTTTTTAGAAGGATATGGCCTCTTGTGAAAGTAGTCTGACAAAAACTGTTTCTGTGCCTCATATGAATTGTGATCATACTGATTAGGATCCACTGCTAGGAAGCAGAGATCCTCACTAGAAGGAAGCTTCCTCATTTCAGTCCTCATCTTTTGTCGCTTGAAAGGCACTACCCCTGAATTCATTTCATTTTCTAGAGACAGAGCCACACCTGTACTTAAGCTCAGAGGCTGCTGTTCCTTATTCCTTTGGTCTTCTGCAACAAAGAAGGAATCTGATTGCTTTCTTTTCACTACCACAGAAAGATGTTTTTCACCATTCACAAACAGCAGCTCTTTCCTCTCGGTGCGCTCAAGCTGCATCTTCAGGCTCGAGTTGGTGTCTTTGGGAGCACTTCTACAACGGAGCAAATGTACAGCAATAGCTGTCAGAGTCATATTTCCAGTGTACACACCACAACAGTGGATGCACTTGAAAGCAGGAGACTTCAAAATTGTATGCACAGTTGGCATTATATGATGCCGCTCTTTCAAATGCTTTTCATAGGTTTCTCTACCAGCAAACGTACCTAAGCAAAAGGGACAGGTGAACATTTTTCTGGTGCATCTCCTGTTCACTTCTGCTGTCTGAGGTTTCACTTTGATGTAAATAGGGACAAGAATTGTTGAATATATTCCAACAAGCACTGCCAAATGTACTTCTCTTTCACCCATGTCTTCATATGGTAATACCGTGTTGAAATCAAAGTGTGGAAACAGAAGGTCACCCTGAGCATCCTTACCTAGCTGAATTCCTCTGTTGCTGTAACTTGCATGCAACTGCTTTCTCCCACTGTGTGCAGTTTTATTGTGCTCCACGAGACTTTTTAAGTCATAGAAAGTACCTGTGCAAAACAAGCAAGATAAGCCATGCATGAAGATATGCTTCATGAGTTCTTCCTCACAGAGAAAACATTTACAAGCGTAACACCAGATCGCCTTCTCTGTCATCCTCAGAAAGGGTGCACAAGCTGCAAGTTTTTGAGGTTCTGGAGTTTCTACTTTTACTTCCCGCGGTTTGTGGGCCACCTCCATGTGCACCTCATAGACATTTGACGGGAAAAGCTCATTACAAACAGGGCAGGTCTTCCACTGCTTGGCCTGTCTGACAGCCTGGCTTGTTTCAGGAGCAGGCGGGGAGGACTGTAAAGATACATTCTCAGAAGTCAGAACTACAGGAGGAGAGGGAGCACTGGCTGGCGACTGGGACAGCTGAGTCGACTGCATGAGCTGGATGGGCACCTGCGGAGGTGTCACAGTTGTTACTCCACCACCAGGAGGTACAGGCAGAGTAACTGAGACAGGGGCCAGTGTGTACGTAGGTATCCCATTAACCTGCTTGCCAGTGGGAATCAACTGCCTCAGTATAGAGCCCGCCGTCAAAAAAGCTGCACTTTGAGAAACCGGAGGTTGAACTGGCTGATTTACTGGGATAACTGCTGGGGCAACAGGTTGATTAAGCTGAAGGAACCCAGGTCCAACAGGCTGTCTGACAGGAACCACCCCAGGGGCAACAGGCTGGTTAAGCTGGAGAACACCCGACCCAACTGTTTGCACCACAGGAAGGACCCTGGGATCAATGGGTCTGTTCACATTCCCAAGTGACTGGGTGACAGACAGAATTCCTGGAGCAACTGGTTGATGCACAGGGAGGACTCCTGGTGCAACTGGCTGATTCACAGGGCCAACAGGCTGAGTAACAGGGAGCGTTCCAGCTGGAACTGGACCATTTATAGCACCAATGGGTTGATTAACAGGAAAGAGCCCAGGCCTAACAGGCTGATTGAGAGGAAGAACTGCAGGGGCCACAGTTCTATTTATGGTCCCAACAGAATGATTAAGAGGCAGCCCATGAGAAACAATGATGGGCTGGGAAGGTGATGGCTGAACACCAACATTGCTCTGACCCACGGGAGGATTGCTGGGCACAAGAGCGACGTGCGAGGACATAGTGGCGGGAGCAGAGGTGGTTTGTGGGAGGCTGCCAGAAGCACTTGGGGGGGTCACTGGTCCAACGGTGCTCTGAACTGCCTGTGTCAGCACCGCGCTCTGGTTTTGATTATTCTGTGGAAATGCAACCTGGATGCAAGCTGGAGCTGTCACGGAACCTGCTGGGGCAGCAGCAGGCCCTGCAGAAGAAGCAGCCGCTGCCACACCTTGGAGAGGCTTTGGAGCAATACACATTTGTTTCACGAGTCCAGGTTTCTTAATATGTTCTGAAATCAGAGATCGAAGTTTGTTCTCCAGGTCTCTGTGTGTTTCAGCTGTCAACACATGGTACATTAAAGAATCCGGGCCATTTGCAGGAGCATTACATTTTTTACAGTAGAACTCAAATGAATTTGGTGTACTTTCATCACATTTCTCACCAAAATACACACTTATTAAGTTTTTAAAATGGTTCATCAGTACATGTTTCTTCATATTGTAATACAAGGTATCTGTGAATTGACATTTTAGACACGTGAAGTTTATGATGTCAGTCCTAAACTGTTTCATGCCATCCAAAATGCTGACTGTATAGTTCTGTATCCGTTTATTAGATGAATGGAACATCCGTATGTGTTTTCCCACTACTTTGGGATGAGAAGAAAATGCACATTTTGGGCAAGGAACCACCATCTCTTGGTCCACTTCATCCTCATGGTAACGATGCAAATGATTCTTGAAGGAAGTAAGCAATTTGGACGAGAACTTGCATAAGCTACAGCAGTACGGCTTTGTTCTGTATCTCTGCAAACAAAAGAAAAACATCCCATTAGAAACTGCCAGCTCCTACACCACTGGTAGCTGTTTAAATCTGCACTATCAACTATCAAAAATGCCTTCACTGGACATAAAAACATGTATTTTCTCAGTTCCTTCTGTTTTTGAAAAGCAGATTTGAAGACTGCATACTTAAGGGGAGAAACATTTGTGCTTTTTTTATTTCATTGTAATTTATTAAGAAGGCTTAAGTGAGTTTACTTCTACTCTAGTTCACAAGTAATTCTGAATCCTGTAGACAGGAATCACAGAAAAAGCCAAGAAGAATTTGTATCCCACTGTATACAGGAGGTTAATCCTTAGCAATTAGGAACAGCAGCCCTTTTAATATGACGCTTTTAAAGCTTTATTTAGTACAGGGCCAGCTCCTATCTACTGGAGGAGAGCGAACAGGCAGGGATTTTTTTCCGTATTTCAATACCCTACTCTTCACTGAAAACTTTCCAGAAGTATCTTCCCAGCAAAGCCATAATAAATGACTAATTTTTTTAAGAACACTCTTCTGGAGTCAAAATAATAATAGAAAGTAGTAAAACCTCCTTTTAGGATAAAGCAGCAATGACCTCTCTGTATTAATTCATGCATACTGGACATTCCATCATAGTAATTTCTTTAGGAAAATTCCTCAAAAACTCTCAGTATAGAGCACAGAGATTCTTCTCAGGAAAGTATTTTAATTGCTTAAGAATACACCTGTCTTGCACTAAGCAGTGGTTTGCTCCCTCAGTTATACGTCACATGACAGCATTACTTTTCATACCCATATGAACATTATTTGTTCTTTCTGAAAACCTGGTAGCCCATCAACCATTTTTTCTGATCAACTTCCCAGGAAGTTAACCCTGGCTCCTGCAAAAAACCAGAAGCAGTCACAACAACAAGCATGCAACAAATCTGTACTCTCAGGCATTTAGTGGAATCGGTCTGTTCCCTCAGACATGTTTTTCACCTCACTGATTTCTGCCCCTCATGAAACAGAATCCAAAGGGAACAAGCTGTTCCACCACTACAGCATCCAGCCCAGTTATATCACCCACATACATCTCACCAACGCACCAAGAAGAACAGTAATAAAATACATGCAGGTTTTTTTTTTTTTTTGTCATGTCATATAGCCATGGAGGTTACAGTCAGCCATCTACAGATAACAGACAGCCCAAAAAGCAATCTACTACCAGTATTAGGAGAGTCTCCTGATAATAACCAAAATCTAAGGTCCAAATTCAAAAGACTGGGTCAGACAATGCCACTGGCTGGCTAAGGCTGCTGAAGAAATACCCTGCTAAGGTATGACTGAATTATCTTATACTCTTCAGGCATCTAATCTCAGCTACTAGTAAAGAGCAACAGAGCAAATTAGCAAACTCATCAATATTATTTTTTAAATATACTGCCTGGAGAAATGCCACTAACACTACTGAACTCATGAAGCACACAGAACATTACTAAAAGATACACCTCACTACTTCCAAAGGAGTCAAGCGACAAAGAAAAAAATTCTAAAACAATTCTCTTTCAGCATAACAGAAGCGTGTGGAAGCCTACTGCTTTGGCATTCTCTGTATGAAATAGAGCTCTTCCACACAGACACCTTATAAACTGTTTTGCCAACATGTTCTTGCACATGCATCTGCTTTTTCCGTTCAAAAGTGCTACCACAGTCTACCAGTGGTATCCCACTTGTATAGAAAATTTGACAAAATATTAATTACAAGCCACTGAGCAAAAACAAAGCATCTTGGAGATTGACCAACATAATTTTCAACTGTAAAAATTGAATCCAAAAGAAGGCTTATTAGAGACACTGAGGAAAACTCAATTAGTCCTCCTCCAAAGAACCTACCACAGAACATAGAAACACTTTCTGCTCTGTAATCTCACATTCCCCACAACGTAAGAGACATGCAGAAAGACAGACAGCCTCCAAAAAACAAAGTTCTTCCAGAATTGTTAAGGTCTCCCTAAAAATAGTACTAATGGCGGAAACCACCAACTTCATTTAAATAGACATCTTCTTCAGCCTACTAAGTTTCCAGGAGGAAACAACTTACTTTCCCCTTATGGCAACAACTTTGGAATGGAGCATCCAGAAGGACCAATTTTTTTTTTCTCCCAGATCTAGGCAGCACTGTATGTGAATGGTATGTATCAATAAATTGTGATTATTTCAAGAAAATGGATAGGAACAAGGCTAGTATCCAAAAGACACAGTTCGGCAAGTCTGTTCCACAGCAACATATTACCAGCTCTAGACTGAATTTCATCAGATCAGATTCCAATCTTCTTTTTTTGGACAGATATAACTGGTCACACTGACTACCTGAGTCAGGACACATATTTCTCCATTCTGGTAAGGGATTAGGTCTCTCTGCCTTGTTTCCCTCCAGACAATAGGGAAGAAAGAAGATTCCCTCTCTAGTGTACAATTTTTAGCTCTTTTCCATTCTCATTGAAATAGCTAATCATTTTTCCTAAAGGACTGGTGAAGAAGGACAAGCTTCACTTGGTCCATCTTCATCCTGTTCTTCCCTATTTCCTATCTGGGGAAGAAGGGGAACCCTCCCTGCTTATCTAACACAATCTCCCAACACTGAACTTCTTTCTTTAGTCAGAAGGTAGAGAAAAAGGCAAAAGAGGATCAGCAAGAGCAGAATTCAAATAACATGCTGACTGGGGCCAGTAAACCTGGTAAAGGAAGGTGTTTTTCATGTGAATAAAGTATAAATTAAAAGGAGGGGAAAAAAGAGAAACCATCATTAACAATTTACAGGACTTATCCCATTCACCTAAACTAAAGGCAGTTTTCAGTAAAAGTAACTGTAACTCTCATCTGAAATGGCACTTAAGAGGCAGCACACAATCTATCCCTACTCAAACAAAAAGTCTCAGTTGTCTCTTTCATCTACAAAGTCATGTGAACAGACGAACTTCCAGTCGTAATGTGAACTCACATTCAGGAAGAGAGAAATAGGAAATAAAGCAGACAAGGGTCCTGGAAGGGTGGAATCCTACTTAATGAGAGCTTGGTGAAGACTAAGGGGCTTTGTTTGGTCAGCCTGTATGCTGTGGGATGAAATTACTCCACTTTGAAATCTCACTGCTTTAAAGGCAGATGTTTTAAAGATGGCAAAAAAAAAGTCCTGACAACCCCCCACCACACTATTCTAATGCATCACCTTTTGATTCAAGATTAAAGGAGTAACCTACCCACCACTGTACAGATGCCACTGATAGATCTTCCACATGGAGGCAATGAGGGGCCCCAGGACTCTTCAGCAAGATTGACAGAAATCTGCCTTTTTTTCTGGACATACTCCTCTGCTCTACACAGCATTTTAGAAACTTGCTACTACATACTATTATAGAATTGCTCATCTCAACCCTGCCTTTCCTGTAGAGCCCAGCAATGCAGAACTAAATGCTGTTTCACATACACAAATCTAAGTGGAAAGAGTTTTACACTGCCACCCCATCCCAAGCCACTGAAGATAATTTCATCTTAATCAACTTGCATCTATGCAATCACATTTTCACCCCTCCAATGACACAGGAGCCATGTTGCACACAAGACCAGGCTAAGACTACACACTAGATTAGGCTAAAAATGCAGAACATTTGTGTAACATCTTAAACACTGCTGTTTGAAGTTGTATTCTTAAAGACAGCAAATGGCAAGACTGAAGTTCTCATAACCAGCTCCATTACAGGGAAAAACAAAGAGGAAATGTAAAATTGTTCCCTGACTAACAGCACTTAGAAAACAAATACTAAAGCTATTTTCTTTACCATGAAAATGCTCAATTCCAATTTCTTAAAATTTTAACATTCAGCAACTCTACACAACACATTTACCCAGAATTTGTGTCACAAACATACATACCTTCCTTTTGACAACAGGCTCCCAAGGAGAGACATCACTCCATGAAGTGTTACAAAAGTAATTTTCACCTGCATCAAAACTTTCAAGGTTCTAAAAGTAAAATAAAAACAAGAAATGAAAACAAGGCTTTTGCAGTCTGTTCTGGATATAAAGAAATTCTCAATAGGAAATAAGGAAAAATAAAAAAGAAAAAACCCATACAAAGAAAGAATAACTTGGAAGTCCATACAGCATTCAGATACTGGTCCCAGAACTCCGTTCAAAAAGGTTATTTCTTTGACCATTTTTGATTTATTTTACCTCAAATATTTGTTCATATGACTGCCTGGTAATAGAGCAGGAATTCTGAACATTTAATAGTTACTGAAAATAATACAGGTAGTGAAAATACTTGCACTTTAATTCCACCACTTCCAGCCAACTTCACAGTGAACACGCAAAGTATTTCCCCATCGACCTTCCTCCTCTTTCATCGATATTTCATTGCTTACTTCCATTTATTAACTTACCACTACGGTTTACTTCTCAACAGGTTTTAGCATTAAATCTGCATAGCACTGTTACACTTTTAACTTGGAAAAACAAAAGACATTCACAGAAGCTGATTTCCAAGAGCTACTTTTCCTGAAGCTGCAAAAACAACAGTATTATCATGTCTGCAACAACTGTGTCAGGGAAAGCAACTTTCCTTACAGCATTCTTCTAACCAATCAGAGGAGTTTATGTTCCTCAAGCCAAACCCAGCTACTATCCTAAAAATATTAAGTTAATCTCCAGTTTTCTGAGACTCACATATATTTAAACACAAACACAATGGGGAAAAAAACCCAAACAAACTAGATTCCTATTTACTGGGCATTTCTGAAGACCCTAGGCTAGACTGAACAGCACACCAGACTGCCTTGAATGAAACACAGGCTACAAATCCAGGCTTTACCCCTAGAAAACTTACATCGCTGCTCCCTTTACATTCTCCCCTTTCACAAATCCCTCTTCACTCAAAACTGCAGATACCTAGAGCAGGCAAGATGCTTCTATCTCTGCACCAAACTGCACTGCAACAGCAGAAGTAGATAATAAGTAGCATTCAAGATCAGATGACCTTACAAAAGGAGTGGAATTCATAAATCTTACAGTTTGTGTTATGTGAAATTCAGCAGCAACGAAGAATATACTCAGCAACAAAGAGAAACAAAGCCTCAACAATCAAATACAGAATTCTACTTAACACAGGCTCCATCTGCACTAGGCTCTTGTCCACACCATGTAAATATGAGCATTCCTGTGTTCAACAGGTTACAGTAAGCCAGAACATCATGCCAGTGATAATTTGATTTAGAAAAAGATAGCTGAGTTTGCAATATGCTTTCTAGCTTTTTCAACTGTCAAGTTTGCCCAAAGAGAATCCAGAAAAGCTCAGGGCAACAATAAACAAATCCCTTGCAATTTAATCAACACCTAGATACTGAATGAGTCATGTATTTGCCCTCCAGCCAAACCTTAAAAAAACAAACAAACAAACAAAACCACCAAAAAAACAAACAAAAAAAAAACAAAACAAAACAAAACAAAAAAAAAAAACCCAGAAACACCTTAAAAAGAACTCTTGCATGTAACAAGAACTAACTATTTTTGATAGTAAATCTCAAGTCTCTGCATTTTCTCTAAGAATTTTTCAGCTGAACATGCTGGAGTGAATTACATACTGTTAAAAAAAGATTTCTTAAAGTTTGTGGCTTTTCTGAAACATGTTCTGTTTTTATTTTGAGAGACAGGCTCCTACACTTAAATACCTGATTCCCACAAGCCAAACACATGTGACAATACACCTAGATGATTTCACAGAAATTACATAGAGAAATGTCTACTAATAAAAAATAACCATTCTTATCAATACCCATTAGTCAGTGGTGCAAATGGCTGTTGTAAACACTTGCTTTAAATAGAGAGCCACTAATTTGTTAAACTCTTCCCACATTTCCCAGTTTTCTTCCCAGGAGGGGAAGAAAACAGGAAAAGGGAAAGGTAACAAGAAAGGAACAAAGCCCTCTGAGAAGCCTGACTAATCCTGATGCATAATGGGTATTTTTCAGTTGAAGAGAAAAACCTTTTTAAACCAAGAACTGCTCCCCTCTGTATTAAAACTATCATGGTTTTCCAGAACAAAAAAGATAAAAAGCTCAGAGTTTGGACGACAACACAGAATAATAGAACAGAATCATGGAATGGTTTGGGTTGGACAGGACCATACAGATCACCTAGTTCCAGCCCCCCTGTCATGGGCCCCTTAAACACTGACAGGGATGGGGCATCCACCACAGCTTCTCTGGGCAACTTGTGTCAGTGCCTCAGCACCCTCTGAATAAAGAATTTCTTCCTAACATCTAATCTAAACCTACCCTCTTTCAGTTTAAAGCATTGCTGCCCCTTGTCCTGTCCCTATCTGTCCTTATAAAAAGTCCCTCTCTCTCTCCTTTTTATGAGCCCCTTTTAGGCACCAGTGGGCTGCAATGAAGTCTCCCCAAATCATTCTCTTCTCCAGGCTGAAAACCCCAGCTCTCTCAGCATGTCTTCAGAACAGAGGTGCTTCAGCCCCCTGATCATATTCAGATGACAATAAAGATCACAATACGTTAGAGAACCTGAAACAGTTTATTAAAGGAAAACCTCTGACATCACAGTGTACTTAAACACGCTACTTGGAGAATCAAACTACTACTCCAGCCAAACTGCTCATGTTTTCTTCCTAGAAGAGATCAATTAGCCTAAAAACTAACCCATCTGGTCTCTAAGCTACAGAGAAGTACTAGTCCTACATGAAATTCCTTCATCTTCCTCACAAACTACTGTCCATTATCATGCCTTATTACAACAGTGTAAGACAAATTTTAACACCAGATGCAGATCATGTTTATATCATATCATACTTCAGTCCATTTCTTACATTGTCCAACCCCTTCACAAAGAGTCCAGAAATCAATCTTAATACTTGAGAAAACAAACAAACTTAAGGTACCTCTCACTAGATGGTCTTAAAGGTCCCTTCAAACCCAGGCCATTCTATGATTCTAAGTTTTATTAAAACCTCATACATCCCATGCTACCAAAAAGAAATACCATCATCATATGAACCAAGTACAAATCAAGCTATGGAAACGATTTTTCCTGCTGCTAAAGTTGTACCAAAACCAACCCCAGATTACCTGGAAAAAACAAACTGAAGTTATGAACTTGGTTGAGGGAGAATTATTTGCAAAAATAAAACCGAATACAGTATTTTTTGACCCAAATCTCATACAGGTTTTTCCACAGTGGAAACGTTAGGAAAAGGTTTCAAAGGTTTCCCACCACCACCAGTTATTAAAAATGAAGCAAAACCAACTAAACACACATTATACAGAGCCCCAAAACCATGACCAAATACAAAACAACTTATTTACCTTTGAAGTCCATGCAACAATCAAAGAGACTGCAAGCAATTTCATGGTAAAAACCTGCCACCATCAAAACATTCCCATTTCAAATGGTCAAGAGAGACTCAGGTTCTGAGTTAGAAGTGTCATTATAGAATATTAACACAATAAAAAACAAGTAAATAGAAATTACTAGATATTATAATTTTCCTTGAGCTATTACAACATTTAGATATATGCAACATTGTTCAACTGCAATAACAAAGAATGTTCCAAAATTAGTCATGCATGTAGTCTTGAACAATTCTTTTTCCCATCACTTACAGAGTTTCAGAAAAAAACACCACAAAAGACACAACAGCACCCTCACAGTGTTAAACCTACTTCAGTACTGCCATACAGAACCAATCAACCTCTTGACTATGGGCAATATGAAGTCATGAATATAGTTAACAGCCAAGAAAGCCTGTGCACCAGCTCACTGAAATACACTATTGTTAAGAAAGGGAGTTAACACTGCTGTGTTTGCACCTTTTCTGGTATTAGGCTTGCCAATCTGATGGTGTGAATTCTTCCCGACTGATGCACAGAATTTTTTTCTGGAAGCAGCAACAATGGTACTAGGCTCATCTTAATCACCCCAGTATACCTGCATATATACTTTTTAAGATGCAGAACCAAACTACAGCTCAATAAGACAATTTCAGACATTTTCACTGAACACAAAGTTTAAAGGCTTATCCATCTTCAGAAATGCTGCTGATTTGCATGTCCCTTCAGAGGCTTGCCCTTGATATGTGATGGGATGTCTTTGAGAAGACTCAAGTCCTCACCTGCTTGTGATTTTAAAAGAATTGAAAACAATTGCTGCATAGCACACAAATAAAAATTCATTAGTCTGTGGAGTTTTTTTCCTAAAGCTGTACTGTCTCCTTTTGTTGAAACATTACTAACAGAATACACAGCATAATCTATGACACATGTTGTTAAGAAACAGTTTATTTCAGTGTTAAGTACTAACACACTAAATTACTCCCCTGGCATATGAACAGTCGGTACTGAGTAATTCCTGAAGGAAGGAACCCCCCTCCCCCATAAAGATCTATGGCAGAGGAGAATCACAGTTACACCAGAAAGTGAAATATTTTTCAAGAGTTTATATTTCAGATTGGTTTATACTTCAAATTGGTTTCCATTCTTTCAAATGCTTTACCTTCAACAATTCCCTGCAGCTGTCAAGCCCAAGATCCACAAGAATGTCCTTCACCTTTTTTCGAGCCTTCCTTATATTATCAAGGTTTTGAACAGGAATTTGAAACATTTTGCACTTTTCCTGGGGGAGGGGAGAAAGAAAACAAAACAACCAAAAAATAAAGGAAAAAAAAAAAGAGGAAAAATTAAAAAGGAGAAAAAGACTGACAAAATACTTGAACACAGGCACTTGCATTTAACAGTGTTAAAATAAGAACCAAAATCTAAATCGACACAGAATAGAAACACTTAGGTTCGAAAAGACCACTAAGATCATGGAGTCCAAACATTAATTCAGAGCTGTCAGTCCACCATTAACCATGCCCCTCATCACTACACCTATGTGTCTTTTAAATACCTCCAGGAATGGGGACTGAACTACTTCCCTTGCCCACCCATACCAGGGCTTAGCAGCCCTTTTTCTCAAGATTTTTATAATATCCAATCTAAACCTCCCCTGGTACAACTTGAGGCCATTTCCTCTTGTCCTGTTTCTCAGGAGAAGGCAGTGACCCCCACCTGGCTACATCCTCCTTTGAGGCTGTTGTAGAGAGTGGTAAGGTCTCCTGAGCCTCCTTTTCTCCAGGCTAAACGCTTCACTGCCCTTCTCTTAACTCACTCCAGCACCTCAATGTCTTTCCTGCTGTGAGAGGCCCAGAACTGGACACAGCACTCCAGGTATGGCCTCACCAGGGCTCACAATCACAATCACTGCCCTGGTACTGCTGGCCACACTATTGCTGATACGGGCCAGGATGTCATTTCCTAAATATGAAAACCCAAAATCCTTAAGCAAAAGAAGTGGTCTCATTAATATTTCCCAGGAGATCACGTTACTGATTTTAAAGGAAACAGAACCTCATTTGGGGGAAAAGAAAATTCTTTACACTTTTTCTATCTACAGAAAACTCCAAATTTTTCTTTCAGATCTCCTTGTATCTACATGGCAGGAATACTGGTTTTGTGGGTTTTTAGTAAAAGAACACAAACACCAGAATTTTATTAAGTTCTATTCAGAAAATTACTATAATCTCATTTTGGAAGGAGAATTTCAGCACCTTTCACTTTGAATGTTAGCATCAAGATGAGAAGTGTCTTTAATAATTTTGTTTGCTGTCATGTATACATGCACATGCTTAAAATATGAATACCAGTAAAATCTAATTTGCTGCAGAAGTTTCTAGTTCTGTAAACTCACAAGGTACCCCCATAGGCTCAGCTTTAAAAGTCAGTCAACAGCCTTTGTCAAAACCTTCCTAGATTACAGCAAGATGCAATTTAAACTGAGCATTAAGGAACTATAATGTATACAGAATGCAAAACCTAACCCTAAGCCTGCGCTGAAAAAGTCATTGGATGCTTCTCTGGTATATTTGGTGCTTAAATAGCTGACAGAGGATCCAGAAACATTTACAACATTTTAGTCCTTATTGCTAAACAATTCATCCATCCAGGACAAGGCTGAACGGGGGGGGGAAAAAAGGGGAAAAAAAAAAATTTAAGAAAGAAGGAAATCCCCAAACTGTATTTCAGCCTTGACAGTCTCAAATGTCTTGAAAAGCTATACTTTACCAAAAAAAGCAAGCTCCCCACAAATGCTTTACTTTGAATGACAAGACTTTCATGCAAATAGTTGCAAAATCCCCTCACACATAAGACACCAACTACAAGCTAAGCTTCAAAAAAAAAAAAAAAAAAAAAAAACCCAAAACCATGTTAGAAAGAGTCCTAGTCTGTATGTAACCCCCAAAACCTTAATTTATGCACAAAACATACAATTGAGGGGTTTACAATTAAAATTCAAACTACTCACATACTATTTGCTTCTTCTCCCCCGAAAGGAAAGGTGTGTAGAGAGAAATGGGGAGGGAACCCCATTTGATAGACGCTAGTCTTGTTTTCTAATGTTTTTTATCACCAAGAAGTCCAGAAGACATTCTGATACCCTTGGGGTAGGTGTAGATCAGGAACCTATACAGAACGGAATAAATCAGAGTAACTGGTCTGGCATTGTCTCAAAATGCAAGGAGTAAAAATTTGACATAAAATCCTCTTTTCAAAGTGAAGTCCACTGGGAATTTGCACAGTCTCCACTTAAAGCTTTATGATCAGTCCCTCTACAACAGCAGGTTATGCACAACAACCCCATGGTCCAGTGTAGGTAACAACAGAGCTGACTGGACATCACCATGTTCAGATCAGCCAGAAGATGTGGTTCAATACGTTAGACTCTGCTGGAAACAGTTCCCCCATCTCAGTCTTTCAACTCATACACTGATGCTACTGAAGAAAGTGAAGCAGGCATTTGTTGAGGCATGTCTGGCTCACAAATAAGAAACAGCCTACAAGGGGTGTAATATGCAATATCCATGTACCTCGAGTTTTCTTAACCAGGAATCATTCTGAAATAGAAATTATTAATCCAGGAGAAAGAAAAACACTAAAAAAAAAAAATCACTGTAACAAAAAAGAAACTTTAATACAAATTATTTTCCAGCTTTCAAGCAGTTGGTCTTCAATCCAAAGGCCATCACATGCAAGGTTATTCAGTAGGTATTTAAACAGCCTGCTTGGGAGTAAGGCTCTTAAATTGCTCATCTCACACTAGAATCATAGAACAGTTTGGGTTGGACGGGACCTTAAAGATCATCTCATTCCAAACCTCCTCCCATGGGCAGGGACACCTCCCCCCAGAACAGATTGCTCAAAGCCCCATCCAACCCAGCCTTGAACACCTGCAGGGATGGGGCATCCACAGTTTCTCTGGAAAACCTCTGCCCGTGGTTCATTACCCTCACAGTTAGGGATTTCTTCTGATGTCTAATCTAAATCTACCTTCTTGGATTCTCTGTGTCCATTAGACCAGCAATGCCCCATCAAAAAGGTCACAAAAGCTCAACCTTCTAAGCTTATTCCTGCAAGCCCTCAGTTTAACTCCTTGATTATTATGCAGTTTACTGCATAATAATTCTCATACTAATAACTTGTTTCTCTTATATTTTGGACATCCTTCAAGCTTTAGTTTGCACTTTGGTTCCATGTGTAACTACCATTTGTTGCTCCACACCCCATTCTTAACCAGCAAATTCAACATGAAAGCGCTACAATAAAACTGAACTAGAGTTACTTTAGCCCAAGCGTCTTGATCATTTTACTGCACTGCCTACCTAAAAGACAAAAATTTATCCTTCACTGCTTTTAACTGTTTGCAAAAAAACTGATAATCCATTGAGTTTTCAGACTCAATGCCATTTCATAAACAGAACCAAGGCAAGCTTATAGCAAAATAAAAGAATAATTTTAGCAACTGATGTCTCCAGTTCTAAGAGGCTATTCTACTCTTGCTCATGCACTTTACCCATCAAGCTATTCCTGCATTTGCTGCTTTTTTAGATAAAATCTCCATGATATACAAAGTGGATATATATTACACACTATTCAAATATTCAACACTACAGGTTCCTTTCATTCCTACATTTGTTATCATAGACTGTAACACTCAACTACATTCAGCTTTTCACAGATCACAAATACAACTCTCCCCTTCCTGCAGTACTGCAGTATTTTAAGGCTACTCTAAAAGACAAGGTAACAGTCTGCAGAATATCTTACTAGTAGTCAAAGACACCAGTTTGCCAAATAACTATCTTTTACTATCATTTCTCTGCATTTAAAAAAAAAAA
>VZTX01028102.1:0-23474 GCA_013400915.1 Pardalotus punctatus
TTCTTTCAGCATGCAGAAGACAGAGAAGTGAGATGAGTTGTGCCAAAAAGTTAGGAAACCTTCATTGGCTGGCAGTACAGGAAAATAAAAATATAAATCAGGTTTATCACTTGGAATTTTCATTAATATCACATAGAGTATGATAGGCATATTACTGCTGAATAAAAGTGATAAATCTGAGGGATTTTTCCTATGTTTCAAGCCAAGAAATTCTAAATTTCCTCTTCATGCACCTTTAATTCTTTCACTCATCTTCTTCCTTAGATTGGATATTGGGCATTATTTTCCCAGACATATTCTTACTGCTTTTGTTCCAGCCTATTTTATTTGTTGCCATAGTTTTGTCCATAAATATCCTCCTAATCTATTTTCCTTCATATTTTTTTTCTCCCCCCTTCTGTTTGTGTCCTCTGTCCTTTCTCATCCTTTCAGCTCTCCCTGCTCTGCTCCCCTCCACCATCTTTTAAAGTGAGTTTAAAGCACTCACCCCTTTCTGTCCTTGGGGCAGAGCCCTTACACACCTGGACACTTCTCCAGTTGGGAGAAGGAAGGGAATTCTCTTTATTACTTAGAACACAGCAATCTATTAAAGACTTCCAGGAAAAATTCCCCACAGAAGCAGCGGGTTTGCCTTTGTCTCTCCTCGAAGTCACTGGACTGCCCTCCCTTTTATTTTTTTCCTTCCCCCTTTTTTTGGGAAAACTCTTTATTTGAGTGAGCTACGAGCAATATCCTGAACAAAATACGGCTCCTGATGTCTGTTTCCTACCCAGCAGCTACGCAAACAACCCTGATCCATTTGCAATTCAAGGGCAATGTCCCCACAGTCAGGTATTTAAATAAGTATTTAGGTATTTAAATGCCTTTCAGAGGTCCCTGAAAATCCGAGACATGGAGAGATGTCTGTAGAAATGAGACAAAAGCTACCACAAAGCGGAGGGGGGATTTAAAATGACTCATTTGTGGGTAGGAAGAGTTTCCTCCCGTGGCCAAGGTGAGCAGATTCCCCCATCCATCCCTCTGCGTGCGCTGCTGTTCTGCCCAATTTGGGGCTCCGTGTCACCACTTCTGACCCAGCAGCAGCTGGATTCAGACACAGCTTCACACATTTAAAAGATCTGTGCTGCTCCACAGGTGCTGCATGTCCTGATTCCTTTCTATCCTGCAGGGACAATGTTTTAAGCGCATTTGCTCAGAATCATGGAATTGTAGAATATCCTGGTTTGGAAAAGACCCACAGGGAGCACCAAATCCAGCTCCTGGCCCTGCACAGGACACCCCAAGGATCTCACCAGTCCCTCAGAGAGTTCTCCAAAACACACCAAGTTTTGTGATGGTAATTCCAGCAGTTGTTCCTCTTTAATTGCGCTCCTCAAGTAGGGTTGATTTCCCCCCCCCACCCAGCCTTTGGCAACATTTAAAAAGATAACAACGATTTCCATAAACTTGTCTCCACGGGCAATTTCCCCAGCAAAGAAAGGAGCTCATTAATGAATCATGGAGATATGGCTTTGATTTCTTATTTTTCCTAGGTACTCCACAAAGCTCTCCAACTCATCCTTTCCCCCAAATTATTTTGTCACAGACATTTAGCCCAGCCGGCCGTTCATTCTTGTAAATGCCATCTGTTGCACAAACCAAACCCAGTGACCCTTTTGCAGCCCTTGCTGCTGGGAATGTGTTGCTTCCTGCATCTGCATCAGATCCTTGGATTGCAGTCAACTCAGCAGCCATGATCCCCACAATTATGCATCACATCCCTCAGGAAGAGAAATTAAACTTGAAAAGTTCCATTGCAGTTAAGATGATTTCCAACAACTCCAGCCTTGTCAATGCCTAATCCCAAGCTCCCTGCTCGCTGGCACGGGTTTTGCATGGAAATAACAAGACCCCTGCCCTTCCCTTCAGTAGCCACACTGAAACCAGCCCGTTGCTTCACAGTTCCTTCACAGCTGTGCTGGGCATCCTGTCATAAAAATCTTCCTCTAGATCTCAGACATGTTGCAGAAGATTCAAAGGATAAAGGCAATGTAAATTTGGAAGCTGGCCAGCGAGGAAAACCTATTTGATGGACATTCATTTATTTAAGACCAAGCTGAAATAGGTCCCTGAAGGATGATCTAATAAAGCTTTACAAGTGTCACCTTGCAGTCAGCTTGCTTTATTATCAGCAAGTCAATGATGGAATACAGAGCAGATTCTTGACTGCCAGTACGATTTAAACCTCCATTAAACAGAGATTTAACTGGTGCTTGCCACCACACCGACATGGGCGATATGTGTTATTTCTTGCATTTTTATGAGGTTACATAACACCAAGTTCATGTGGTTTGCCTAATGCTGGTACAAAACACAGCTTAGGAGGATGCAGCACAAAATCTGCTCCGCAGATGTTTGATCTTGGTTTCCTAGCTAGCTTGGGTTTTTGTGCCTGAGTGCAAGGAGACGGTCGTTTCAATGACTCCTCTGCTGCTGATCATGTTTACTGCAAATTCCAGAGTAATAACTTCACCACAGCCTTCTATCAATGACAAATTATGATGAGAAACTCCATAATTTAAACTTTCCTCTGACTAGTTGTAGGTGAAGCTACTGGCTTCTCTTCTTTTTAAGGTCACCTAATATTATCCAGCTTTCATCTCTAAAGAATTTTACCAGACCATTTGAACAGAGGTTCTTCCATAACATGCCTCCAAACGCCTTAGAACTCAAACCACATAATTCAAATTTTTCTGAGATATTCTTGTCAAATATATATATTCTACTAGTCCCTGATAATCCCCACATTGTGACAAAGACAGGTTTTTTTAAAGTTTGTTAATGCTCAGGAAAAATTTCTTAGACTTTTTCACTGTTGGTCCCTGTTGTGCCTGGACATTGAACCACCACTGAAATTCAGGTTCATCCAGGTTGCCAGTTTCTCTATCATTCGTTTCAACAAAAAGCAGTTTTAGAAAGATAAGAACTTTTTAGGGCACCTGTTAGGTGGGACAAAGGATATGATCTAGAAAGACCAAGAGCAAGAGTTGACATTAGGGAGGAAAAGAAATGGAAACCAGAGATTGTAGTGGAGACAGAAAGTGGGATGTGGGCAAGTGAGGGCACAAATGAGGTTTCCATTAAAGAGTAAAAGGAAGAGGAAGAAAAGCAGCTATCCAAGATTGGGGCTCATTGAATTAGGATCCCTTGGACCAGGATGTGTCAGCCTGTGACAAAACCTAGGAAACACAGAAACAAAATTCTGGGATAACTGCTGAAACAGAACTTCACACTGTGTAAAGTCATGGTATTTGTGCTACACAGTTTGAAGTTTCTGTGGGTAATTTTTTCATTGCCCTGATATTACAGCAGCCCTGCAAGCCTCACCTCTGGTTCGGCCAGGGACACAAACTCCTGACTTCAGGAAACTCCAGCCTGCAAAGACAGGTGAAAAGGCTGGGGGGTGTCATGTAAACCAGTTCAGAACAGATCAGCTCAAAGTCATTCCCTCAGGTTAATATCCCACCAAACTCAGGGGGCCTGGTTATATTTTAATGGTCAGATGTTCAACTTCAGGACGCCACCTAAATTTCTGTGCTATTGGCATTAGTCAGAAATTAATCCATGGATTTTTTTAGCAAAATGATGGGTCATATTTTCACATTTTAATGTTAAACCTGCTGGAATTGGTTCTGAGGATTTGAATGGTAAAATTTTTGTCATCCAATCAAGAAATAGATGCAACAAGTGATTCGTAGCCAGTTGGAAACATTCACATCATTAGGGTCAGAACTGACCAAAATATATTTTCACAAAGTATTTGACAAAACATTTTGAGTAATTAAGAATATGCAGCCTGCAGAAACCTAGCTCTGCACACATTGGCTGTTCACAGCCAAAAGTAGGGCTGAAATATCTCTTAAAATTATGAGGTTTTTTTCTAATTGTTCCAGTTCTTCTGTATCCACATGCAGTCAGATACTACAGCAATGAAGCCCCAATACATATTATATTATGTATATACATGGCCAGAATATGTTCTTTCAGTTATTAACAATATTTTTAAACAGTGCCTTCATTATACCCCATAGCTGAATTACTGGAAAGAATAAGTAAAAAACACTGCAGTGCTCCTGAATGCTGAGCTGTATTTTGGCCGCATGTATCCATTTAACACACAGCTCAAGCCACCAGCAATTCAAGCTTTATTTAATGTGAGCATTCTTACCACACCAACCAAAAATAATGGGAGCCTGAGGGGCAAATTTTATTCCTCAGAGCAGCAAAACAGAAGCCCAATATGTTCCTTCCTTAGTTTGATCTCAGGATGCGAGCACTGTATGCACTCAGACTAGGAAAAAAACCAGGTTATTCCTGCTTTTTGCTTTTCCTACAACTCCATTCCTCCATCCACACACACTCCCTGCATGCAGAGATGGTAAAACATCAATAATTGTAGTTACATTTTGATTTCTCTTCTCCTGTGAAAGCTGTCAGTGTTCAGTACAGTAGCACTCCCAGCACTCCAGCGTTTAAAACCACCCCTCCTTGTCCCCAGCAATCACCAAGAATGAAGATAAAGCTGCAGAAGACGCTTGCTGTGCTCCCACAGCAGCGGTAACTCCTCAGTCTGAGGTCAAACACCAAGTCAGGGGCGTTTCATTAAAATTTAACCTCTGATTCCAGGCTGTCTCACGTGAGCACCCAGGCAAGGACACACATCACTGTGGGAGCGGTTTGAAGACGCTGAAATCATTGACCTGCAACCTGGGAATGACTTTGTGGGTGAAACATCGGCTTTGCTGCTTCCAAACCCCCAGAGGACAGGGTGTGAGGGCGGGCAGGAGGGCAATGGCAATGCCATTTTCGGATCTGACATTCATTCTCTGACACCCAGACCAAAAATGTGCTATTCCATTTTTGTTTTTCAAGGCCAGATAATTCAGTAGTTTATGGGAAAACACTTGTGTTTTTCAGACAGCAAGAGAATACTTGGCACCCGTACATCTTTTTCTTCTCTCCTCTCCATTCACGGCTCAGCTAATTCCATTTATATTTCTTTTCAAGGAGTTAATAACCAAATTTTATTTTCCTGATTGTGTCCCAAACTAGGCCCTACCTATAATTCTTTGCCCATATTTTGTTTCCTGGTGCCACCTGGGGAATTTATGCAAAATTCCCTGAAACAGCCATTCCCAAGGAAAAAACAGCTCTGGCTGCATCACACAAAAACACACGAGTCTTGGTTTTATGCTAGTAGTATTTTAAACTAAATAATTTCTAAGAATGATATATAAAGATTTTGGGGGGAAAAAAATCCCACTTATTTGCAGTAGCAGAGCCATTTTCTCCACTTCTGACAGCCAGGTAAGTGCAGAAGCAGCAGCTAATGAAGTTTTTGTTAGTTCTCTAAAAAATTCCTTTATCTTTTACCTCATTGACCTCTAGATAATAAAACTAATTGTATTATCCACTGCCAGTATTAATACAGCAGCCAAAATTGACCATATTTCTTTCTCTGTATTACAATTTGCACACTTTTCATGTGAGTTTTGCTATGGTTTATTTTCATATTTGCCCACAGGTAAATATGAAAGGTCTGCTTCTCTCTATGCCTAGGAAATATCAGCTAAAACAAAATATCACATTGTCATGACTGTTATGAGCAGGAAATCAACTATATTGGCTAATTAAGACACTTGTCAGGAAAAAAAAGCAATAAACTGGGCATGAGTCTATAAACTCTCAGAAATATGACTTCATAAAGCAGAAGACAGTTTGAAGGGAGCTGATGGATTGCTGCAGCCCACAAACACCTCCTGTGATCACAGCCACACTGGTGTTGAACACTGGAAATGGGTTTGGCAGAAATTAGGCTGAAAAAACCCGAAAGTTTCAGCCGCCCCTTGGTTCTGTAAAAGCTCTTCCTCTTAAATATCAGTGCGTTAAAGCGGTGGAACAAGGAGCAGATGACAGAGGAAGGATGAGGTGTGCGTGTGTGCGAGCTCTTTGTTTCTCTGCTCGGCTTTCATTAGAGATGAAAAAGTCCACAATGTCTTGAGCGCACAAGGATTGCCCTGAAGCCTCTTTGAAAACAGAAGATTGGGGTTCCCTCTCTGTTCACAGCACCCCCACAAAGGTGCAGGGGGAATTCAGTCATTGCTGGCCCACAAAAGCATCAGCAGCCCCGGAGCGAGCGGTGCCAAAGCTCCAGCCATGATCTGATGAGGCCTCGCGAAAACGAGTGCTTTGCTACTTTATTTCACTAATTAAACCCGAAATGGCCGTGGCCCGGCTGCTGGCTGGGCTGCCAAGATTCCGTGCTCTTCTTTTGTGAGCTCCTGACCTGGTGGTGATGTCAGCTGCCTCCATCAGCCTGCCAAAAACATCATAGGGCAGGGGGGAATGTGCCAGACACGCAGCGCCCTTGCACTGCTCGGTCTGCTCTCTGGGACAAGGGAAAAATCATCATTTAGCTCCTTTACGTGCCCATCCTTTGCTGCTCTCCTTTTGGAGGATCACTTCACGTGCTAACGCTCTCCCACCTGGTATTTTGTTCCTTCTCATCCTTACAGACACGACTTTTTCACAGGGTGGACACCAGACTGACAGAATTTGAAGCAAGAATAGCAATTTTTTTTTTCCCCTACAGAGCCGTGTTCCAGCACCCACAGCACAAATGAACAAATCCAATACCCTGGGAAAGACCATGTTTGACACGAGAAGAAGTTCATATAGATATATTCCCTACAGCCATTTTCCATTTGGAGATAAATCACCCAAGTCTCTACAGTCTCACGATAGGCTGAACTTTTGGAGAAAATCTCCATCCTTTAAACAGAGGCTGTTACATAATAATATCTTAACCTCCTAGTGCAGATTTTGAGAAGATTACCTGGGTTTTCCAATAAAACAGGATCTAATTCAAAAGGTAATCAAGGCTTGATTATATTGTGGAATTTGTGTTTGGTACCTTTAATAAACCTATTCAATAATTTTGTATGTTCTGAGGCCATCAAAGAAAAAATGCCTTCTTTTGATGGCACTGATTTCTGAGAATGTATTATTCAAGTAACAAACACTTCTTTTCATGGAGATTCTATCCTAGTAAACACATCTGTAGCTTTTGATGAACAAAGGAAAAGAGTAATTAAAGAAAAAGTGGAATAAAGAGTTTTAATCCCTGAATTGCACAGATATCCTACATTTGGCAAGCAGTTTTAGGCTCCAGCCAAGATCTGATGACTGAGAAAGATCTCTGTGTGAGTTTCATTAGTGGGAGGACTCAGTCCTATAAATCCCCTGGGTACTGACAGAAAACAAAATGATCCATGCTTGTTAAAAGGGATTGGAGTTGAAGTATCTGAAATATCTTAATCAGAGATAAATACTGGCAACCCAGTTTGCCATCTTTTTGCTAAAAGCACAAATTATACGCTCTGTCTGTAGTCTTTCAAGCAAGGAGGGTGCATCCAGCATTCCTGAGCAAAATGCTTCCAACAGGCAGCAGGATTTCTCTGGAGTTACTGAGATTTCTTGCTGATGGAAACAGCGAGCGTGTTCCCCTCCCTGATGGCCGCTGCACCTTCTTCTCACAGAATTCACAAATCCCTTGGACGGCTGTCCCAGATCTGCCTGAGATCATTCATTTTCTCCTTGGTAGCTGGTCTGTTTTGGATTAGGAGGAGGAGGGTGTTGATAATGATGTTTTAGTTGCTGTCAGGGTTAAACCACAACACTCGTCACTTCTAAAGCTGTCACCACAGAATTTGTCACCCCCAAACTCGCTCCTCGCCCTTCCCCAGAGTTCCTCGCAGCAGCCCAAGGCAAGGATCCCACAGACAGCTCAGAAATGGGACAGATCTGTGCTCTGGGCTTCTGCCAAGTCCCAGATTTAGGATTTTTGACACACAGGCCAGTGGTGCCAGTACTGGGCAGGGCAGTAGTAATTTTCATGTGTCCGGCCCTCTTTGTCCCCAGCCACAGCTCGGTCACCACCCCGAGCACAGATTTCAGTGTCTCAGGTGATTCTGTCTCGCTGATTTATTCCTCACCGGTTTTCTGCAGTGAATTAGTTCTGAAATACTTGATTTGTGAATCAAAGTGAACATTCATTGAAGCGTTTACAGCCCAATGCCATGCCATGGCTTTTTTCTGAATTTGTACAAGCCCAGCCAAAAGAAAAATTTGACATCAGAATACAGTAAGCTTTCCTTATTTTCTCTCCAATTTTTATAGTGCAGAATCTTTTAGAGGAGTAGCCAAAGGGAATAAATGGATTAAAGTCACAGCTTTCCATTGTTCCAGTTGTAACTGAAACAAAATGAAAACTGATACAGAAAACATCCAAACTCTCTGCAGAGCAACTCTTGCTGCACCAACAAAGCTGCTGTTTATTTAAATGTTGAAAGGTGGATAACAGAATAAAATTACCTAAAGCATTTTGTTGCATGTTGACACAATCTTAATTAACTCAGTATCAACAAAACTCAAACACACATGAAGAGAAAAACAGTTTAAGAGAGACTTTAAATAGAAGGAATAATAAGCAGCATTTATGCAAAGAAGATGAAGCAAAATATTTATAGGATTTAAATGTATTTAACACTCTAAATAATGTTGTTTTATTTGCAAATTCATTATAAACTCTAGGTATGGGGATTGTGTTGATACATTAAGGGAACTTGAAAAGAGAAAAAATCATGAGTAGAGTGTACTCAAACAATGAGTAGACATAGGAGAGTCCTATTACCCATTAAAAGGTGCCATAAATTTACAGTTCTGATATTCATGGCATCATAAATCAGAATCATATTGATATTGAATTAGGCTGATGGAAAGTAACAGGGGTGAATTAGCCTGGACAGAATGAATTAAGCACGATGGGAACCAAATAATGGAAAAGAAGGAACATGGAAAATATGATCCCTCCAATAGTTAGGTAATGTATTGAAAAGCAGAGCAGATGAAAATTGTGTATATACATACATTGAAAAATTCTCACAGTTGCTGCCAGGAATCTTAATTTTGCCCAGAGCCATGGATTATTAATAAAATAGCCCAACCTAAACACAAATAAATCCATTGTGTTCAGAAGATGAAGGAATTATAAATTGTTGTAAAATACCATTTCTCTGAATTGAGCAGCATCCAAGACAACTTTATAAGCAACAGCTGTGAAAAAATTTGCATGGCAAAAAAAAATAATAAAAAAATAAAATAAAATTCAGAAACAAAAGCAACCCCACAGTTGGGGAATAGATGTTCTGGGCTGTTGCTTTCTTGGCTGCCAGAGCAAATACTTGGTGTCAACACAGACAAATAAATATTCTATGTCTGAGTCACCATTTCAAGCACAGAACTGCTCAATCAATGGCCGTGTGTATTAATAGGTTTGCGATTCTTTCCCAGCATTTTCAATGTACAAGCAAGATCCTTCAGGCAAAACGAACAATGGAGGCCGTCCATGGGCAAAATGTGAGGGGAAAGGTTTTGGTTTGCCATGGCGTTGCTGAGCTCTGCTATTTAGGTGTGTACTTTCACTTGCTGAAAATTTTAGAGAGTGCCTCTACATGAATTAAGGCGCAAAAGAAGTCAATAGTGTGGATTTTATTTAATAATAAATGTGAGGTAGAGAGAGAGAGAAATAGAAAAAGAGGTGGTGGTGGTGAGAGGGAGTGACAGAAACAGATTGAGTAGAAATTATCACCACTCCATGAATCTCAAGGTGCTTTTTTTCTCTTTTTTTTTTTTNAACAAGGATCTTTTTTTTTTTTTTTTTTTTTGTCTTGAATTTTAGAGGGCAACTGGCTTAAACACTTGTACAGATTCAACAATGATTCAATGATTTTATTCTTTTTTTTTTTTTTCTGCTTTTCTCCAAGCCTTCATTACATCACTTGGTGCTCTCTGGTACCAGGCTGATGAAGGAATAAAAGCCATTGCTAAACTCTCTAGAATCGTGAGAATGCTTTCATTTTCCATTTTATGGCTGGTCTGCATTTGTGTTTGACAATTCTAGTTTAAGAAACTTGACCATGTTGACTGGGTCAGCAATTATTTTCTGGCAAAATGAGTTAAGGATCAGTATAAATTCATCTTTCTTGGGCTTCCTGAGTCTGCAAAGTGAGAAATCTCTACTTGTGCTGGTCTAATGATTTACAGACAGCAAGTACATTCTCTTTTCATGGAAGAAAATCCTAAGAAAAAGGAGTTTCATGCACATGGCACAGCAAAACAAACAACTTCCCCAACAAACCAACGCCAAAACACTCTCGCAGGGATGGTCCCTCTTTGTAAAACTTTGCATTCTTGAACAAGAAAGAACAAGAATTTTTCTCAATGAAAAATATACTAGCACATTTTTTTTAAGCTCGGGAGATATTTCCTTTATCCTCCTGGAAATTGTATCCCACATTTCAGCCTTTTTCTTGCATTCCCTTGTAAGAAACAAAATTTTTATGTAGAAACCTGGACATCTGACACCAGATTAATATCAACTCAGTTATGAATATAAAAGTGTTTGGCTGTGGAAGCAAAGGGCAATTTCAGTAGCAGATTGCACTTCATTAATTACAGGGGTGCCTACAGCATCTTCCCAAAGAAAGGAGTAGAAAAGGGAGTGCAACTCAGAGTTTGAAGAAGAAAAACGGCTTCATTTTTGTTGTACATGATCTTCAGTGCTTGCCCCAGCCCTGTGGGTCCAGGACTGAGAAATCCATGCTCAGTTCCCTACACCCTTAAAGACTGAAACTTAAATGTATTCCTTAAATACAGCCTTGGTTTTGGGTTTTTTTTTTCATGTTTTCCTCCAGTTCTTTGCAGATGATGCTCTCTAAGCATGTCTTCCCCAGCCCTTTCTGAGCACTGAACAGGAATTATCCTGAACCTCCCTTACATATTTTGAGGCCTCTTCTGCATTCCCAGCATCCCCACATCTTTCCCATGCAGTTCCCTGCTCAGGACACCTTGGGCAGCGCAGCGCAGCCTCAGACCTCAGAGTAACAGAGCTGCACATTTGTTTGCCATTCATGGAAAGCATAAACAGCTGGTTTTGGGAATTCTCTTCACAAACATGAGAGCCTGACAATGTTGGGGACATGTGGACATTTTTGAAACAAGCAGCAGCTAATGTGGAGGTATCTGGGGCTTAGCAAAGCTCTGCTGCAGAAGGTTCACGTTTTTTATAAAATAATCTGCGCCTTTTCATTGCCTCACACTGCTGGCTACAGGAATTTGAATCTGGGCTCATCTTTATTTGTGCAGGGGAAATTCACTCAAGGAGCCTGGGGCTGCCTTGGCTGTCCCACTTTTCTAGAAGGTCTAACCTTGCCATAAAAAGTTCTTTAAGACACTCTTTTTCCGGGTCTCTACAGCCTCCGAGTTTGTTTGAATACAGATGGGATATAGGAACATTTTCTAAGAAATCAGTGTCTGCCAACTCACACAAAACCCCAGGGTTATTTGTTCTGATTTTACATAATTTGAAAGAGGAATGTATGCCTTTCATCTGTATTAGTCACACTTCTTCTAAATGTTTTTAATTTGCACATCACTAATTTCCTCTAATGCCAGACTTTTCTGAGGGCTCTCAAAGTTGCCTCCAGAGTGTAAAACCAGCAGCTGGAAGCTGCTCCCTTGTCGTTGTGTCTGTGCTGGGGAAGGGGCCCAGACCCCTCATGCCTGCCCTCAAAAAGCACTGGAACTCCTTCATTTCTGCCGTTTTTTTAGGATTAGGGGATGATGGGGTGCAAAGACACCCTTACAGTCCCGTCCTTCTGCACTGATGTCACAGATGATGTGCAGACCAGCAGTGGTCAGCTCCTGAAACAATTCCAGGAGAAAAAGCCTCTGTTCCCTACCGAGACAATTCTTCATTCCTCCTTCAAAGACAAGGTGAGAATGGCAACGTTTTATTATTGTTTGCAGCTACAATAAAAGTGACAACAATTTCCCCTTAGTGGAACGCCACTGAAGAAGAAATAAACCTTTGTGGGGACAACAGCAGATTCAGGGGTTCTGGCAAGGTGTCAAAGGGACTAGAGTAATAAATATGTTACATTTACACAGTCAAGCGTCTTTTGAGAGGAACTGGTTGTCCCTGACAAGAGCAGGACAGATTTAATAAACAGTGCCTGTTGCAACTTTTACGGAAAAAAAAAATTTCCTCGTATTTTTGCTCTAAATTAATTTCACCCAGATCCAAACACTTCCTCCTCACTGACCTACAACACTCTTTTTAAAAAATCTGAAATGCAAGGCTCCAGTCACACAATTTGGTTTAAAGAACAGCAGGTGTTTGATTTTGCTTAAAACTTTTTAAAGTTGCTAAAGATTTTAGGAAAGTATTATGTAAACACACCTGGAACCTCAGGTGAAAAAAAGCCTCATCATATATCAAAGCAGCTAAGAAGAAAGATAAAATCACAGATATTTGTGTTGAAACTGCAGATAGACAAATGCTAATCTTTTCTGTACAGGCAGTTTAACATATAGGCACAAGAATGCACATAACATTAAAATTTAAATTTAAACTCAGATTACCTTTGTGTAAAAATGAAATTTTAGGAAAATAAATCCTGCTGCAGGTGGGAGTGAGGTTGGTTGGCCACCACACAGAATGGAAAGTAGGTTCTGACATGTGACTCACAGACTTAAAGGGTGGTAACATTAAAACTCATTTTACATTTCTGAATATTCTGAATAGGAAGAGATTTTGCACTGAGAATTTCAAAGTGCCTGTGTGATGAAAGAATGCACAGCTTCTTTACAAAAGTGATTTGAGGTCTGTTCTATCTCTTTGAGACTCAATAAGACTGAACTGCGTCTGAAATTTTACTCGTTTCTTTTTAAGTGAAGGCAACTTGCTGGAGCCAGCTCTTCAGTTTTCCTAAACATGCCATGTTAAGAAGATTCTTAAATTAATTTAGAAGGTTCTTAAATGAATTTAGAATCCCAGAGGGAGAAAGAAGAAGGGAAAGTAAGAGAGTGGGGTACTCTGAAGCACTATCTTTTCACACTATAGAAAAAGGCAGAGTGAAACTATAAATGACTATTTAACTGCAGTGAACTTTTGCATGAAATGACTTTAAAGCTTTTCATATATGAAGCTGCACCAATTGCCAGATTATATTGAAAGAATTTTTTCCATTGTCTTCAGGTTTCAGCGCACATGTGTGACCTCACATCTGTTTCTATACACTGAGTTGCCATGGAGTTCCTGGTGATGGAAAGCTCCGAGGGGCTAAGACAGAAACCATGCACGTGGAGCGGTGTCCTGGAAAAAGTGACCGGATCCCTTCTGACTTCCACTGCAGAGATCAGAATCTAAATTAAATCCAGGGCACGCTCACCTGGTGCTGAAATGAAAACAAGGAAAGGGGAGATTTGCTGAATAAGAATATGGCACATGAAATTGTGCTCTCATTTATGCCAGTGGAAGGTCTGTCCAAAAAGAAGAAAGTAATTCAGAAATAAGTGGCACAAGTTCACACTAACAGACAGTTTTACAGAACACAGTCACTCCTTTTTTCATTGTCTCCAATGGTACAAGAAAAATGTTTATCATGAAAGAAAAAGAGCTCACAGTATACAAGCAATGAAAATTCTGAGTTAGTTCTGAGATGGGCAAAGATGCAGCCTAAAATCAAAAGCATATTTTTACACATTGAAAAATACCAATTTTTACTGTGGCAGCAACAAACCAAACGATAGGTAATAAGGAAGGAAAGTAATTTAATGTATTATTTATGTCCAGGATTTTATCTAGATTCCTATTCTGATATCCCTTATTAAATCCAAAAGCAGATGCAGCTCAGTGTATCTGTTTCTGCGTAAGACTAACCTTTCCTCTAAACAAAGTTCAGTAAAAACATGCCTGGAAGAAAATGCATTTACATTTACCAAGGAGAATCAGACCACCGTGACTTCCTCCTGCTGCAGACTGGGAATTAAGGAAACAAAAAGCTCTAACCCCACCTCCTAGGATCCTCAAATCGTTCTTAACTGGATGCAAACGATGGCTAAATCTGCCTCAATTCTGGTTGAATTCCAGCCCTAAATGCTGGCCCCGCTTCAAAGGAGCTCTGGAAGAGCAGGGCTGAGCTGTGAGGGTCTCACCTCGCAGAGCAGGGGCAGAGCTCGGCGCATCCCCACGAAGGATGAAGGATTTCTGGACCAAACCCAACCCAAATTTGGGAGGCACCACTCAGATTTGCTTTGAGCCCCGCGTTTAACGCGAAGCTGTTGAAATTCCGGGTGAATCAAACCCAGCGCAAAAACCTGTTTCTGTATCCTCTTGTGAACCCACCCTAATTCAGGGTTTTAAATCCATATGAAGTAAATTCACGGGGTTCTGCAAAGGCGGGGACTTGGCCCTGTAAAGGCAGGGGCCTAATTTGGCCATTTTTGGAAGAAATTCAATGGGAAATAAAACTGCAGTGCAGCATCTTGTCCAACACCAAAATGATGTTTAACCTCTAAGTCTAAGAACAAGATTGTTTTCCTTCTTTTTTTCTTTCTCTGTCAGGATTTTACTTTGATGCAGAGTTGAAAAATTGAAGAGGATCCAATGGAAAATGAGAAGTTATGTGAGATGAATATTGTAATCTCTGATAAATGAAAACTTCAGTGAATGCAAATCATTCTTTACAAAGGATTTGAAACCAAAAAAAATCATCTTGGTTAGGCATGGGCCTAAAAGTGGGGAAGATTCACAGGATTTGTTAAAGCATTTTCCAGTAGGATGGCTTCTCCTTTATTTCTTTTCCAAAAAGTATTACTGGGAATCACTGTAGTTATATATTAAAATTCAGGTTGTGGCCCTTTCCCTCTATCTTTTCTATTTTCTCTGTCAGATGGAATCTCATCCTGCGAATCTTTATATTGCATTAACTTAGATTGGAGTGAGCTTTACCAAAGAAGAAGCAGATTTTTGAGCTCTTTCAGAGCAGGTTCCATTAGCCCTTAATCCAGCTGCCATGCACCACATCATGATGTCACCCAGAATAAAATAAGAAAGACTAAAGTGTGAATATTTTTACCCTCTATGTTTGTAACGCTACAGCCTTGATGGCTTTAGCAGACACCGACTCATTATATTTATTACCTCTGATATTACTTTAGCTGCCTAGAGCTGATTGAAATTCAGTATTTGGAATAGTATTTTCTAATATTAAGAAATGTGCTATAGCCGCTGTCTTTCCATATCACACTCTGAAATTCACTGCTTTGTTTCCAGATTGTCTGATTTTGACAAATAGTACACAAATTCTGATCCAAACATTTTCTGTTACGTTGTCCAGAGGAGAAAAATTTGGCCTAATACTGTTTTCATTTGCTGTGTGAAAGTCCTGCTTGAAATATTTTAACAGCCAATTTCATTTGTGCCTGAAGCTCTCCCAAATTTCTTGATGAAGCTGATCTCAAACTTGGTTCCTGGGTGGTGACAAAGCTGGACCAGATCCCAGGGGATCATCAGCAAAGAAACTGCAGTGGGAGACGTTTCATAAATCAGTTCTCACAGTAAAAGATATTTAAAGGTTCACCTGCACAGTGAACACAGCAAAACCCCAGGAAATGGCATCCACAGGTGCTGGGCTCCAAAATGCCCCAAAGAGAGAGACACAGATTCCCTCCAGGCATTAAATAAGTGTTGGCACTTCTCGAAGAAGTATTTTTGGACATTCCAGCCCAGCAGATGCCACATAAAAGTTCCTTAAGAAAACAGTTAGATAAGATCTATTATGATGTTAAATCTGAATGCAAAAATAGGTTGCCTAAGGCAACAGGAGGCAGATAATAAAAGACAGGGCGGGAGTGGCTGAAAATAGGTTTGTTGACTTAAAAAAATAATTCAGAAATCTATTTATTTTTATAATAACACTAAAGATGGAGGGAAAAAAACAAACAACAACCCACTGGAAGAATTGCTGTGTTCTCTGAAAGTGGGGCAGGGAGTCATAGTTTTTTATCCATACAAAGTAATCCAAGATTTTGATTAAAAAATAAAACCATTCCCCTAAAGGATAATAATGAAAATGTACCAGCTTGTCTCAAAGTGAAGTGGATTTGTCAAGAAATCTTGATTTTTAACATCTTATCTTGCAAATTATTTTCTTTAATTTTGTTGGCGATGTTAGTGAATAGTTTTCATTTATGGCAAGGAAAATTAATTTGGTGTGCGAATGGCTTGATATTGAAAATCAAGGTTTTATTGTGGAAAGATCCATGCTGATGCTTTGCACTGGTATTAGAAATATTACTCATTGAGTGAAAGCCAATACATGTGAATAAATGACACACTACAGGCTGACCTCCAAATTTTTGAGCTTTAGTGATGATGGCAAACCCTGCTCTTTCAATTTTTATTTTTAAACTTCATTTCTCAGTATCTCAAACTTCTTACTGTGTTTATTACTAATTTAGAGGAGAGGAAGCAGCAAATAAAAATATTATAGAAATGCCCAAGATTGCCAGTGGATTAAACCTTCATGAATAGCAGTGAGGAAACCACCCCAAGTGGTTTATGATGCAAAATGCTTCAATAAGAGGGTTCAGGATGAAACGTTGGCCTTGTTCAAGTAATCAAACTTCTTTTCTCCTCCTAAGACCACACATTCTTTACGTTCAGTTCTTTAATTGCTTTGTGCTTGACCTTATGAAGAGAGACCACATAAATCTGAGCCGCTGCGTTGTTCTGCTGGGATCAGCAGCTTTGTGGGATCAGGGTCTCGCTTGAAGGGACCTGCTCCTTCCACAGGGAACGTGATCTCCGTGTGGGATGGCTGAAGTGGGCATGAGGTTGAAAAGAGCATCGTGGGCAAATGCTGTTCCCAAAGCTAAGCAGGCACCTTGCTCTCATTGGGGAGATCCCAAAGGTCCGTTCATTTGGTTGGAGTTCAACGACCCTGCTTGTCCCTCTAGAGGATGTGGGATGAAATTCCTCACTGGATCAGAGAGGAATAATTAATAAACATTAATTGCCAGCTGGGGTTAAACCTCTACAGCGTGAAATAGCTGCAAGGTTTGTGAAAGATGAGATACAAAACCAGAAACTCCATGAGAGTTTCCCAAGGGGAGAGGCACAAGCAGCAGCAAACAACTGCTCTGATCGCTTCCCTGGGTCTGGTTCACGAGCTGGCACCAGCTCCAAAGGATTTGTTATTGTTTCTGTATTAATTGTGAAGTAATAAAAGGCTTGTTCCTAGTTTAGAGAGGCCTGCTTAATAAAATTTTAGAATAGTTTGGGTTGGAAGGGACATTAAAGCTCATCCAGTGCCACCCCAGCCATGGCAGGGACACCTCCCACTGTCCCAGGCTGCTCCAACCCCTGTCCAGCCTGGCCTTGGACACTGCCAGGGATCCAGGGGCAGCCACAGCTGCTCTGGGCACCCTGTGCCAGGGCCTGCCCACCCTCACAGCCAATTTCTTATGTGATCATAACCAAAGCTGAAGTCCCAGCTTTGACCTACAGAAGTGTCTTCTTGAGGATGTCTGCAAGGGAAGATTCTTCAAATCTTCCCAACTTTGTTTCTCAGGGAAAGATCAAAAGAAAGCAGCAATATCCTTTAGTACTAATTAATTTCTGAATTTTCTATTGCTTCACCAAAACCAATGGTTTAGAAATGCAGCGTGAAGTTAAATTTGTCTATTTTCCATTGACTTAAAATAAATGGGAGGGATAAAATGCTAGATATGGGCACCTAGAAATATGTGAGTGCCTCAGAAGTGTTAAAGCACTCCGATAATCACATTCCTGTGCAAACACAGGGCACTGAACTGCAGCCTGATCTCTTGAAGAAGGCAGGACACGATTGCTGCTTGTACTTTGGTGCTACCAATAACCAAAACTTTGGCTGCTCGTGGTTTTGGTGCCCTGTTTGCCCCCGAAAGCGAGCCCACAGCTGGAATATTCCCCCCACTCCACACCAACACCCCTGCAGGAGCCGTGGGAAATCCAGACAGCTCACCACGACGCAGAGCCGAGCTCCTGGGAGAAGCAAGCAGCCCCTTTTGCCAAGAGGATTCCGTTAAAACGGAACGCGCGCCGAATCCCGGCCGCGCGCTTTGAGCCCTCCCTGCAATTATTCAGGAAAAAAACCCACTGATTCCCCAGAAATCAGATAAATTCAATGCCAATGCTGACTTCTTCTGTGTTTAAGATGTCCATTAACGTCACAAATTATACAAATTACTTTAATGCTAATATGTATATAAAATAATAGCCATAATTTCTGTTTTCTCTGAGAAATCTGGATATAAATTGCTGTTAAATAAGAATATCCCTTTAAATAAATTCAAATCTGTGGTGGACAGAGAATATTTTTTCAGTTTCCTACAAAATACCTTTGGATAATGAATGTAATGGACAACGGATGATCACAGGTTGCCATTTTTCTTTATGTAATTGAGTGGGAAGAAAACATGTAAAGTGCAAATTGTAAATTCTAATATTTTCTGTAGCTATTGAAATAGTTTTAAAAAAAACAGAATATGAACTAAATGAATACAATCCATATTGCAACTTGTCAAATCCCTGCATACACTGAAGAATTAAAAAAAAAAAAAAAAAAGCAGAGAAGAGCTGCTGTTTTTGAAGTTTGGTGGGAAAAGAGCACTTTGTGTATTTTCAAAGGCTTGTGTCATCCTGAAGCCCTTTGGGTGATTTATGTTAAAGACAGACTGAAGTTAGGTGGGTTCAAGTTGCTGTGTGAAAACCTGCCAAGCAAAGCACAGAGAATTCCATAACTCCTTAATGAGATGGTTTTTTCCCCTCCTCAAAAACACTGGAAAATAAAATATCAAAACTGCAAACATGGACAAACCAAGCTCAACACAAATGAATACAACAGAAAACTTTCTTCTCACCCATCTTCCACTGCTCTGAGATCGTCACTTGCTGCATCAGACCTCACATTGTAAGAAAACACACCTCAAATCCATCGGTAAATAAAGACATTATCAGCATTATTCCTGCCAAAACTGCCTTGCACCAGAGGAATGAATGTCTGTTACAAACTCAGGTGCTCATAGGAAACTCTCCTGGGATGGGATCCCTTGTTTCAGCACCTTTCATAAAGGGGAGGAACGGCAGCAGGTGGATAAATCCTGAAGGCTGCCCTCCCCAAATGGAATTCCCCACATCGTGTCAGCCACGTGGGCACCAGGATTTTATCCTCACATTTCTGCAGATAAACTCCTTTTCCTCAGGGCTGAATCCACGCCAGCATTGCTGATTTGCCCTTTGACACGTGCTGGAGGCTAAACTGAGCATCAGCAGAATTCAGGAATGGACAGAGAAACCTTCAAACTGCTCCCAGCCCTTTCCATCCCCTCCGCTGCCAGCGCACCTGACAGTCCAGCCAGGCACAGCATCCGAGTGCTCCTCAACGGCAGGGAGGAGATTTTGGGGACCCCAAGCTGAGTGTGTGGAGCACTTGCACACCCCTCTAATCCTCTTTTTTGGTTGTCCTGATTGCCACAAGCAAACCCAGCTTGCTCCCACGGGTGTTTCCCCAGCGCTTTGCAGGGTTCCCGCAGCGGGAGCCCCCTTGTCCATCACACTGAAATTCCAACCCTCATTCCCCCAGGGACTCAGAGCTACCCACCAGCGACTCAGGGAAGGTCAAACAGGATTTATCCTTTACAGCTGAGCTCAAAGTGTCTTTTCCTGCCAAGTCACTCCGTTATGTTTGTATGGCCCAGATCCCCACCCTCAGCTGTTTATTTACAGATACCGGCAGTGCCACAGGCAATTACCTTTAAACATCCTATAACAGTGTTAGAGAAATAGAAAACAATTCTGTCTGTAGGTGATTTTTCCAATATTTTAAGTATTTCTTAAATGCTTTTGAGGGCTTTTTACTCAACCAGGCTCCCAGAAAAAGATGAGATTACTTCCAATGCGAATAAGGAAGTTCTGCAGTTGATTTAGGAAACAAGTAAGGACTAACTGACCTTTGGGCAATGTAATCAATATCCTGTTCTGAAAATAACTACTCACTGTCCTGAAATAGAGCCCAAGTTTGGGCCTTTCCTCCTTTCATTCTATGCATATTTTAGGAAAGAACTCATTGCTGGGTTCTTACCTGTTTTTATAGTTTCTGAGGTAGCTATGGGCTACTGATGTTTTTGATGTTTCTGAAACATTACTGGGCAAAATATAATTTTTTTATTGTGGGGGGTTTTATAATGTCTCCTTTACTTTTGCTTTTAATTTTTAACAATAAAGTTCATTGGCAGAAAAGCCTCAAGAAGATAACTGATACTGAAAAGTATTTACCAATGTAGAATGTCTTTTTTATGATGATAGATATTTACACTCAATCATAGTTGTCTGTCACAAATCTTAAGGAAAAATTGATTCCATGAAATATTTTAACATTTTATCTTTTATATACAAAGGGTGAATGAGGAAACAACATTGATAAAAGGTTTATCTCTGCTGTCATTCAACCCAAAGAGAGAAGTGTGTTACTGACACCAGGGAAAATAAAAAAACCTGGATGAAGAGTGCAGTGAGCCAGTAAGATTTTGGAGATTAGATTGAGATCTCAGGGAGCTACTTGTATATCAAAGTTAGGTAGCACTGAGTCATGAAGATTAAGGGTTAGGTATTGATTTGGTATTATGTTTGATTTCAAAGGAAGTAATAATAAATCCAAAGATTGAAGTCACACAGGGCCAGACACCCTCTCAATCATCTTCCAGAAATGGGATAAACTGTGGCACTGAGGAATTATTTTCCTAACCAAAGGAAAAACTAAAAAAAAAAACAAACAACAAAAAACAAAACAAACTTAGGAACGCTCCATTAATTCAATTTGAGGCATTTAACTGTACAGGGAAATGGGGAAATGTAAAGATGCAAAGACACAAACACCAGATTTTCCAAACTCTCTGGCCACTTAACAGATAATTAATTTCCTGTAATTCCAAACAGCGACCACTGCAGTTCTGCACTATTTGTTGCCTTGTAATCCATAGAAAAACCTTGCATCATAAAGGAAATTAGAAGAGAGGATGACTATGAACACACTATTGAAAATTTACTGTGGAGAACTTGGTCTTGAAGAGTTTTTCCAGTGTTGGATCATTAATACTTTTGCTACATTGATACATACCTTAAAATGTATAATTCTGTCCAATAAATACAGTTGATAAAGCAAAGAATTAGGGAAATATTTATCCTTTTTTTTTAGTATGGAACTTTGTTGGAAGGGGGAACTATTTGTTTTGAAAGTTATTTGAACCTGGAGGTCGCAGAGCACGGAAATACTCCAGCAAATCAGGTAATGATGCTGGCTCCTTGCCAGGAAATACTACAGGAAAAAGAAGAGGAAGAGGGCTGGATCCTGGACCACTGAACTTTCTAAAATATTGTTTCTGAGGAATGCTAATAGCAGCTTTTCAATGGATTTCTGGAACAGCAAGAGTGGCCACATTGCATACATGTAATTCTGAATTTCCAGCTTCCACAATGGAAGCTTTTTAGATGGTTTCAATTCAGATCCTTACCTAAATATTACTTTAACAGGGAATTGCTTCTCCTTTTTTATATTTTGTTTAGCTTTCTGTTCCTAAAGAAAGTAGCTGAAGGGAGGAAGATTGTGGATCCCTGTTCTGGGAACACAACTTATTATTACTTCCATCAGATTTATTCTCTGTAGAAAGAAAAAAATGCTTAAGTGATCAATATCTTTCTCTCTCAACTGTAGGACTATGAATAAACAAAATTCCCAAAGTTTTCTATCCACTGCCAACCTTCTTGAGCTCTTATAGATCTAAATGCGTTCTAACATGAAAAAGCGAGAACAAAATTAGGGAGTTGTTTTTTAGAAGAGCATTTCATCCCATGTGTCTAAAACAATGCTTAATGCTTTAAAGAAGACTGAAAAGATTTTTTGAAAAATTCTTTTGCAAAGCTTTTCCATTTGTAGAAGTATTAAATGAAGGTAATAAGTCAGCAACCCTTCTGTTACCTGAACATGACCCTACATTTACAACGCTTACTTTGCTCTTACATTCTAGTAACTTTTGTCCTTTTTCTTTTTTTCCCTCCCCATTTAATAAGTTTGCTTTGGCTGCAAATATTTGGAACATCCCCCTTCATGGCAATTCTGCTTTTCTTTGGATTATGAACTCCTGCACCATGTAACACAAAAGACATTGGCTCTCCAAGAGGAAAAAGAGATTGATGAATTGTAGTGAGAATTTTTTATGAAGCAGAGTGCATTCCAAGCATTTTTCCCATGACAAAAATGTTGAATTTTCATGCATAGTCTATGCATGCACAGCATATATACACAGAATAATCTTGACCAGATCTTTGAGGCCATAAATTTATCCCACGACCTGATGTCTCCCTGTGCTCAAAAATTCTATTGCAGCAGGAAACTCCAAAGATATTGAGAGTTCCAGTTACCTACATAATCCTACATGAGACATTGCAGGCATCAAGGCAGGTTATTTGTGATAAAATATTTAAGTAATCATAAAACAGGAAACAATCACTCATCAAGACTTGCTGAGCTCTTTCCCGCTGTCTTGTAATGCACATGATAAAGTTTAACATATAGCCCTTAAGACAGAAATTATAGTATTTTTTCTTTAAAAGTTGATGAAAATCCATTCCTCAAAGGGGACTGGAGTCTCACTATACTTTCCACCCAGCAAGAAAAATAAAATTTTATATTTTGCACATTTTTAATGATTAAAGCTGAGTGAAAAATTCTCTGATTAAGAAAAAAATTCTCTCCACATAATCCCTTGAGTTACGATTTCTCTTGCTGCTGCTCCTTTCTCTTTTTCCCAGTGTGACAAAAGCCTGACATGGAGCTGTTCCCTTGTGGAAAGTGAGTGGATATCAGGATCATAAATCACAGAGAGTTTTTTGTGGGGGTGGAAATCTTTGCCATCAGTCACTCCCTAGCATGGCACCTACAAAACACTTGGGCATCAAGAGGGAAAGGAGGGGGAAGAAACCCAAACCCCCTCAAAACAGGAGAAACCAAAACGAAACACAAACCAGACACCAAGGAAAGCCAACCCTCTCCATCTTTAATTATTAGGTATAGGGCCGGAAAGGCGATTCCAGATCCCACTGAAGTTCAGGATGTTTGCAATCAACAGCAGACCATTATTTTTCTAGCTCTGGTTAACCAAAAATATTAGAAAATTAAATGATGGCAGACTTATTTAAGGAAAAGTGTCAAGGCCTTTTAAATAAGATTCTACTCTTCCTTTGTCACATTCCCTCTTCCTTTTTGATGCCCTTGCTGCTGGCTTTCTCATGTTGAAACTCGGCTATTTCCAACCAAATAAACAACTTCAGCAGGAGTTCTTTGAAGGGACTATTTATATATATAATATAATAAAATATACAACATAAATCACAGAGATCTTGCAGTAAATACAGAGCTTCTCCAATGGGGGTAGCACTGCAGTCAATGCTGGGCACAGGACACTGCTGCAAGGAATTTCAGGCAGAAAAATGG